>JAQIUQ010007164.1:0-395448 GCA_030378365.1 Hybognathus amarus
GCACTTAACTGACACATCTTCTTCACTCCACCTCATGAAGACATATGCAGCCCCGTGAGGAAAACAAACTGAAGACATAGCAATTTCAGCAACAAGCAAATCCAGTCTCCGTGCAACCAAGAAAACTCTTTGGAACACGGAAACTGTAGACCTGGCAGCCATCGCAAGGGCCAGTGCACACCAGAGAGAAAACCAGAGAATGTATTCAACTCTCCTGGCCATCCCACAAAACATGCTAATGTACACATCTCGAATCTTTAACCCAACACTGATTAACCATTACTGGACCTACCTTGAGTTTTAATTAGCAGGACCCACTGTGACGCATACCTGGCAAAACAAACCACTCACATTCTTATACTCCGCTGACACCAGCCCCGAAAAGTGATACGCGCTGTAACCTGTCCTGAGGTTTTTTTTTTACATCTCACACAACAATATCACGAAATCATTTATGTTTATAGGCTAACATTGGAGTGATGATAATGTTTCATAAATGTAGATACAGAATAGAGAGGGTTATCTAACCGTGAGCCTATCCTGCCATACATAGTTCCCTCAGGCGAAATTAAATGTCACGTGACCTCCCCGGAGACGCCATACTATTTTGAGGGCAAAACCGCTGTGTTTTTCCATAGGTTTTTACAAAGCTTTATCGAGAGAGATGTCGTCTTACAATAAACAAATATTTAATTTTGCTTGACACTCATGATGCTAAATCATGAAAAGACAAAGTGAGAACACAATATTATAAAGAATAGACTATTAAAAAAAGACAAGAAGAAAATTTCATTCATAAATGGTGTGGATCCATATGCAGTAACGAAGGAAGCACTGAGCAATGATTATGCAGCTTTGCTTCACAGACAGTACTTCATGTGTAGCATTATCCTGGTATTGGTGAGGAGTTTTACACATTGTGAGCAATTCCTTGAGTCTGGAAATCACTGGAGGCGCACGAATCAGACGCACGTGGGTTGGTTCGGTGACGTTTGCTCAAGTGCAATCAATGGAAAAGTAACTTATAATAGCGCAGAGGCATGCATGCTAATCAGAAGCCATAGTCTGCACAACTTAATTCACGTTCCCCTTAAAACAGTCACCGGTGCTTCTGTGGTAAATCGATAATGCATGCACTTGCGGGCGTCATGGTTTGGCGCACTGAATATTAAAAATAAATAACTCGCGTGCAATTTAAATCAATGTAAGGAATGCGGAACTGACATTATACGCGGGTATAGGGACATAATCCTAAGCATCACAATGCTAGAATGTGAGATCATGAACAGATATGAAACAAGGTTGTTTTGTGTTTTTAATAACCTCGTCATTTTGTTCATACAGTACATTTTTCAAACTTTTGCAATGTGTTAACTTATATTTGTTTACACTCGCATTAAACACACAACATTGTGCTTTTGTCAAACAAATTCTTGCGTGTTTTGAGTAGAGTTTCTTTCCGTTTATCCTCGCCAGCCATAATCTCCGTCGTTGTTCGGACAAAAGTAGTCTTAATGACGGGTATAGTGTAAAATCCCGGTTTTATCCGAACCTCCGGCACGATTTTATCATTCATTGACCCAGCAGGGGATTGACCATTTTCACTATATAGCACGAAACTCATTTCACTTCATTCAACTCTTGTATTGTTTCTTCTAATGTTTTCCCCGCAGCAATGGCGCCGGCTCGGCAAATGCCCGTATGTCGTGACGTCATGTGGGTACTATGTATAGCCTACATGTGATCATCACAAAGCTGCTAAATGTGTATCTATATGAAAACATTTTCACATTTTTGTTTAACTTTAGTTTGTCACTGCTTTGTTTGTCTTTTCATGTTTTTTTATTTATTTTTGTATTTAGTTTATTCAATGTAGGAAATAGTATTTCACATGACTTTGATTTTACTTTATTGACACTGTCATTTCCGGATGGTATTCATCATTAAAAATAAACAAGTTCCACCTTTTAAACTTCTCCTCAACGTGCATGCAGTGTAAATAAAGCAGTTGCATCAATGAAATAATATTAAACGGCCATGCCCCCGTGCTAATGGTACCTGGCAAATTACAAGACGAAAATTAAAAAATCATTTAGATTTCATTTATCCAAATGTTTGTTTCTGAAGTCACAATTTAGCGCAAGTAAAGTTGAAAAACAGGAGAAAAAAGTAACTATACATTGATAATGTAACTGGAAAAACAAGAAAAATGAATGTCTGGTTTCCATTTTTCATTTGCATTTTATGGTCTGAAAATTGAATTGTGAAGAGTTACACGGACCTTAGGCTACCTTATTTTTACTTTATACATAATACAAACGCAAACACTAAAAGCCAAGTAGGCCTATAATTAAAACACATGGCTCTACACTTATATTTTGAAGGAGCACTTGTAGATGCATTTTACACAGCACTTACAATTTGCATAAATAATCGTATGATACTAATGTATCAAATATCAAATTTGGAATACAGAAATATGAAATATTGAAGTAATAGTAATTAACTACATGTACTTACAATATAATTTAAGTAAGGAGTTAGTTGCATGTATCTATGCATGATTGACTATAGAAACTACATGTAAAATTAAGTGTTACCAAAATGTACAGTTTTTATTTAAACATTTCTACTGGACTCCCTGCATTACTGTACCTTCGTATTAAATGAATAGAAAAAGCAAAGGTTTGATGTTGTGGTGTTTTTCTTCAGGTCACCCTGTATCATCTGCTGAAGCTGTTCCAGTCAGACTCCAGCACCGATGCCAAGAAGACAGTCGTGTCTGAGGTTCTACGACAAGATGGTGTGAATTTGATCAGAACAGCACAACAACATGACATTATAGTAATAATACAATCATAAAGCCTAAAACCTGTGTTTTTGCAGATATTTCAAGACCCGAACAGCCATGATGCAGCAACTTCTGAACACCACCAGACAGCTGACGTTGGGTGCTTACAAACACGAGACCGAGTGTGAGTGTGACTTCACTTACCTTTGCAGCTCCTATTGAACAGCTCAGTGGATGGGCTATAATTAAACCCTGAACATACTGTACATTAAAATGAGTCCGCAGTTCTAATCATGTGAACTAAACATTCAGTGTTTCATGTTGCAGTTGCAGAGCTGGAAATACAAACACGAGAAAAAGCGGCAAAGAAGAAGACTAGCCTGGAGATCGTAGAGCTGAAGGAGCGACTGAAAGCCTCCAGAGAAAACATCAACTTCCTGAAAGGCAGAGACAGTCGCAGACTGGAGGAGGACGACCAGATGAAAGATCACTGAGGATGATACATGCTGTGGGATTTGTTATGCTTTTGTGGGACTGATCAATTTAGGTTTCTGGTTCTAAGTTTGACAGTATATTTAGTAGTGAACTTTCTTGTCCAGCTAAATGTGTGGCAATACATGACCTTTTGACTTTTTTTTTATGAATAAAACTTTTTTTTACAGAGTTGGGCTTACCATCCAGTTTTGAGCATGATGTAACAATACATTGTAATTTGTATGCACATTGTTTCAAGCAGCTTTACATAACATCAACCCTCAAAGCCCAAAATGAACTGGTGACTGGCAAGAAAAAAAAAAAAAACTCCATGGCTTCATCTAAAAGCAATTTGTCTGCATCTGCTTCTCTGCTATATAGAAGGTGAAAAGAGTGACAGAAGAAGTATCTCTGAATTCACAGTACTCATAAAGAGTAGGCAAAAAGTACCCGGATGACCTACTAATTCTGCAGAGACTATCAAGTGCGCATATGATGGACACTTCTATCCCATGAGTAGGGAATGTATGAGATGTTGATGTTTAAAAGAAAAAAACTGCAGTTTTAAGTGCTTAAAAAGCATATAAAATACTGGCACAGTGGATAAGACACATGCCTTTGGTATGAGAGACCCGGGTTCGAATCCACTGTGAGACACCAATGTGTCCCTGATCAAGACACTTCACCCCTAGTTGCTCCAGAGGTGTGCGACCTCTGACATATATAGCAATTGTAAGCAGTGTTGTGCCAGTTCATCCTTAAAAAGAACTAGCTCAAAGTTCAGTTCACACAGATGATAATGAACTAGTTCATGTTCAGTTTTTTTTTTTTTTAAAGGAACTAGAGGGCCATGTGACTTAGATCTGAGTGCGAAAATGGAGGCTCTAGACCCTTCCAGAGCTGAGATATTGAGATATTTATAATGGCATAAATGCTACGTGGGATCTCAATATCTCAGCTCTGGAAGGGTCTAGAGCCTCCATTTTTGCACTCAGGTCTAAGTCCTATGGCCCTCTATCAGAATCCAGAGTTTCAAGAAGATTGGAGAAACTTTTTTTTTGCACAAAAAAAACGACAGTGGTACCCCTTATGTATTTTTTTTTGTGCAAAAAAAAAAGTTTCTCCAATCTTCTTGAAACTCTGGATTCTAATAGAGGGCCATGTGACTTAGATCTGAGTGCGAAAATGGAGGCTCTAGACCCTTCCAGAGCTGAGATATTGAGATATTTATAATGGCATAAATGCTATGTGGGATCTCAATATCTCAGCTCTGGAAAGGTCTAGAGCCTCCACTTTTGCACTCAGGTCTAAGTCCTATGGCCCTCTATCAGAATCCAGAGTTTCAAGAAAATTGGAGAAACTTTTTTTTTTTGCACAAAAAAAAAAAAACGACAGTGGTACCCCTTATGTTTTTTTTTGCACAAAAACAGAAGCAGACTGGAGGGCTTACATTTTTTTCCATTTTCAAGAAGAAAGAAACAAGCTTCCATGGTAAAGTGGTGTGCAGAACATGAAATCCACAGGGAGGAGTTGGATCTGGATCCGACTCCTCCCTGTGGACTTCTCCTTCACATGGGAGGAGTCGGATCCAGATCCAACTCCTCCCACTCCTCCACATGGGAGGAGTCGGATCCAGATCCAACTCCTCCCACTCCTCCACATGGCCCCCTGGGGGACGGTAAAAATTCGAAAAGTACTAAATTGCGCATAACTCCTAGACCGTTTGAGCTAGAATCACGATTTTCGCATCACTGCGATCCCTGGCTTAAGCCGAACAAGATGTATATCTCCGATTTCCATTTCGGGGACCATGGCGCCCGCCCGAGGCCACACTGAAAGGGGAGCAAGGGCGGGCGCCATGGGGACCATGGCGCCCGCGCCGAGGCCACACTGAAAGGGGAGCAAGGGCGGGTGCCATGGGTCCCCAAAACTGGATGGATGGATGGATGGATATTTTTATTTAATTTAAAAAAAATATTTTTTTTTTACCTCCGGCCTCCAGTCCTCCGGCCTCCAGTCCTCCGGCCTCCAGTCCTCCGGCCTCCAGTCCTCCGGCCTCCAGTCCTCCGGCCTCCAGTCCTCCGGCCTCCGAAACAAAATATCTTACTTCCGTCCGTCCGTCCTTCCGTCACATTAAAAGATCATAAAAAGAAGACCTAAAAAGAAGACTAAAGTCATAATGTGTTGGTTTTTAATGAATGAATCTACAGCACTGAGGCTACACAGAGATCCTGCTTGAGCAGGAACCATCAGAACATTTCCCTCCGCAGGAACAGCTGGAGAAAACTGCAGAGATACCTGGAACAAGGACCAACACGCTGTAGGACACACACACACCAACATTCCCAAATTGAAAAATAGCCACATCATTCAGTACATGGTTCTGGAAACACATATCAGTGTCAAACGGCACATTAGCAGCAACTAAATTCTCACCGGGAAGAACGCTGTAGACCAGAATCTGCACTGCTGGAGCCATATTGACGCTGACAGACAACTGGAACGGACAAACTGGGAAACATCAGAACAAAATAAAGAACTGACCAACCACAAGACAAGAAAATAAAGCATCATTCACTTGCCACAGGACTCAACTTTCAGTCCCATAACTGCAACGCTGTAGGTCTGCGGTGTGTTTAGTCACATCAGACTTGGGCAAAACTAAACCAGAAACAAAGCGCTTTAGGTTAAGGCCTCAGATCTGTCATTGAACTGCACATACAGAACAACTTACCGTATTTTTTCACCTAAAAAACTTGGGAGACTTCTCGGTCAGCAATAAAAGCCTTTAGGGTGTACATCCCCATCTGAGCCTCTGGGTTCAATATCAGCACCGTTGAGGAAACATTTGTCCACTGACCAATCCGGTTATTATCTTTGTCCTATTAAAACAAATTAACAGCTCAGAGAAAATCTGCAAAGAAAGAAAAGTGCAAAAAGCTGCATTGGCTCCATTCAAAGTCTTACACCGAAGCAAACTCACCTGCACCACGAGCAGACTACTGCAAGACAGACAGGAATAATAAACATTTAAAAGCAGTCATTGAAGTTGAAATTTCTGCATCTTAAAAGAACCTGCATTTAATTTGCTTTTAATTTATGGTCGGAACACTCAAAATGGTGAAACATCTGGTCTTACCATTTGATCAAAAGGCACAAATTTGGGATCCATGGAGACAACTCTGAAATTAACTGCAAAGACACCAACAAACTCACATATATTGCATAATGCATTTGAAGATGATAGCTTCAACCAAGGGTCATTCACAGCTCACCTGTTTGTCCTGGATTGTAAATAAGTTTGTCTGTTTGGATGAAGGTCAAAGGTAACGGCTGAACATGATTTTGCTCTCTTCAGTCGCTCTGAAGACCTTCCCTTGAACAAAGAGGAAGATTTATAAATTATAACCACAGCCAACCCCTCCCGTTCAGTGATCCAATAAAAAAGACAACACAAACTACTCGCATACAACAGATTTTACACTTGTAAAACAAAAGTACATAAACCAAAGCAACAAACACTTTTACTCAGAAACAAAATTAACTCAGTTTAGACAGAACTCAAAATAGGCTGGATAAAAAGGCGCAGATGAAACAAAAACCTTGAAAAAATTATATACGATCCGGCCAAATCACAGAGATGTCGATTTGCACGGGACTAATATTATCACAGGACCTCGGTGTTCAGCGAAATATAGTAGGTAAGTTAATTTGCGGGGGAATTTTTACTTTACAAATTACAGACATGGCCGATTCGCACGGGATTAATATCATAGACAAACTCCGCAATTATTACAAATTACTAAAGGTCACCAGATAATACTAATCCCATGCAAATAGGGCTTTAGAATTAAAAACAAACTAAATTAACTTAAAATTATACATACCACAGGTTTGCAGCACACATCGTCGTCACTCGCCTTATGAGAATGCAGCCACTTACGAAACACTGAACATAGAAGCAATTCAGTCTCCCGTTAACCAAGAAAAGTCTTTAAAATACGGAAACTTACCTGCCAGCTATCGCAAGGGCCAGTGCACACCAGAGAGAAAACCAGAAACTCTCATGCTAGCCACAAATATGCTAATGTAAACATCCCAGATAAAGATTGAGATTCAAACCCAACAATGCACTTACCATTACTCACCACCTAAAGTTTACAATGGGCAGGACCCATTGTGATGCATACCTGGCAAACGAACCACTCACATTTTTATACTCCCCAAACTGCACTTGATAGGCTCACTTGGCATGACTCAAACCAATCACAGCAAGGGCTAAACATCTCGCTGCTACCTACATTTGGCACTGATAGGCTCACAGGGTTAGCATGATGACACCAACCAATAACAGCAAGGGATATAGGGAATGCGGAGATGACGTCACGCCATGTTGCATTATACCAGAGTCTCTGCATTATACTGCATTATATTATTAGTGGTGCTTGCAAAGCAACACTATTGTTCTCTTGCATACTTATTATTCTTATACTTCCGCCCTTTTTTGGCACGCTACTCCTCCCGCAGTTTTTGTCACAGACCCATGAATGAGGTGTCAAAACGTGCGGCCTGTTCGGGAATGGTGTGCTATGACTTTTCTAAGAGATCGGTGGTACGATGTTCGCCCCAGGCGAAAATCGGCCGAAAAAGTCCCATTGACTTAACATTACAACAAACTTTGACGAGTCATAGCTCTGAGCGAGGAATTCGCAGAAACCTGCGATTTACCACATTTGAAGAGGCTGACAGGCTCTGTAAGAACATACCACACAATGGGGTAAAAGTTGCACCCCTGGGGGCAGGAGGGGCCCAAAGTTGCCCCATTGACTTACTATGGCGAAGGTCGTCCCATGAAATGCATGTGTTTTTCCTACTATGGTAAATTGCATAGGGATTTTATATTGAGCATAGCTCTGGATCACAGTGTCGTAGAGACAAAGGGGCGGGCTCATTTTACTCAGACGACCAATCAGTCTCTCAGGATCATTGTGAAGCTATTAAGCCACGCCCTAGCAACCATATAGAGCACCTTAGCAACAAGTCCCATAGACTTCCATTGAAAGAGATCAAAGGGATCTCTCCGGATAGAAGTGTCATAGAAACACGAGGGTGGTCTCGTTTGACTCGGGGTAGCAAACAGCCAATCATGAATCACCTCAACAATTTCTGGCCACGCCCTAGCAACCATTATTGAGCACCTTAGCAACCAAATTTTAAATTGTGTCAAACTTTGCCGAGTCGTAGCTCGGAACGAGGATGTCGCAGAAACGTGTGATTTGCCACATTTGAAGAGGCTGACAGGCTCTGTAAAAAGTTGCACTCCTGGGGGGCAGGAGCAGCCCAAAGTTGCCCCATTGACTTACTATGGTGTAGGACGGCCCATGAAATGGGCCGTCCTACACCATAGAAACCGCTTTATATTGAACATAACTCTGCATCACAGTGTCGTAGAGACAAAGGGGTGGGCTCATTTTACTCAGACGGCCAATCAGTCTCTCAGGATCATTGTGAAGCTATCAAGCCACGCCCTAGCAATCATTTAGAGCTCCTTAGCAACAAGTTCCATTGACTTCCATTAAAAGAGATCAAAGTGGTATCTCAGGATATAAGTGTCATAGAAACATGAGGATGGTCTCGTTTGACTCGGGGCAGCAAACAGCCAATCATGAATCACCTCAACTCTTCCTAGCCACGCCCTAGCAACCATTGTCGAGCACCTTAGCAACCAAAATCCAAAGAGGGATATCTTTCATTCTGAATGTCATAGAGGCTTGGGAGTTGGTTTATATAATTCATACTGACAAGCAGCCTTTGGAGTTTCATGATTGGTAGCTGCCAAGCCACTCCCTAGCAACCAAACAGAGTACCCTAGCAACCATTTTGCAAGACCTATATCTCTGCATCAAAACATCGTATAGAGATGGGGGTTGGATTATATCATTCACATTGCTTTTGGAGCTTCATGATTGGCAGCTGCCAAGCCACTCCCTAGCAACCAAACAGAGTACCCTAGCAACCATTTTGCAACAGCTGTATCTCAGCATCAGAACATTGTTTCACGATGGGGGTTGGGTTTTTTGATTCATGCTAGCACACAGAACTTTCAAAATGTTAAACATGCTAGCTGTGAATAGCTACATGCTAATATTGATCAGCTACGTGCTAAATCATGCCATGAACATTATAAAAACTCAATAGTAACTATATGTGAACACTTCCAACCACCTAGTAACAACATAGCAACCACCCAGAATACCACAGCAACCACCTAGCAACACCATAGCAACCACCCAGAATACCCTGAGCAACCACCTAAAACACCCTAGCAACCACCCAAGAATACCCTAGCACCCACCTAGCAACACCATAGCAACCACACAGAACACCTTAGCAACACCATAGCAACCAACAGAACACCCTAGCAACCACCTAGCAACACCCTAGCATCCCACCCAGAATACCCTAGAAACCACCTAGCAACACCCTAGCAACCACCCAGAACACCCTGAGCAACCACCTAGCAACACCCTAGCAACCACTCAGAACACCCTGAGCAACCACATAGCAACCACCCAGAACACCCTAGCAACCACATAGCAACACCCTAGCAACCACCCAGGATACCCTAGCAACCGCCTAGCAACACCCTAGCAACCACCTGGAACACCCTAGCAACCACCTAGCAACACCCTAGCAACCACCCAGAACACCCTAGCAACCACCTAGCAACACCCTAGCAACCACCCAGAACACCCTAGCAACCACCAAGCAACCACCTAGCAACACCATAGCAACCAACCAGAACACCCTAGCAACCACCTAGCAACACCCTAGCAACCACCCAGGACACCCTGAGCAACCGCCTAGCAACCACCCAGATCACCCTAGCAACACCCTAGCAACCACCCAGAACACACTAGCAACTGCCTAGCAACCACCCAGAACACCATAGCAACCACCCAGAACACCCTAGCAACCACCTAGCAACACCTTAGCAACCACTCAGAACACCCTAGCAACCACCTAGCAACACCTTAGCAACCACCCAGAACACCATAGCAACCGCCTAGCAACACCCTAGCAACCACCTGAGCAACACCCTAGCAACCACCTAGAACACCCTAGCAACCACCTAGCAACACCCTAGCAACCATCCAGAAAACCCTAGCAACCGCCTAGCAACACCCTAGCAACCACCTAGCAACCACACAGAATACCTTAACAACCACCCATGATACCCTAGCAACAGCATAGCAACACCATAGCAACCGCCCAGAATACCCTAACAACCGCCTAGCAACCACCCAGAAACCCGTAGCAACCACCCAGAACACCCTAGCAACCGGGTGGTGAGTTTGCCACTGCAAGCACCACTTCACATTTTCTTCTGGAAATGTACATTCTAGTTTCTTTTACTGTCTATGATTATACGTCCGCCGCCATATTTACAGGATCGCGCCTAAGTACCGCTGTATTTAAATACATGTTTTGGAGGATGTGTTTTGATTTACTGTCGAGATTGTAATAAACGTCGATATGGTTGTTCAGTTCAACCGCCATAGCATGTCACACGATCGTTCAGTGAGGAAACTGAACAACAGAATGACGTTTTTTCCACATTTCTTTCTTGGAAAAAAAAACAATAAGGGAAGCAGGTCGAGGAGCTGACGAGAAGACGCCGGATCGCGTGGGGTATGAGGAAATAATGAGGAAAAACTTTATTTAGTGTCCTCCACCGCATACTATGTTTGTTAAAAGTTGTAAAAAGCAAGAGGTTGTGTATTGTATATTCATCGATGACTAACAGTTAGGAGGATAGTTGACTTTGTAGTTCAAGTTCATGTTCGTAGATGATAAAGCTAGGACACATTGCATGAAATAAAATTAAATTTATTTTGTTTTCAATTAACAATTTGCTTTGATATTCTGTACATCTCTTTACATGCCTTTTTTAAAATGTTTGTGAATCATGTTTTATACAACTGCTTAATAAATACATTAAGTGACTTCTCTGTTTCTGTACTGATTGCATCCGCAAAGACCGTATAAGTACACATAAATGGGCAAAGATACATCAAACTATTTTAAAATAAACTACCAAATACCCTCATTTTTACACGTGTCATCAACATTAAATGATGACAATAAGGCACAGTTGTAATTAACAAGTTACCATATCTTGTGGCTGGAACTTTATGTACAATAGTAATGAACTTAGCATAGGCTTCGAACACCAAAACTAAATCAGATGTATCAACGTTGTTTATCACGGACAGTTTGTCCAAATTACGTTTTTTTGGCAGTGGCATTTAGTTTATCCTGGTAGGGTCCCTTCTCTCTTTCTTTAAACATCTCAATTTCTTCCGTTCTTCTTCAATTTTGCCTCGTTTTAGCCAAACACCCACTATTATCCCGAAGGTAAACAAAGATCGTGCCTGTAAAGATGGCGCCCTCGTCCCCTAATGCAACACGGCGTGACGTACCTCCGCATTCCCTATACATACCCTGCTACAAATATTATAAGTAAAAACACTTTCAATCATTGATCTATAAAAAATGGATTCAGCCGCATCGGGGCAACATCAAATAATTCTCATCCACCTATCTGTCATTTATATTTGTTTTGATGATAAATGGTGCCAGCCTCCAAAAGTGATTAACCTGTCCTGAGTTTGTTTTTTTAAAATCTCACACAACAATAACGATGTCTAGCCTACATTAGAATAATAATGTTTCATAAATCTAGATATAGAATAAAGAGGGTTATCTAACGTTAGCCTATCCTATAGCCTACATGTGGTTCTACCATCAATATCAACAAAGAACCTTGCTTTTAAGAGTATTCATTTAAAACCAGTAAAATCAACACCTGATGTGTTTAAGAAGAGTTTTGTAATATGTTATGCTTTTACATGCAGGTTTGCTAAACCCAGGGGCTGACAAAATAACCCACAGTTGTGTAGGCCTACAGTAGAAAGGTACAGTTGAGGCACCCATTCTTAATGCTGCAAATGTTAAACGTTTAAAAATGTCAATTGTGATTAATTTGATTCATTTTTCGCCTTTGTGCCAGGGAAATGCCCAGTAAGAGCTTTGTACATTTTTCTGAGAGTTATTATTCCCATCATATTCCCTTCAGAACACTGATTATCAGTTTTAGGCTATAAAATTCCGAGTTTGATAAATCAACTTGCAGATTCATGTCCACTCTTTTCATACTAACTTACCCAACCATGGACTTTGTTTTGAAATGTGTGGGATAAGTTATTTGAATCAAGCGTAGGTTTAAGGTCAAAGTTGACCCACCCACGATGAACAAAGAATAGTTTGCTTTTTAGGTGCTGCGCGCACGCAGGTGTATGGATCTCGTGACCGCGAAGGCTCTGATTTTTCCAGATGATTACAAAGCTTCATTTTTTTCTACTGGTTGTATCAAGTGTCTGGAGTTTGTTGCCTAGCAGCCTGAAAGTGTCTCCTGATTGGTTGATAGCTCGCACTCGCTCCGTTAAAACGCTTGTGGAAAGGAAAGGTGCACGAGAGCGCGCGCGTCAGAACTGCTCCGAACTCTCGTGAACCTGTCAAACCTTGAGTTGCATCTGTTCTTCACTGTGAACATTTCGGATTTGAACATCACAAGGCGTTTGCACGATGTTCTTCAGTTTATCGACAGAGGATCATCAACATCTTTTGAAGTGGGAACAGAGTGAAGAGCCAGATGGATCCAGGCAGCTCACCTCACACAGGCGCGCGTGCTTTCAGTGTAGGCTTATAGGCTGAAGGTGGGTGTCCAGAGTTATTACTGGTATTCCAGTATAATGTTCTTTGTTATGTATTTTTAGTCGTTAATAATACATAGTGCATTAGTTTGTTTGAGACTTATTTAAATAAAGCTTTTTGAGTAAAGTTAACCTATTCATTTATTCCAAACTAATTTTATTTCGTCTTCAGGTAGCCTAATTGTAGATGGCGTCTATCTGTCTATCCGACACTAAATAAAATGATTTAAAGATCGAGAGATTTAGACCTTAGATCCACAAAACTCTTATATTACCCACTGAAAATGTTAAAAATCGCAAAAAAATCTCAGAGAACAATGCTTTCTTTTTTTTAACATAAATGATTATGTTGTTACTGATGTAAACAGGGCAAACACTTAATTCTAAGTTTACACTGTACAAAATATAAACATATTTAATCAGTTTTTCTAAAAATGTCATTCATATAGTAACATCTGCACTGACTGGTTTTATTCAAATCTAATGTGATTTGGAACAACCAGTGCCTCCATTCACTTTTTACAGTGTAGCAAGGATTATTTACTTACAGTGGGTTGCTTTAAATGTAGAAAAATAAAACTATTAAAACAAAACAAAAAACTTGAAACTTGAAAATTAAATACATCATTCCCTTTTGAAAAGTATTCTCACAATGAGCTCAGACCTCTTTACGGTTATCCCATTGGATCTTGTTAAAAAGGTAGGCTTTAAAATGACCATCATGACAATTTTACAGAAGAGCTTACCAAAGAGAATTAATGATTACAAGAATAGTACCATTAGTTCCATTAATTAGACAGGCCAGCTAAAATATTTAAATCTCAATGCAGCTTTGAAGAAGTAGGACACTGCCAAAGGCTTCTTCTCCCTCCCACCGTGTCTCTGATGTCTGCCAGTGATGGCGTAAAAAAGAGGAAAAAATCATTAAGGGAATTTGCTCATTCAATACGCAGAGCTTTCAAGTTGGTATTACACATATTCCTACTGTATACACAGACTTTCCAAACTGTCCTCTTATATCTATTAAAGTGCATAGTAAAGCAGATGAAGCACTGTAGAGTGTTATATAAAACACACATCGGGCGGGCTTCACACTACAATTAACCCAGAGTAAAGGGCAATTTGAACTGTGGGTTATGAAACTTTCCTGTCGAGGCATCAAAGTGAAACAACATGCTGCTTGAATGTAATGGTGAGTTGTTGTTGTTTTTTTACTCAGTGCTTTCCTTATTAAATATTCATGTGATTTGTACAATTGCAGAAGCTGAATTTCCAGCATCTGAAGGAAACAGTAAAAAACGTTGAATCGAAATTGCAAAAGCATTAACTGGAGTGATGCAAAGACACTGTTAACAAAGATTTAAATTGATAGTTCACACCAAAATTAAAATTGTCACCATCACTCACCCTCATGTCATTCCAAACATGTAACTTTCTTTCCTCTGCAGGCTTCAAAAGTAGATATTTTGACAATGTATTTTTTGCATGGAGTGCAGTATGATGACAGAAGTTTCATTTTTGGGTGACACAAATACTTTGAGATAACCAGATATATTTCTAGTTGTGTGTATTAATATCATAAATGTAAAAAAAGAACATCATCCACTGGTCCACTACAGTGTGAAATCTCAAATCCTGGCTACTCAAGGATATTTACTTAACCATGATAAATTGATAACCCAGGATTTTGTTCACCCAAGGTTAATCGTATGAAAATCTCAAATATGTGTCAGTTTTATTCGAACTTAAAGGTACAATATGCAGGATGTTTGCAGTAAAATATCCAAAAACCACTAGGACAATGTTATATATTTTGTTTAGTTGATTATTTACAATATCCCTAATGTTTCTAACTATTTGTAAATCGTGAGAAAATTGCGATTTTAACCAAGGAAACGGGGCGTGTGGGCAGGGGTGAGGAGTCGCCAGTCAATGGCATCATCTGCGTTACCGCAGTTTCCACCAGGTTTGACCTCGTACTGCAATAGTAACCATGGCGACAAGACGTTGCCAATTGGGCCGGTTATGCCTAGATAGAATGACGCTCACGCTGTTGTTCTTTTGTTCAAACATTATGGACCATGGCAAGCAGACTTTGAGACAAAAAGAGGACTAAGACGAAGATCAACATCTTTCGAAATGCCGAGAGCTCCACGTCCGCGACTAACTTTGACTTAGAGACGTGAGTGTTGCAGGTTACTTTATTAAACAGGTGAGCAAATGTTGAGCATGGTGAGCAAACTAATCAATGTTATTTAGTTCAACAAGATGAAAAGTTAGAATATGATCTGTATGTTATTCTCTAATGTTCATCTAGATTAGTCTCATACAGCCAACAAACAACCTAACTAACAACAATCAACATTCAAATCCCATTTAGTGCGATAATGTAACTGTTAGAGCAAGTGAAACAGCGCTGCGTTACCTCAAGTTTCATTCGTCTAATAAACTGACCTGTGTGAGTAATTCAGCATCAGCCCTTGCGTGTAGTTCGGTAGAATGAAATGTCCTTATTCCTTTATATCGAGCGGGACTCGCGTTGTGTGTGGCGCTGGTATACGTCTAGCAATCGCGCCCTGCTTCACACCACAGTCATGTTAAAATCATCACTGTATTCACTCATCCATAAAAGATCCATCAGCTTGACCACAAGATCCATAATTCCGCTTAATGCAGAATAAACGTCATCAATATACACCTTTGTTATTGTAAGAGGTTAGCGACCCCTGGTGGCAAAAAAAATCTTGCATATTGTACCTTTAAGACCAGCAGCCAAATCCCCATTATTATTGATACTACTCTTTTCAGTCGGTCATATTAATGCTCTTTAAATGTACTCTTTTGGCTCTCTCAGGGCTCAACATTACCCAGAACAACATGATCACGGATTCATCAAGTGCGGCAGAGTTCTACGAGGACAACGCTTCACTGCTGTCCTTGGACTCCAGCGTATTCTTCAGCGAGCCCGCACTGCCGAGCGACAAACAGCTGGACTTCTTCATTATAAATGTCGGAGGTAGCCGATATATCCTCTCTCAGGAACTTTTGGCCTCTCACCCAGAAACTCGCCTGGGCAAGCTGGCCCTCTCCAGTCGAGACTCTGCTTTAGACCTGTGCGACGATGCAGATTTCTTGGAGAACGGAGTTCTTCTTTGACCGCAACTCACAGACTTTCCAGTACATTATGAACTTCTACAAGACAGGTCACTTACATGTTCGAGAGGAGCTGTGCGTGATCTCATTCCTTCAGGAGATCGAGTACTGGGGCATCGAATGAGCTCCGCATAGACAGTTGCTGCAGGGATAAGTACTACCGGCGGAAGGAGATGAAAGAGATGATGGATATTACTAAGGATGATGAGATAATGGACAACGAGGAGGAGGACTTCACCGGAGCGTTGTGCCAGGACTTCCGCCAACGCATCTGGGACCTCATGGAGAAGCCAGACTCCTCCAAGGCGGCCAAGACGTTTGGGACACTGTCCATGTTCTTTTTGGTGGTGTCCATCGTAAACATGGCTTTGATCTCGCTGGATTTCACTATACTTGGTGCACCCATCATCTTAGATGTTCTTGAGTACATTTGTATTATTTGGTTCACCGGTGAGCTGGTACTCAGGTTCTTGTGTGTCAGAGATAAGTGTAAGTTCAGCAGGAGTGTGGTGAATATCATTGACCTGCTGGCTATTCTGCCCTTCTATGTGACTCTGGCTGTGGAAAACCTTCATGGAGAGTCTACCGAACTGGAGAACGTTGGACGGGTTGTTCAGGTGCTGCGGCTATTGAGGTCACTCAGGATGCTTAAACTTGGCCGACACTCCACAGGTGAAAAACCTTTTGAAACATATCATTTAATATTCATACAATACCCGTTCAAAGGTTTGGGGTTGGTAAGATTTTTGCAACATGACATCATGACTTTTGCGTAAACATACACTCCACTTTTAAGTCAAGTGGCATGTTATCTATACGCATTTTGCGTTAAATGTGTAGCGAAACGAAGCAAAATGTAGATCTACATCAGGGGAGCGATATTTTTTCCTAGGATGGTAGGGAAGACTCATAAATGTTACTAACGCCAGTGATGGGTAGGTTTAGGGATGGGGTTGGGGTAGGTCATATATTTATATATACATTAATGTAACGTTAAGTCAACGGCGTTCATAAGCACGCTGAAAAGCGATTATGCGTGTTGATAGCACATCAAAAATGGAAATACGAATTGGCGTGTCAGACAAACGCCATTTCATGGGATCAGTCTGATGTTTTGAAAAAAGTCTCTTATGCTCACCAAAGGAAGAATTTATTTGATTAAAAATATAGTAAAAACAGTTATATTGTGAAATCATTCTAATACGCTGGTTTGGTTTGGAATTATTACTTATTATTATAATTGACAACCAAGATACTTTCAGGATTCTTTGATGAATAGATTATCAAAAGAACAGCATTTATTTGAAATAAAAAAAAATTGTAACATTATAAATGTTTTTACTGTCACCTTTGATGGATTTAATGCATACTTGCCGAATTAAAAAAGCATTTATTTAAAGAATTATATATTTTAAAAAATCTTACTCACCCCAAACTTTTGAAAAGTTGTTGTAATTAACTGAAAAAAAAATACAAACACACTTTGAGGAACAGACTGAGGCCCTGTTTACACGAGAGCGCTCGCGGGTGAAAACGTAAAAATATTTATCGGATGTGCCTTTCGTTTACACAGCAACGGCGTTTTTGAGGCTTAAAAACGCAAAGAAGTGAAACCACCCTCCAGAGTGGAAATCTTAGGCCCCGTTTACACGAGAACGATTCCGGGTGAAAACGTAAAAATATTTTATCGGATGTGCCTTTCGTTTACACGGCGACGGCGTTTTGAGGCTTAAAAACCCAAAAAAGTGAAACCACCCTCCAGAGTGGAAATCTTAGGCCCTGTTTACACGAGAACGCTCGCGGGTGAAAACGTAAAAATATTTTATTGGATGTGCCTTTCGTTTACACGCGACGGCGTTTTGAGGCTTAAAAACGCAAAAAAGTGAAACCACCCTCCAGAGTGGAAATCTTAAAAACGCTCCACCGCCGCGTTCTCGTGTAAACGGTAAAACGCAAAAGTCTGCTTGACTGTGACGTTTGTACGCAGGTGTGTGGACTTGGTTGTGTTGTAGTATGCACTCCTAGCCGCCTGAAGTGCATACTACATTGAATTTCACACACTTTGCGTCACCATTTGCACGCAAATTTCCCACACAAAACGCTCGTCTAAACGCAGAATAAAAAGTGATGACGCCAACGCCACTTTTGCGTTTTCTCTTCAGAATCGTTTCCGTGTAAACATAGCCTTAAAAACGCTCCACCGCCGCTTACCGTGTAAACGTAAAAACGCAAAAGTCTGCTTGACAGTGAAGGTTGTAC
Organism: Hybognathus amarus; assembly: GCA_030378365.1. NCBI lineage: Eukaryota > Metazoa > Chordata > Actinopteri > Cypriniformes > Leuciscidae > Hybognathus > Hybognathus amarus. The sequence goes on from JAQIUQ010007164.1 coordinate 18,454, forward strand.
GCAGGCGAGTGGACTTGATGTTGTTGTAGTATGCACTCCTAGCCGCCTGAAGTGCATACTACATTGAATTCACAGACTTTTGCGTCACCATTTGCACGCGAATTTCCCACACAAAACGCTCGTCTAAACGCAGAATAAAAAGTGATGACGCAGCGCCACTTTTGCGTTTTCTCTTCAGAATCGTTTCCGTGTAAACATAGCCTGATATTGATGTCATTTACAGAGAGTATTTGAATATGGTGCATCAGGCACTACACCAGGTTTGGCATTGGTACTCTCAAAAATAACTTAACTGACCAGTTTGAAAATATGTAACCATAAGTATAAAGTATTAAGACAAGATTTTCATCCAATAAATGCTAAAACTTTAGCCTGCTTCTTACTTGAAGCATCATAAGTTGTTTGATGACATGCTAGCTAAAGCAAGCAAAAATTAAATTCAACATCATTTACATTTAAAAATGCAAGTTTAACTGCTGCCTTTAATTTGAAGTAATGAAGTGGTCATGGAAAAGTCAAATCCTGTACTGAACATTTTGAATTTATTTATTAATGAAGAAAACTGAGCTGAAGCTCTGAAAACATAAAACCGAGTAGAAATGGAAGCATTTTGTTTCAGACTTTCTGTCAGTCAAACACTGAACATTTGTGCATTATAACACAGTCTATCGATTTGTAATGGGCTCTCATGCTGAGGAATGAAATAATTCATGGAGATGTTAGTCTATTTGGGGAGAGTGAGTAAATTTATTCATCCATTCATATTTTGACAGTATCCCATGGAGACTTCAGAGGAAGATCCATAAGACAAACAGTTGCGAGCACAGACTTGTGGGTTTAATCTTTGAAAATGAAAAAATCTCTTTCTAAGATGCAGCCACAAAGTCATTAATAAATTAAACAACATGACGCAAGAGCTAAAAATGAGGGTAGTTGGGGAATTTGATGGGACTGGGGCTTTTCATGTCCTATCAACTTCAATATGGAAATGTATTTACTGGGTCTCACCATAATTTTGTTTTTAACTCATTTCTAAGCAGACAATATCGGCTCTGTTCTACAAGATAAATATCCGAAGTAACACTGACAGATAATCCACCCTTGGGAATGGCAGAGCCTATTTTCAGTATCCGTCACATTTTAATAATGGGGTCTCTTGTCTGCGAGTATTCTCTGCCCGTCTGGAGGTGTTTATTCTCAGCAGAAGCTAATCTGATCAGAAGACACAAACCAAACGAAGGCAGATGGTCATAGCCATACACATAAAAAAAAAATTAACAAACTTGTAAAGACCAAACTGTGACAGCATTAGCCAAGATATGACTGGAAATGAATAGAAAAATAATTCAAGGTTTCAGAGTGTTCCCCAATGTATTTTCATTTTCTCAGAAATAGAAACCTAGTTCTTCGCTGGCAGTCATGTTGACTCCAATACCTCTGGACGTGGGTCAAGGACCAATGAAAGCCAGCGTGTTAATAACAAAATACGGTTTCTACTTCTAAAACTAAAAGGACATGCTTTGATACACAGAAAAAGTAGACTCAGGTGTCGATTTAGAAGCTTGATGTTCTTTCTGTAAATGTATTCAGCAAGGCAGCTAAAAAAAGAATAAATAAAGCAATTCTCAAGAAGCCATGTGCTATTTCGGAGTGAGAAAGTGTAGCATCTGTTCTTAAGTGTCTATATTTAAAGGCTAGAATAGCTTGGATGATTTCATTACTGTTATATTACTTCTTTCACTGATCCTTTGCGGTAAGATTCACACATCACACACTGGCAGATACAAATTTAGCCTATGGTGTCATTTTCTTTGCACATGAGAGTTCATTAACATGCAGTGACAATGGCGAATGCACAAAGTTCAATATTACGCTTTTTCAAGAATCGCCAAATTGTGTACTCTCACAATAAAAACAATACATTATGCTTTTTGTAAAATAAAGAAGAAAAAAAAACAGTATGCAGGCTTTCTGACACAAAATGAATATATATATATATATATATATATATATATATATATATATATATATATAGAGATGTAGAAACATGTTACACCAGAAATAAACATGTAGAAACATGTTACACCAGAAATAAAATCAGTGCGGTCACTGATTCAAATTCTATCAACAGCAACATCTTATATGTTAGTAATGTTTTGGCATGCAAACCATTCAGTAATCATTAGCTACACTTTAATTAGTCAGTGGCAAATGGGGTCAAATATGACATTGTTTCAGCATTGTGTTAAAAAAGAGTGACACAATATAACATGCTTAATTCTTTGTTAGATAGAGGCACAATCATTAAATACCATAATGATTTTCCCTCCCTAATTAATTGAGAGGCCTCTCCTTGTTCATGTTTTTGTTCTAAGGTTAAAAGTAATTAAGTAAGTCCTATCCTCTTGGCGTGCAGTGATAATGTTAAAATTAGGTCTGTTAATTTAACACATTTATGTAGGGCACTCAATTATGTCAAATATTACAAATAGTAAGAAGTATTTTTAAAAATAGCATGCACCTGAAAATCAACCACCTGATATGAAAGTAACACAACCAATTTATTGACTTCTGAAGATACTTTTTACATTGAATTATTTGCAATTAATTGGATTATTTAATCTGAATATTTTGAATATATTTGATTGAGCCCTAAAATACAATTTATATTAATCGTTAATTTTAGTATAAAGGTCTGTGCACACCACTTTGACTGACTTTCTTCTGCAAACAGAAAAAGAAGATACTTTGACAAATGTAACAAGTTTTGGGAAAAATTGAGCATGTATGTAAACCATTGAGGAAAGTGTAATAAAGATGTTGGAATTATTTGTGATCTGTCTGATATTGTAGCATCCACGATAACTTTGTGTTCTTTGTTCCAATAAAAAAAAGAAAAAAGTCGAAAAAAAAGATAAAAAGAAGATACTTGAATATGAATATTATACATGAATACATGAATATTGGTCACAAAACAAATCCAGTTCCCATTGACTTCCATTGTATGGACAACAAATACAATGGAAGTGAAGGGAAACCAAAACTGTTTGGTTTTCATCATACTTCCAAATATCTTCTTTTATGTTCAGCAGAAGAAAGAAATGCAAACAGGTTTGGAATGACAAGAGGGTGAACTATGCATTTAATGCATTTGTTCACACCGAGCACGAATATTAGTTTTTTTCTGAACGGCTATTTGAAAACATGTAAATATTGTTTGAGTTCTTTCTTTTCTGTGACTAGTGTTTGTGTTAACAGGCCTTTAGATTAATTAACTTTATCTTTACCTTCTTTGTGTGTTCCTCATCAGGTCTCAAGTCTTTGGGCATGACGATCGCCCAGTGCTACGAGGAAGTAGGCCTCCTGATGCTGTTCCTCTCTGTGGGCATCTCCATCTTCGCCACAGTGGAATACGCCATCGAACACGACATGCCGGAGACCACTTTCACCACGACGTGCCCAGCGCCTGGTGGTGCGGCCACCACATCCATGACCACAGTGGGGTACGGAGACATCCGTCCAGATACGACACTAGGAAAGGTGATGGCCTTCATCTGTATCCTATCTGGCATTCTCATCCTTTCGCTGCCTATTGCCATTATCAACGAACGTTTCTCTGCCTGCTACTTCACACTTAAAATGAAGGAAGCGCGCTGAGGCACGGGGAGGCACTGAAGCGACTGACGCGCAACTCGGCCTCAGATATCTGGCGGTAGGGGTGAACCTGCGGGACGCCTGCGCCAGAAGCGTGCTGGAGATGCTGCGGTTGCAGGGGCGAGAGCGAGCCAGTACACGCAGCAGTGCAGGAGATCTCTGGTGGTAATAGAAGGCCTGCAAGCTGCACGGAGAGAGAGAGAGAGAGAGACTTTGTGGTATTATAAGGACCACAAAATGTTTGACATATAAGGAATTAAACGTTTCTCATGTTTCTGATGTCATAAACCTGCATTTAATTGCAATCCTGTAACAATCTAATGCAGCTGTTGCTCATTTTACATACAAATGGGGCGTTTCTTAAAGTCAGTAGTATAACGGAAGTAGTGACCGAATACTGAGCTGTGTCCAATAACTTAGGCAGCTGACTTATCAGGCAATGACTTCTTGGACAGCGTTTGTGTATGAAGGTACGACCACGAAACTGATTTCGGACAGTTTTCGAGTTATGACATTTTTATTCAAGATTATGAAGTCAAAAATAAATGAAATTTAAAATTGGAATAGTATATACACGGGATGAATAGTTTTCAATAAGCTAAATAACATGCATTAAGAAAATTACTTTTGATTCTGACGTTCAAGGCAGCAGCGGCAAAAATAGACAAAAATGGGTAGAAATGGTCATAAAATAAATTATAACTGTTAAAATAAATTGTAAAAAACTATTATAAATTGTTACTATAAATTATATTTTTTCAAATGAACACAAAAACAAATGGATAATAAGACTTTTTTAAAGGTCATGTGTGTGATTTCTGTACCACTGTGCACAAAACAAAATTGCAAAAATAAAGACTTCATTCAACAAGGTTTCCCAAAGTGTGCCATTGGTTGGACAAAAGTTAGCCCCACTCCAAACTCACACCATTGGTTGAATCAGTGTTGCTATTATGTTCAAAACAACTATAGCAATTCTAATAGCATCACAGACCCAGGTTTTGACTGAATCAACCTACAAATGACTTTAATGACTTTAAGCACATTAATACACATTGAGAAGTATTTTAACGAGAAATTACACTCGTCAAAATTATTTTCAATGTCTATTCTGTTTATATTTGTTCGACTTATTTATTGTTGAATACATTTAATAAAATCTGTCTCAATTTCTCTCGTTCGGGTACTTTTTTGGGTTATATTTAGATATTGTAAGAGCAACACTTTTCCATGTGACTTGTTGAACCTTTTAAAATATCACAAATGGCCTGAAGATTGCAATACCCTTGTAGACCAACAGGTCTGCTAAAAGACGCATGGTTTATTTGACACATTGCTCTGTGACAGTTGCAGCTCGACATTCAGAGCTTAAGAGCTTAGAGAGAATCAGTCGCTCCACTAGGCACAGCTAGACAGTAACAATGATTTGCACTGCAGGAATATGTTATTCAACATGTACATGGATAACAAGCCTTAAATCTACATTTCAGTGAAATGTATCGTTAGAAAACAGAAGGAATAAACAAAGAGTAACATTCTAACAAACTAGAAGTAACTAATCCTTTTTTTGTTTGTGCTAGAAAATGTATGATACATTCTTTTTTGGCTGTCCTGTTGCTTTTCTATGTGAGGAATGGGTGAAAGAAAGGTTGAATTTTAATGTAAATTTTTAGGTTGAAATTAATAAATAAATGAAAAGCCACCATGTCTGTGGGGAAAAAAATTACCAGGCATGCTTCCCTAACAAATCCACCGAATCCAAGCTGAATGCTAAATCCACAGCCTGGAGATATGTCGGATTTATGCTATTCCTATCTCTGGTGCCTTCTGAATACTTTCCAAGTGAACAAGAATACCTCCTCTCAATTTCTTATCAAATATCAGACTATGGAAGTGATGTCCTTAAACGGTGCTTTGGGTTCCCTTTAACCAACAGCAGATTGCTCATTCTGTTCTCAAGACATGAAAGGGACACTGGCTCAAACTCCTGATCGCTGAAGATATTTAGATACCTTTAGGAACAACCATGTAAATGCATCTAAAAATACGAGATTTTGACAACTATTGTTGTTTAGTGCAAGATCTAATAGTGTAACAACTCCTGTTATCCCAGGGCTCTAGAGTGCGACCAATTTGGTTGCACATGTGACCAAAATTTGTAAGGGTGCTCAGCTAGAAGAGAATCAGCAGCGCGGAGCGCACATGATCTTCTCTTCCGCCTTAATAATACCAGTTACAGCGCGAAATAAACAGGAACGAGCATCTGAAAGTGTGTTAAAAGATAGAGTACAACTTCTCGAAATCTGTATCTTTCACATGGAATCGCTCAATCAGTGTTTCAACTGTGGAAAGATGTCAGTAAAAGGCGTGTAAACAATGTAATGTAACATCACATTTACCTCAGAAAAAAACATGACCATAAACTCCTTAGCCAGCTAGAAAAATTTACTCTAGATCAGCATTTTGCCAAATACATGCAGCATATTACATATTCATTATAATTGTTAATGTTTTTTAATATTTAATGCATGTTGTTTGAAAAAATATGGCAAGTTTTTGCAGCAGCCACCATTTAAATGTTTATATTTCACATAACATTATTATTATAAAAATAAATAAAAGTGTAATTTAAGTGTTTGTGTACAAATCAGGTGATTTTTTTCCCTTCAATATTATAGTAGCCTAGGCTAATGAAGCATAGTGGGCTAACTGACTCCCAGTTTACAGCATTAGTTGAGATTTGTTTTCCTTGAAAAAAATTGCCATGTATTGTACCTGATATCCAAAATAATCAATATTGAATCAAATTGTGAAATTGGTGTCAATACCCTGCCCATGAACTTGAACAACATAAAAACAGCTCTTTAAATTTGTAATTTTTTAAAATATTTATATTTTAAATACAGTATAATTGTGCTTAAAAAAACAACAACTACATATTTTTTTAAAGCATTTACATAATATATATGAATATATGGAGCATGATAAAAAGGTGACCTTGAAATTGTGGCGTTAAAGGTGACAGCAAGACGAGAAAAAATTTAAGTGCACCTAAATTTTGTGCTGGTGCACCTAAATAAAAAAGTTAGGCGCACCAGTGCAACCAAGGCAAAAAGTTAGTCTGGAGCCCTGTATCCTGTTACTGTCTTTAGTGGATTGTTTTTTTTTTTTTCAACAAATGCCTTCGAAAAAATTTAAGAAACATCAATCTCATCTTTTAGAGTTTTGTCCTAGATTTCAATGAAATGTACAAATTTTTCTTTGACTTTGCATCCTAAGTGAAGTGAGAGTCAGGTAAACTCCTAATTTTGGACCTGTTGTTTCTGTATAAAAGACTACGTTTTTATTTGCTTTATACGAGTATAGAATTTCATTCTTCTCAGTGATATAACTACATTCATAAAATTCAAATGGATTTGATTCAGAAAGGAGAACAGCACTCTGTGTGCCCTGGTTGAGCTAGTGTGCATTTGAATGTGTTTGATCTACAGAAGAAGCTATGTCTATTCCCTGGTGACTGACACCTCCCTAACCTGTCTTTTCTGGCACCAGACATTGATGCAAGTCCAAGGGCCCGTGTGTATTTAGAGTGCACTGTCTGCCCCGCTGCATTTGTGAATGTGTGTACAGTTCTGTGTGCACGGATGCATGTTTGAGCTGAAAGAAAAGGGACAAAGAGACATAAATGAGATCTCAGGGGAAGTCAATGGTTAAAGTAATGGCAAAGCTGAATTTTTCGGCATCGTTATTCTAGTCTTAAGTGTCACATGATCCTTCAAAAATCATTCTAATATACTGATTTGATGCTCAAGAAACATTTCTTATTATTATTATCAATGCTGAAAACAGTATTTGCTGCTTAACATTTTTGTGTACAAAACAAATCACCACAATGTTGGGCTATTGTTGGTGGTTGCCAGGGTGTGCTATGCGGTTTAAAAGTTATTCTCAGTGGTTTTTGTTGAGTTTTCTGGATAGTTGCTATTTTCTTATAGACACATTAAAGTAGTGATGAAACAGAAGTAGCAGACAGATCTATTCTTCCGTGTTGTGACGTACATTTGAGTGTAACGGATTACGGAGAAAGAAAACATGTAAGACAGGAACTTGTTTCTATAGTTATGGATTGGATTTTTGAGATGAAGGCGTTGCAAAAAACAATGAAGGCTGATGAGATTGCAGCGAATGGTTTCAGCAGACTAAATGATTCGACAAGTCCTGCATTTGTCACAAGAAAAATCTGTCAGAAGATCCAGTTATGACACTTTCCCTCAGTTTCAAAGACATGGCTTAAACAGTAGTCTAAGACTAAAATTAATGTTTGAGCAGTTTGTTTTAACTGAAAGCAACTTGCATTTATATATCATAAAATATGTATGTGCCATTGTTTTGTCTCAAGATGCACACCAGTAATGTTCTTTAGAAAAAGACATTTATAAATGCTACTTAAATGCCCTACTTTAACTATGGCCTAATCCTGGCTTAATCTTAGAGGTGACAATATGAGGTGAAAACATTTTTTTTTTTTACATTTGAATGGATGAACTGCTAACAATATGATACATAACATGCATTTAGAAAATATATAGGGTGAATTTTAAAAGAACCGATCCCAGTCTCTACACTATTCTGATCTCTAGATATGGCTATACTACAGACACTTATCAAATGGGTACACAATCATCCATTCACCTGGTTAATGGTAAATCTTTCCTTTGAAGCCAAGGACAGTGGTCCAGCTGTTCTCTTTCACAGTGAGACCGGAGAGTGGTGATGAAAAATGAGTGCATACTCGTGATTCCAGGAGGTTTCTCACAACTAGGTCAGGGCACCTGGGGAGGGGTAAGGGCCGTTCCTGAGAGACAGATGAGTATTAGCTTAGAAACAGAGACTATAAAAGACAGTTTGTAAATATGTACAATTACTCAATGTTTCACAGTTGATATGGTGAATAGGTTTAATCGAAATCAATATAATCTATACAAAAAGGTCCTCATTCATATCAAAATAGTATGGTTAAGTCTGACCCTCTCGTGATTTGAGCAGAACTCTTGAGACGTGACATGAAAGACTTCTCAAGCCTCTCATCTGAATCTGAAACAACTACATCTTGACATTCGGCAATCTAATAGAATGTAAAATCTAGCTCTCCTGTCTCTTCTCTTTGCATATTGTCCTCACTATTGCCTTTTGATTCACTTTCCTTAATGGCTGAAGATCTTGTTGTCATTCGACCCGCCGTGTTTGTTAATTGCCCCAATGATCATCCTTAATACTATATGTTGCACTAAAAGGGATTTCACATCATCCATGCAGAAGAAAACAAGTGTTTTATGTAGTTTTCCTAGAACCTTCTTGTGCGCCACAGTATTGTGCTCTTTGACTTCTTTAACACCAAACTCCCTCTCTGATATGAACAAGCCCAGGGCGATGCAGTCGGACGCCCCACGGTCTCTTGGAGCACAAGCACTGACGGGCAGAATTTTATGAGGATAACACTCTAGTATACTTCAGAGGTCTACATTTAAATGTTCAAAATAGTCCATTTTATCCAAAGCAACTTAAAAATGTTCTCTGTCTATCAATATATCAATATATCAATCTATCTATCTATCTATCTATCTATCTATCTATCTATCTATCTATCTATCTATCTATCTATCTATCTATCTATCTATCTATCATCTATCTATCTATCTATCTATCTATCTATCTATCTATCTATCTATCTATCTATCTATCTATCTATCTATCTATCTATCTATCTATCTATCTATCTATCTATCTATCTATCTATCTATCTGCTTTATGTAAGGTCTGTAAAACCAATCTTACCAGCTATACGCTGATGAAAGCCGAGCGGGTTGTCGCCTCATGCCGGGACATAAATGCTGAAATTGAACACACTGAGAGAACTACCAAACTATTTTTTTTATAAAATATATTAATTTAAAAATATTTCATTGATTATATAATTTATTTATATAAAATTAAATAAATGAAATATGTGCATGCCTAAATACATATTTCTATTTCTGTTATTTCAATTCAAAATCACGTATGTGTTGCAATTCATTTAAAATTCCAACTAATGACTAAATAATTATTGGGGTTTTTAAATACAACTAAAAATTTAAAAGCAAGCTCATGCTTAAAAGCCAACACCTGAGTGAAATGTTAGAAAAAGTGCTGCGGCAGAACAGCAGCAAAGTCCAAATGGAGGCCAGGTGAAGGCCTTAAAGTATCCAAGTGGAATGCGCAAGAAAGCCCAAGGCAGACATGCAAACAAATTACAGCTGGGACACATGAGTAGGACAAGGCTACTAGAAGGGTGTGCTTATTATAGCTGTATGAAAAATCCTGAATATCTTAGCATTTGAGATCACGTCATTGTGCAATGACCTTAAAATATGCAAACAAAAAATTCATGCTGGAGAACCGCTGACTATTCACCCAAAGTACAAGTCTTTTGGCCTTTTGGATAATTTCAGTTTTATAACTTTTCTTTTTCAGCTCTACAGTTAAAAAAAAATATTCCTTCGAATAAATAATGATTGCCTGAGCACAAGTATTAGAAGCACTCAATGCCCAAGGACAGTTTCCAGTGCATGAAATTGTTAAAATATTGCTCCATTTTTTCATATTTTGAAAATATGTATATTTTTATACATACATTTTTTGCTCCATATGTATAGCGCCCAAAAAGCGCTATACAAGTGTGATGTATTATTTATTATTCATTATTTATATTTTAAACAGTCTGTGTTACACAGACAGCTAAAATTGGACTGCTGCCTGTAGGGTGAGTGGGAGGAAGCGTTAAGCATCTGAAGTCAACCTGTTAGTGCTAATGATTGTCCCTGTCTTATGACAGGACCAATAAACTGAGTTTAGTTTCAACTACTTGTCCAAGGACTATCCTTGGCCCATCCTTAACCTTAGCACATCCAATTTCACAAAATGATTTTCGCAAGGCCAGGGAGAAATGGGTTACTGCGACGATCATCTACTATTCGCAGTCATATCTCCAGCACTGCATTAAGGCAGAAAGATGCTGTGTATAAGTAAAGCCCTTCAGCAGGGCCAGTTTCAATTTAGCAACCCTTTGGTCCTTTTGCAGACCTGTGATGGGTGGATTAAACTGCTATCTACAGCACTTCTTGCAATGGTTCAAACATTAGTGCTACTTATGTAGCTCAATAGAAGATCGGCTGATATTTTTCTCTTTTCTGTGTCAGTGGGAGGAATATGTTATGCCATATTTGAAGCAGAACTGTGTCAGAAACATTTGCTTCTACACCAAAGATTTTTCGTGATACTCTCCACATGTGAAATGTGAATGATGGAGGGGTTGTATGGTGAATCTGACAGTTTGCTCTCATATTCGGAGAGCAAAGGCAAGCATGTATAGAGTTCATAAAATATTCAACATTTTGAAAGGACACAGTAAACAGAGTAAGTTGAGTAGATATGTTTTCTTAGAGACTTAATGTCACATTAGCTTGGTTCCCAAAATAGTAATGGTAAAATAAGCATAACATAAACAGCATAATAATGGAGAAGGATGCATTCGGTGCATAACATATCTCTCAAGCTTTAGGAACTGATTTCCCATCTGTGTGTGATTGATGTCTTAAAATAAAGCTCGGGGTTTTAAAAATCTAGAAAAGGCTGTTCTTTGAGAAAACAAAACAAAACGGCATGTTTGAGTGTTAGAATGTTTTTTTTTCCCTCCCAAAACAGCATTCATCAAGTCATTTTAAAACACTATTGCTTACACGCTTATAAATGTGAAGAGTAATCTCAAACTGTATTATCTTGTCAAACACAAATGTTTAAATTCTAGCACAAACGTCATGTGCTAATCAGCTATAACACATGGTGTGAAGGATTTCAGACAGATTTTAAATACCTGCCAAAAACGCAGAAGGGAGTCACAAGCTTGAACATGTTTGAAGATGGGATTTTAGGGGGCTGACCATTCATGGATCATCGTGCCAGCCAGAAAAGAGGGAGACAGAATGGAATGGGAAGAGAATCAAAAAGAGATGGTAAGTGGAAGCCCATTGAGCTGTGCACTTTTCTAAAGACTGCAATTGTTTAGGTTGACAAAAGCTGAAATTCACAAAGACTGTAAGAAACCTTCTTTCAAAACCAAATGTCTTGTTTCTCAAGAGATTCCCTTAAAGAAATGTGGCAGTATGGATCGTATTTGAGATGGTAATATACTTTAGTAAATTCACTTACTAAATGTATGGATATCAATGTATAATATCAGGCAATTGATAACAGAGGCCTAACACTTTTAGCAAAGTATTTAAAAAAAAAAAATTGTTAGGAGCCATTCACAAGCGTTTTCCCATTCCACTATATTTTTCCATTGTTTTCCAATGTAAATAAGTGCTAGACGGATGTGACCTTTGCGCTCATATCAACCGAGTGTCCAAAAACACACTCGGCAAGGATTCACCATTTTGTTTCCCGGAAACATGCAGCAATAAATTCTGAGGTGACTTTGTTGAGAAATATTGTTGTTGGTACAGTAAAATCAAACAGAGTGACTAGCAACGTTTCACACGACACTGTGAAAAACAATTATTCAAATACACAGCACTCAAGTTAAAATTTTGTGCCACTTAAGAACCTTTCAGTGAACTGTTAAAATCACTTTTTTGTATGTGTTAAGAACATTTTAATAATCTAAAGGATATTTTTCCACTTTGAAGAAGCTTTTATATATTTGAACTTTAAAATACGTTGGTAACACCGTTTTATTAAGTGTTGTCTTAAAAATGCAAAGTAGGACTGATATCAGTGAAATAAACTAATTCAGGATATGCCATTTGCTATTGTTCTGCTAACAGTACAGTCATTAAAGGGCCGGGGTAAAAAGGAAACTCAGTGAAAGAACATGCAACAAAAAATATCTTGTTAAAGTGTTATTAACGCTTAAGTGCCGCATGTGTGTTTGGATCAGGGACAATAGATGACAATTTTCAATCAAATATACATGTAGCCCTGTAGCTGCATTTATTTACAGCAGTTTTTTTGGTCTCATTTTTGTTATTTTCCCAGGTGTACCCTGATGATGAGGTTAATTATCCCAGCTTTTAGCTACTCATTAGTCTTTCGAGTTGTTTGTTTATTATGTTTCAACTGCTCACAGGTGTGCCCTGAAGTGGCCCTGTGAACCAGCAGGTATCTGATCAGAGAAAATGGTGCCACACAATGGGCACTAATTAGAGAACTGCAGACTGCAGTGTGTATCTGGGACTGTGTGTGGTTTGCTTTGAAATCAGTGTCTTCCACTTTGCACTCAAAATATATTTTTTCTGATGTTATATGTTTTCTGGTAGGTGAAGAAGACGTGATTTAGACATTTTTTTTATATCTTAGTGGTTGTTCATATACAGAGTTCTATACACATTTCTTGCAAGACAAATTGAATATAAGTGTATACAATTTTGCTAGTCACTCTGTCTGATTTTACTCCACCAACAACAATATTTCTCAACAAAGTCACCTCAGAATTTATTGCTGCATGTTTCCAGAAAACAAAGTGTTGAATCCTAGCAGAGTGTGTTTTTGGACAACTCGGTTGACTCAGTGGCTGCATTTTAAATCATATAGGCAACTTTCCTAATAGGTGAAAAACAGTGTGAGACACAAGAGGTATGTCTGAATTCACTGTAATTTTTTCTTTGAAACAAAAGATAAATGTGTCAAGAGTAGTAAGTAAGCCATAGTTTTTAATGACAATGACATTAATTATAAACCAAGTACACTCTAAAAAGTTTAACCATGGCTTACTCAATGTTTTGGTGAAACATTACACTTAAAAATATAGATTTAATTTTGAAAGCAGTGAAATAACTTGCATACATACACTGAGTAAATAAGTTAAAAAAATAAGTAGATCTGAGTAACTGCATTTGGTACATAACAAATACAATTGAGTAGAATTAATTGGGAACAACATTTAAAATATATTCCATATAACCACCGCACCGGTAACTTACATGCCATTGGCCATTATGTCGATGAGACCAGCAATAACGTTACAGGGTATTTTAAACGGTTTTAGCATAAAAAATATTGCCTACATAAAAACTCGTGTAACAAACAATTTAGAAGTACAAAATTTAAACAAATTAAACATTTAGACAATCAAGTAATTCAAGTTTAATCCAATAATCCTGTTACCCAATACCCACCGGATCAGCGCTGGTTCTCGTGCCGAAGATGGACTCGCGCTCTGCGGGGAAACTTCTAACTTTAGACCGCAGTCCTGCGTTTCACTCAGAGCCGAAAGATGCTGCGAACATGTAGTATGTTCTTTAGCTTAAAATAAAATAATTTAAAGCACAGTGGTGATTTTATTGATAAAATAAAACATACACAAACCTTAATTTCACAGAGGAAATACACCAATTAAGCGACTCCGGGAAGAGAAAACTGTTATAAAGACCGGAGGAGAGAATTCAAACAGCCCGCGCTCTCTCAACCGTTGAGTCGTCGTCTCGTCACATCAGAAGGTGGGGGAGGGGCGCATTGTTTTAATTGAGTAAACTTACTCAATTTCTTATCAAACTATCAAGTAAATAATGTTCATAGTTTTTGTTTAGTTAATAAGGTTAACTATTTCTGTAATATTTACTAAGCCTGAATGTATGAAAGTTATTCGGGTTTTTATATATTTTTTGCAACATATTTTATTGAAGACTGAATCGAATTACAAAAAAATAGACAACTTTCACAATTTAGATTTTAATGTTATTCGAGTTTTAACAAAAACTGCTGCATCTCCAGAAGCAATATGAGGGAAATGCAAGCCATCCTCCAAGCACAACTGTGACTTACAGGCGAATTCATACACAACTACAGCTCTGTTGCCAGCCCCCTGTCCATGCTAAAAGGCAAACCCGAGACTTTGCAGTGGACTCACACCAGATAACACAGCCTTTCAAACACTTAAGAACCAATTGACTTATTTATTATTGAAAAGTTGATGTTGACTGGCTAGCTAACTAGCAAGCTGATGTTAAATTGAGGTAGTTTTTTAATATAATTCCAAATATTTTTATTCAACCACCTAGTTAGATTACATTTGATGGAAAAACAAAGGATAACATGGTTATGATAGTGGAAATGGATGCCCCCTGGCATTTTAGACCCCAGAATATGTTATAGTGATATATTTATTAAAATATGTAATAAATATAATTATATTTATCCTTAAATAACATGTACTCCCTAACTACAGGCCTTACTATTCTAATATCATAAATAACTGTGATGTTCTGCAAAAAAAATCTTCTCTCAGGTACGTCGCCAGTGTAAGCTTGCGAATACTTCTACATCAGTCTCGTCAATATAGTCCCATAGAACAACAATAAAATCTTATCTTGACTCCATTAGTAGTTATTTTGGGAAAACCGATAGAGAAAACAGTGTTTTACTTTTACCCCAGGGGGGGGGGTTCCCCACATTACCCTACTCATAAAAGAGTAGGCAATTACCTACATGACCTTATTCTTCCAGCGAAAGTCTGAAGTGTGAATACGATGGACACTTTACTGTCTCATGAGGCCACAGGAGAGGATTTGTGAGTGGCAGTGAAGCAACATAACTGATGCTGGTAGGTCACATGACAAATGTATATGTCCAGATTAACACACTTTTTTTAGTGGCTGTGATAATTAGCTACTAATTTTAAAATATGTACCTATTCAAGACCCTGAACTCGACCCCAACCCCCTCTCGGCCCATACACGGCTGTTTAAATAGGAAGGTGTTTTTTCAAGTCATTAAATTTTGTCAAATTGTTCTGCCCCATTATGGAATGGACAAAAGGTCTTTAGAGAAAAGGTGTGCCATTACTTTCTAAGCAATTAGCCATAAGAAACAAAACAACAACAACAAACTAAAGATTAATATTGAAGGAGGAACCAAGGTCATTTTGAACATGAGGCGCATGTATTTTCACTTCGGCCAGCCTAGCAACCACAGACAACATCCCAGCAACCATCCAGCACTCACTAACAACCGTATTGCAACACATTAAAATATTGCTAGCTGCATTTGGCCAACTTGAGTAAAATGTCCAGCTCCATAACACATCATACGGAATGAGGAGACACCGCATTATCTCAAAAGCAAAACAACTGCCGGTGTGACTCATTCTCGCCTTTAAAGCAAGAAAATCAGCACTCTTTTGGTTTTGATCTTGGATCCCCTATTTCATCACCGTCACTTTGTGATGTAGGTTAAAATGTAGGACAGAACATGGAAAAAAATGTTCAGTTATGTAAGGCTTATGTAGAATTGTTTGAGCCTTGGGTGTTTGTGACATTTGAAGGAACAGCAGAAGCCTCTGGTGGTTTGGGGATTTCAGGTGAGAACTGTATCGTTCCCATGTGACTTTGAGGATGAGCGGTTTAATTCAGCAGACAATGACAGCTGGTGTGTTATGCAAAGTTAAAATGCAGCTTCTCTAGATTCTCTGAGGTGGAGTAAATTATGCATTGTGCTTTACAAAAAATGCTGCTGCAAAATCAAAAGCATTGTGACTTGATTCATTTGATCAAATGATTAAGATGATAGCTTACATTGCACAAAAGGTTCTTTAAGAATGGTTCTTCGGATATATGTACATTTATTGATATACAAGAAAAATATGTTCTTTTAAGAACTGTTCGCATAAAGATTCTTTGGGGAATCCAAAATGGTTCTATGACATTGCTATGAAATCCCCTTTGGAGTTTATTTTTAAGAGTGTAGCTACATTCTTTTGCACTTGAACTGGAGACACCTGAGCTTCTAGCCATATATTAAAAGGTTTATATTCACTAAACTTTACACTGAAGTCCCACAAGCCCATTTTTACTGGTTTTCTACAATACCCTTTTGTATTGCAAGATGGCGCCAATCATCATCTAGTAACCTGTGTTAGAATGAAAAAGAGTGAAACTGACACAGGACAGCATCGTTAAGGACAACGATGAAACAATTCTGGTAATCTGTGTGCTCTTTTATAGTGTTAAAATGTTTTGGTACCAAGAAAGTTGATCTTTGTTTTTACATTGCACCATTTAACATCATTATACATTGTTCTTGTAATTGGTGGTCAGGTAAAAGAATAATGGTAGCATTAAGGATGCTATGTCTGGTAATGTATTCGTGCAACACAATGATCGAGAAATAAGATCCTTATCGAATTATTTTCAATCCATGTATAGACTTAATCGTTACATACAAAAACATTTGACCACTCAGTGCAAGAGTTGTTATTGATATCTAAAAATATAAAATTGGTTTTCGTAAATGAAATAAAATAAAATATTAATAAGATGGAAAATGACTTTGATTACTAAATTAGAAAAGTCGAAGTACTAAAATGACTTAAACTAAATGTGAAATAAACAGCTAAGGAAATATTTATTCTAACTATGTAAGTTTCACATTTTTACTATGTAAGCCATCTAGTGGTTAAAAAACGAAACTGCATGCATTTTGCAGAACATTAGCATGGGCAAATGACGTATACAATTTCCCTGTGAAAACCATCCTTTCTCTAAAATATAGATTATATCAGGCTTACCGTAGTGAATCAGGTTAAGACGAAAACACATTTGGAATAATTATCAATACTTTTAAAGTAACTAGGTTCAGGGATTAATTGTGAAATCCATCCAGTATTTGTAATATTATACCAGATTATGTATTTTCTCAGTTGGGAGGTTTAAATTTTGTATTGTGATGCAACTTCAGTATGTAGAACGATTATGCTTTAAATCCTCCATATCAAAAAATAATAGAAATATACTATCTTCTATTTCTTAATGATTGTGTCACTCATAGTTGTTTCAAGATGGAACAGGTTAGTGGAAAATGTTTTGTGGAAGAGGGTTTGGACACTTCCTGAAAAGTATCTATTGGCAAATAAGGTCAAAGAGATTTTTTAAATTGAGTAGATTTACAACTCACAACATTGTGATCATTCAAGAAAACTCTGGCAAGATATCGTATACAACTTAATGTATAAAGACATTGAGATTTATTTTAAGGATGTTTTTTTGGTCTTTTTCACTTTTGAGAAGCAATATGAAAATGTTTATTTTGTATTATTTGGCTTGCAAAATATTTGATCCACAAATGTAAGACTATAAAAGTTATCCCCCATTTTTCTTGCTTTCAAAAAGGTTAATTTATATTATTTAGGCCTAAATACATTTATATTAAATCATCCTATATCTTATATTAAAAAATAAGATTGATTTATTTTGTGTATGTGTATGTATGTAAAGTGGATTGTTATATGATAATTAACTATAAGCTTTATTTCTTTAATTATTATAATATAATAATATAAAATAAATCATTTTTCTGGATTTAAATGTTAAGTAGTATTTGGCCATCCCTGAACCCCTTTGCCTTTCCTCTTGGCTTAGCTTATTGTTTACTCACTTTTGTGTTCTGTGAGCAATTGATAAAAAAAATGCATTCGTGAGAGTATTTTGTAATAATATTTAGGCCTATTTTATTCATGAAGCATATGCTGATTCTTTCATAATTCAATCTCCTAATGCAGCAAACCATGTTTATTTCCCTTAGATTCACAGACGTTTCCCAAGCTACTGAATTGGTGTAATTTACATTGTGCTGCCATCTGCTGGGCGATTAGACAACATAGCTCAAAACGGAAGTTCTAACCTCATATGGTAAAAAAGAAAAAAGAAAGTCAAAGGGTTTAGCTAGAAGCGATAATAATTCTGCGTTTATAAATTAGTTTGTCATTTATTAACTTTAAATCGCATACCGTGTGCAAAGACCATATCACTTCAGATATCATAGCGGTGGAGACTGGTGAGTCAACTTTTGTGTTCGCAATCACATGTGGTCTCATTCTTGGACACGTTTTTTACCCCCCTTATGAGTATAGTAGCATATCTACTTGAAGCCAGCCAGTATAAAATACATAGTACGCTCCTTTAGTTACACACACCTATAAATAAGGGATCCAAAAGTCTAATGCCACAACAGAAAATGCATGTACTGAGTCACAAGTCATTATGGTTAATGGCTATTAACATTGTACTTTTGGACATGTACTTTGGTAATGCGTTATTTTAAGTATCTTGTCTTACATATATTGTGTGAATGATGGTGATCATTCAGTACCATGGCAAATATCAAAGTAGCCTATTATAATTATCGCCTGATATCACCTTTTTCAAACCAGAAATGATTACAAGAAAAGACAACTAAAATGACCTTATGCAAAAAACACACCATGTTTATTAGACACCAAATTCTCTGAACAATCAGAGTTATTAAAAACACTTCGTTGCGAAGCATACGCTGTGTTTACACAGAGTGAAAACAAAATAACAAACACGAGAACTCCACATTGGAATCAAAAAACACCGCAGTGTCAGTGTGTTGCGATCAGTGATCACATCTCCCACGTGCATGTGGGTTTTATCTCAGGGTCTCTTGAGAAGGAGTGTTGGCCTTGCTCCTTACATAGAAAGTGACAGAGGACACATGGGCCCTCCCGAGACGCACACAGGGCCAGTTTGAAATCAAAATAGCGATATGTGTCCAAATATAGTTTGATGAGTAAACAAAAAGTGTGACCCGTTGCCTGATCTAGGCGAGGACTGCAAATCAGCAGCCTGACCACATCTAAGTTACACTTGTAAACAAAGCAGTTGAGCAGTTCTCGGTTGCTACTGACACAAAGTGCTGAACTCCAGCAAACCAAAACAAGATGCACCATTCTAGGACAAACCAACCAGAGGCCAGTCAATACTATTATAAAATGCTATAAACCACTAGATTTTTTGCATCACATTTGCATTTCGATTCAAACACTGAGAGAAACAATATAGAAAATGACTAAATAAGGAGGGTCACGTTGCAAAACAGTCCAAAGTACATAACATTTCCATCTCAGTAATATACAATAGAAAAATTATAAGGGTGTGATATCAAAGTTTGTAAAACCAACGTATGACAACGAGCTGGCTGCCCTATGATCTGAAAACCAGACGACGTCTAGCATCTGCGGGCTCAGTCTACAGGTTTGGGGATGTCGTTCTCCGGTGTTTCTGATGGAAACTGGAGTCGTCTGACCGCTTCTTTGATCAGATTCCCCGACAGTATGAGTTCCTGGAGGAGCTGGTGTGGATCGTCCTCGTCGATTTTCTTCCTGTTCCACGATGATTTGAAATGGTCCCATTCCTGATCGCTGGATCCGGGCGGGTTGTACGGACTGGCCCGGCTGGACCGTAAACTCCGGCTACGAAGACGGATGCACCGTTGACCGCCCGCCGCGCTGCTGCTGCTGTTGTTGCTGCTGCCATGACCGTGGAAACGTGACATCGCCTTCTGACTCGAGCTATTGTTGTGAAGCTGAAGCGCCTCGCCGATTTTCGACACGAGAGCGTCTACTTCCTTAGAATCCACCGTTACCGACTGTTCCAAAAAGATATAATTCTCCTTTCGACAAGGCATTTTGAATATATCTTTATGTACAATAATATCCAGTCGTGATAATTGTTTTTATTCAAACGGGTAGGATCGTTTACCCGGCGTCCGCCACGCTCACGCTGCTCAACAGAAACAGTTCAAGGGTTGATTTGTAAACAATGGATGACGCTGAATCCGGCACGTACCATTTTGCAGGATGGGGGCGCATGCTCAGTTTTAACATCTAAACACGTTTTGTTTTGTAGGTAAAAGTTTTAGAGAGATTTTATACGTTTCAGATTCAACATAAATATAATTTTCCTCTCGGTTTAGCATTCGTGGTGGTTATATTTATTTGGCACCGCCAAACGTATCTGCGGAACTATGTATCATAAATCATTGCATTACATAACCGAGTACATAAAAAAACGAGTCACTCAGACAGCCACATGCGAACTCTATGCACTCTTGTGCTGGTACAGTTGAATGTGACATTTTACTTGATGGACTTGATTTCTAAGATGGCTATGAATTAAAGCAACAATATGGCATCGAATCAATATTTCTTTATAACTTAATTTCCATATTTGTAAATGAGGGGAGGAGTCGAAGACTGTTCATCTCGTGTGGCACGTGCCAGGCGGTTAGAAGAAATCGAGGGAACTTAATACAGTTGCATCAGACTTCTTTGGCCAGGATTTTTCACACTGGGCTCTCTGGGAACTAAATATATTCAGTATTATTTTTCCACATATTAATAATGTTAGTTTTTCACACTATACATAGGGTCTTTACAATTATTAAAATGCACGTATAATAGTTTAATTTAGCATTTTAGAATGGGGGTCCCTTGAATAAGGTCACTGACATCTTAAGGTAATGATACACAACTTTTTGAACAATGTTGCGAAGCGAATGTTCCTTGTGCACTTTCCCATTGAGAATGGGCAACACATTTCTATCTGAATAATTGGCTTTATGCACAGCTGCACTACTTCCTGAAGTTCAGCCAGCTCTTTGTTTCCTGTCTGCCATTATTGGCCAAATTGATTAATTCAGGTGTGCCTGACCTCAGTAGTCATGGCAACAATAATCAGACACACCTGAATTAATAAAGTTTGGCCAATAATGGCAGACAGGAAACAAAGAGCTGGCTGAAGTTCAGGAAGTGGAGTTGTGCATAAAGCCAATTTAGATCGCTCTTGAACCCTGTTTCACCTGGTTTTCCGTTGATAGCAACATTGCCCAGAAACATTGCTCAAAAAGTTTCCCAGTGTATCGTCACCTTTAAAGATTGAACGGCCCTTGCCTAGACAGACTTAGCAAGGGTCAATATTTTGTTGGTTAGCATGGTTGTGTTATCTCCTGTTGGTAGACAACATCTGGCTGCAAATAGCAAGAAGGCCCTTATTATGTTTTTTGGGTGTGTCGATGTGTACTCAGTATTTTCAGTCATCCCAGCATTAAAGGTGTGTGCGGCCTAAATGGAACTGTGTCAAGAATTTTAATAACTGGGCTTTTATACAGACATGCGACTGACTCATTACAGTTAGTTGTTGCAGTATATTTGTTGAATCATCCAGATTAAATAGTTCCTCATAAAATCAAAATTCTTCATAATTTACTTACATGAGAAACAGGCCAAAATGTACATAATTAAAAGAATAATTCACTTCAAAATGAGAATTCTGTCATAATTAAAGGGATAGTTCACCCAAAAATGAAAATGAGCTCATGATTTACTCACCCTCAAGTCATCCAGGTGTATATGACATTCTTCTTTCAAATGAATACAATCAGGGTTATATTAAAAAAAATATTCCTGGCTCTTCCAAGCTTTATAATGGCAGTGCACAGGGCGGATTGGCCATCGGGAATACCGGGAGCAATCCCGACGGCCGGTGCCATTTAGGCCGAAGACCGGGCCAGTGGTCAAAGAGGTTTTTATTTTATTTATTTATTTATTTTTATTTATTTATTTTTTTATTTAACATAATTTTTTTTTCCTGACATCCGTTTGGCTCAAACTAGGCGCCGATCAGAAGGAGTTTACTTTTGGTCATGTTTGGCGGGTTTGTATGAATGCAACAGAGATGGATGGTAAAAATGGAAAGAAGAGAAAGAAATGGGTGGGCCGAAAAAATAAGAATTAAAAAGAAAAAATGTTGGCACAAGAGGCAGCTAAATGCGCCAAATTAACAGACCTTATCCGTACTGAAATCTGAAAAGGGTGCTGTGGCAGCCAGAGATGCAGATGAAGAAAGGCCCTACCAGCATGGACAGGACAGGTGCACGATTAGTGATATATTAGTGATTTATTATACACTGAAATTGTTTATATTTGCATTTAAATATAGCCATTTATTACATGGCTTGGTAGATTTCCAGTGTAGAATGTGGTCAGTTTCTTGATAACAGACGCTGCTATAACCAGAGAATGGTATAACACACGTTACAATGATAAACAGAGCGTTGCCATGGACACAGTTCAGAGAGGGAACGGACTATTTTCTTTAGCGGAAGAAATACAGTCGATTTTAAATCAATAAACTCCATTTTTAAATCAATATTTTCTTACATTATTGATTTATTTGGTAGGTAGCCGTCATGTAATAAGCGGGATAATGTATAGCAAATACAAACGCTTCAAAAACTAACAACCGCATCGCTATACATTATCCCTTACATATGTTATATTTTTATAGATATATTATATACTGACTGTACACATGGCATACTGTGACTTATGTGTTCAAGATTAGGTTTTGCTGACATGGTTGTGTTTATTGCAGTGGTGACTTGCTTATACAACCTGAAGAGGCAGGTGTCATCCTAAAATTTCTTGAATGTCTGCTGTGTAGTCTGATTCTCTTTATACAATAAAAACACTATTAGAATTAAAATAACTGCAAAAAAAAAAAATCCTTCTGCTCGTGCACCAAGGTCACTCTCAAAAAAGGCCTCTCCATCTTAATGTCCCGGGCTGAATTCTAGTCCCAGTACGTCCCTGGCAGTGCATCTATCCATCATAAAAGTGAATATATATATATATATATATATATATATATATAAACCCGATTCTATTCGTCTGAAAGAAGAATGTTATATAAACCTAGGATGACTTAAGGGTGAGTAAATCATGGGCTAATTTTCATTTTTGGGTAAACTATCCCTTTAACTTACCCTAAAGTTGTGTAAATTTCCCACAAACCTGCATGAATTTCTTTCTAGAACACTAGGATACTAAAGATATTTTGAATAATGTCGGTAACCAGACAGTTGATGTACACCATTGAAAAAAATAGTGGTAATTTTAAAATAAACGAATCATTTAATTATTCCTGACATCCACCCTCAGGACTCTTTGAACAAATACATTTTATTGAGTCAGATTTTTTCAATGATTTGGTTTACACAACCGGTCTGAACGAATCTGTTTACAAATCTGATTCGGTCTCACTCAGACTTTATCACAGCGGTTAGAAGATTATCAGTGAATGATGGTGTTAATCTATCTAGACAATACATATACTCAGATGGACTAGTTTTATGATACTTTCACAATGTTTTGTGTCTTTGAAAGCATTTGAACTCATTAATAATGTAGAATTATTCCAACATGCTTAACCATGAACAAAATGTGAATTGGTGTTTCTTTATAATCTGCTCTGGCACTTTCTGTTCTGCGTCAGTCTAACCACGTCCTCTTTCAGAGTTCTTAGAAACTGTTGTGCACTATTTTAACACACCAACTACATTCACCCCAAACTTTTGCATCATTTTGTTTAGTCATTTCACTGATTATGCTATTTATGAGTTGAGTTACTTTCATGAACTAACAATGTTTAAACCAAGTATAAATCTAATTGTTTTTGCTGACAGTTTGCAAGAAAAGAAGAACATACTTGCATATCACATTACCCACCCTATAGGATCACTGAGGGGTTTGGTCAACCGTGTTTGCAATCTGTATTACATAACACCTATAGGGAAGGGGTGTGTGTGGATAGAGAAGGAAGAGAGTGTTATTTATCATATACAATGCAACGTTAGTATGATATGACCAGAGCTGTTTGATCTGATTTATTAGTTTCAGTGAATCTAGGGGTTGTGTCCTCTATTAAAACTATTATTCAGATGTTTGAGCAAATTATTATGCATCTGGTTTCACCATTTGATATTGTATGAGCACAGATTGTGGCCGAACATCCACAGCAGCTTTCCTTGTTTACCTCACAGCAGGAGAACAGTCTTAAGCACACACTGCCTTTGTTAAAGTATCAAACACAGACAACTGGTGTGCCGTTGCTCACCGTCTCAGTCATCAGTGTGCCCACAGGGACCTGGTTTCTCAGAATTCACCTTACCAAGAACCCACTGTGCCATGTGGCCTTTGTGATAAAATAGGTCTAGGGTCATTATTTTTTATTCAGACACTTTAGTTTACTGTGGTAAGAGTAAATATTGAAATAGTTGTCTGATCATGTGCATGGAGTTCAGTCACAGATTGATTGATGCTATTATTAGTGATTATTTACTCACTACTGCTTATATTACTGGTTAAACCTTAACCTTTGTTGTTCTTTGTTGGTGCTACAGACATTAATATCTCAAATTGTGCAGATTTACTTTTCAAAGCATCAGACTTAGCAAAGGAATCCCATAGACTTGCATTGAAGTGAGTAACTGAAATATACCAGACCTGCTCTTTGACTTTGACATTTAAAAAAACAACACCCTAATACATTAGCATTGAAGCAGCAACTTTGGCATGAACAAGCACACTTCATTTCAGAAAATGTCTTTTGTAATTTATGTGCTTTTGTTATATTCATAAACTTTAAAATTAAAAAGATGGTTGCAGTTCATGTTGAAAACCTACAAGCAACTTGTAAAAAGATGCTGCCTTATAACTTATAAAAAAGTTTAAAATTTGCTTAATTTGATGAGTAAAAGCAATGTAAAAGCATGTTGTCATAACATTAATCAGATAATTTTTGTATAGTCTATGAACCAAAAAATATCTCATCTGCTTTAATAGAATAATATAACATATGTACAGATTTTCAAACAGATATTTTAATTACACTTAATTAAATCTACTTTCAAAATTATATTTATTGTGAGAAGAGCTGATTTGATTTTAGATTACTCTCTAATAAAAGTGTTATAAAATGTAAATATTTTCCAGATAAAATTTGAATAATTTTCTTTGGCTTCAATACAATAACAATATAAAAGTAAATGATTTAATTTAGTATATTTGCACCTTTTTATACAGTATAAATTTGAGCAAAAACAGTAAATAAAAATGCTTTTTATTTTAAGCCAGGGTTCGCTTGCAAGTGGATCATTATGTTTGCTGGACCTTATAGTATGAAAACCTGTAGTCTACATCAAAATAAAATCTGATATGAATGGAGAGGTAATAAGATATAATCTCATCCACCATGCAATGCAATCATGCAAGTTGTAAAACTTGCCCTTTCTCTTTTGGACTGTCCTAGATTTGTTTCTCAGAAAGGAAGAACAGGCCTGTCTTTTTTTTTTTTTGGACAAGTTAGTCCTTGAAGTTTATACAGGTGGGGATCATGGGTTATTTGTTGAGGGAGAAGCCAGATAACAGAAAAACTTAACACAGATCCATGATGTGCGGATGGAAGACTTCTGTCTGTTTGAGGATTCGAAATGTCTGGTTTCAAATGAAGGGTTGAGGGATTCTGGGTATTTCTAAGTGTTCTGTGCTTTGTTTTTAAATGGAAGCATACAACAAATCAGGGCCAAGTAACCAAGGAGATAATCCATAAGCAAGTGAATGCGTAAACACGGCAGTGAAAGGCAGAGAGCCTCTCCCTGCTGATTTACTGCCCTGTCCTTAGGGAGAAGCTTTATTGCTTAATTCTTCCTGCAAATTTTAGCTATAGTCTAATATCCAGAAAAAAAAGTGTATGAACATTAATAGTTTGTTATTTTTAAGATTAAGTGGTAACATTATTATAAGATATTGCATGACTAAATTCTAAACTTTGTGATAAGTTTAATGCAGAGACTTAAAAATATTGTTCTTTATACTTAACAAATACCATTTAAAAAAAAAAACATAAAAGTATAATGCAATCATTTAAGACATTTATCCTGAACTTTTTTGGCATAAAGGTTTCTTTAACATTTTTAAACTAAACAGTTCTAACTTTTGTGCTAAGAGTGTACATCATTTGGAGGCCAAAATGTTTCTTTTTACATTGACCATCACGAACAAAGTTGGCAGATTTCAAATCGCATACTTCCGTGGGGTCCTGGGCCAACTGAGCAGCTGCTTTTATGATGAATATGAATGCTAACACTCTCTCAAAGTTTTTAGGGCCTCCAAACATTGCCTTTGTCAGGTTGCATTAGCCTGACTCATTGTATACCTGTGTGAATAGTGGGGGTGGATGAATGGCAGTTGAATAAACACTCAAAGTAATTCTGACTTCAGACAAAACACTCAATTAGATTTGTTCCAGAAAGCTCCTCCTGTATCAAAGGGGTGTTACTGTAGCTGCCTGGTGTCGAGCTCCTCAGACGAGTGCACTGACATCTCAGTTACAGATGGGGGTTGGGCTGTACTGGATTAGCCTTCTGCACACAGACTTTTCTTGCTCATGGGACAATAGTAAATCTCATACAGTCTAACTTTAGAGAGGCTCATCCTGATCAGAGCGTGAGATTACAGTGAGAACAGCACTGGAAGGATGACTCCCATCAGTTGCAATCTTTTACAGTAATATTTGCAATTGTATTAATGTATAACCTGCAATACAATCATTATATTAACTTAGTACTTGCAACACAAAAGTGTGAAGGCGGAAATAGTGAGCCAACAACCAGGTTTACAGTACCATTCAAAAGGTTGTGGTCAATAAGATATTTTCTTAAAGCAATTAAGAAGGCGATTATTCGGCAGGGACACATTAAATTGATCAAAAGTGTCAGTCAAGACATTTATAATAATAAATGCTGTTCTGTTGGGCTTTCTATTTATCAAAGGATCCTAAAAAAATATGGTTTCCACAAAAGGTTTCACCAGATCAGCATATTAGAATGCTTTCTGGAGGATCATGTGAAACTGACCTGAAGTAATGATGCTGAAAATTCAGCTTTGCCGTCACAAGAATAAATCACATTTTAAAATATATTAAAATAGAAAAGAGTTCTTTTAAATTGTAATAATATTTCAAAATTTTACAATTTTGTGTATAAATGCAGCCTTGCTGAGCATAAGAGACTTCAAAAACATACAAATACAGACCCCAAACATTAGAATAGTGTATGCATTATTCAAATTAAGGTGAAACCTAAGATGTTGCAGCTCCACACCTAATGCAAGGGATATGCATAAAATCTGCATAAGCCTACATTCTTTTTCTGCTAATCTCTTCTGAAAATACTGGATATACCTGCTGTTGCATTTAATATGATTTACGAAACAGCTCATACTTCTCATTCATGTGCAATGCAAACACAGAAGTGACAAATTGCAAAATAGGGCATCATGTTTCTTTTAATGCTGTTAAAATTTTATTTAAAGAATCTCAAAAAAAGTGTTTTCTCCAATAGCTTGACTAGGAAAACACCTGTAATATCACACATGAATAAATCTTTAAAAAAAAATTAATGAGAAATTTTCATTTTTGTGTGAACTAACTTTTAAATGTAATGACGTTATGAGCATAAATACTCCCTTTAACAAACAAGTGTTTACGTCCTTCATGACATCAGTCTAGAAATAGATATGACTGCCTGGTATAGATGTGTAGATGGGGTGTGCGTCTGGCCTATGATGAGCTAGCACATTGCTCAAAATAAGGAGGCTGGAATAGTCTACTCCGAGCCACATGTAAGTATGTCTCAGTCAGTTATGATTTCCTAGAATCAGCGCCCCTCCCCCGTGAAATAAGACCGTGTTTGTGTTGTGAACAGCAGAGCACGTGTTTGAGCTGCACTGGCTGCCCTCGGCTCTTGAGCTTCAGCCAACACGCGCGAGCTCTTGGCTGTGTTTACAACAGCGTACTCCCCCTCCCCACTCTTTTTTTTTACTTTCACTGGATTTCCATTCCGAATACCCAGAGCCATGGCTCTGCGAATACACAGTGTGGGTCTGGCGGCTGTTTGGGAGCACTGCAATCGGCAGACAGTTCGTTAGGAACTTGTTGGTGCCGTTCTAGGCTACAGCTCGCGACACACGCACGAACTTTCACCCGCTCACACAGCTGAGCTAATGCCAGAACATTAACAACGTCAAGTAAATAGCAAACCGTGTACTGTGGAGTGGCACAATTATTGACAGAGGTCAGTGTGGAAATATAGAACTGCTATTCGTAAACAACTGTCAGGAGATTGAGTCTCCATTATAAAATCATACAACACTGGAGGAACGCTATATTTTGTAGCATATTATTAACTCCATACCACTTCAGCTAGTTTAAAGGAACAGGTCACCCAAAAATCACTTACATTAAAGGGACAGACTTTGAAATTAATTTTTGATATGTTTTAGCTTACCTCAAGGGCATCCAAGATGTAGGTGTCTTTGTTTCCATAGTATTTTCATTATTTTCCGTTCTTGTCTGTCAGTCATGCAGGTCTATGGTCACCACCTCAAAGAGCATGCACAGAGAAGTCCAGATTAAACATGATTTAATGGCTTATAAATGTAAGTACACAGTGATGGCCTAAGACACGAAACGAGCGGTTTGTGTGAGAAAACAGTATTTATATCGTTTTTACCTATTGTAATCACAGTCACGTCCAAGTGATCTGAGGGCGAGGGTGCTTCTATCTGCACAAGCGCGTCGACTTGCCCCGGAAGTGATCTCTCGCGCATGTACGTCACTTTCGGATTTCAGAAGTGTTACCTTTCGCTGAGAAGATCTAAATATCGAAATCGTCTTCCATTGCGATTTCCTGTATATCTAAATATGTTTAGATCTTTTTTGCGAGTTTCAGCCTGACGCATTTATCATTTTCACGTCATGCGTCACGTTGCTTAAATAGCAAATGCATTTGTGCCCATTTGTGTGATCATGGGCTTGCTAGTCTAAAATTGAGGTGTGTTCAGGCACATTGTTGGCGGCGTGTTATTATTTAACAATATCATTTTATTTTATAGAACATTAGCATGTGTCTATCTTTTTCTATTGGACAAGAAAACATTCCAAGAGTGCTGGTAGACACTAAAATACTGTTTTCTGTTTTCTATGAAATACTGTGCCATTGTCCAAAGAGTGCAACTGGCTTTTAAAGGGAATTGGAAATTACACTCTGATTGTTTTAGTTTCTTGCATGTTACGCCTAAAACACACCCATTACTCAATAAGAGAATAGGGACAACCCTTTTAGACCATGCGTTGGGCGCGCTGACCATTTTTCCCATCGTTAATCTGGCAAAAGTGGATTTGGACACGCCCAGCAATTTTAGTCATTTTCGCTGATCTGTGTGAATGGGGATTGTTTTGACTACGTTGTCTCCTGTACAAAACTTTAAATTTTTTACTACATTGTTGTTGAGTAAAATCAATTTCATAAAATTTTTTGTGCCAAAGCTAAAGCTCCTTTCAAGAAAACTCTGAAATTTGAGTGCCACATTTTTAAAATGCATCCAAGTCTTTGCACTTCAGTTCAAGAGTTTAATTACATCAAGTACTCTGATTTGAAATGAAAGGTAAATTAAACATGGTGAGTTTAAATTCAACCACAGAGGACAGTATATCCCTCATGTTGTCATAAAGAGGGCCTAGCAGGGCAGAACCTGGCAGGGCAGGGCAGGGCCGTAACGTGTTCGGCATCGAATGATGGTGTTCTCTGTTACTCTCTCACTGACATGAGTTCAGAGTAAGCTAAACATACACTAATGCATGAGAGGGGTCTTTTTTTCCTCCCTTTAGGCATGCACATGTCTCACGTACAACACACCTGTTCCTGTTTTGACATGTGCAAGCATGTGTATTATGTAAACGTGTTGTGTGTGCAAGTTGTGGGTTGTAATGCAGAAGAGCAACTTCTCACACTTTCGTTTTGGTTGTTTGGTAAGTTGAAACTGACAGTTTTTTCTCAGACTACTCTCAAAAGGCGTAGTATTATAGATAGTAAGTTAAGTTACAATTTCAAAGAAATTGCTCATATTGGAAAATCAATGGCACGTGAATGCGAACAATAGGGATTGTTCATTAAGTAATAAAATATCTCAAGGTAAATGCTCTCTCATGCACATTGTTCACACAAATCCCTTATTAACCCAGTTTGTTTATGCTCTGTGAAAGGATGCAGGTCATGTAGTAACATGTGGTTTGGAAGTATACTGGTTAAAGGATTAATCAGCCACTCCCAGCAAAGAATGTTTGGTGTTTGGATGTGTTTTGTTTCGTCTCTTTGGACTAGCAACGAGCATGAGCTGCTCTCTGTAGTGCCATCTTGTGTTGATTGTGCTATAAAACACAACTTCATCGATCTCAAAGGGGCAAAACACACCCATTTAAAACATATATTATATACATACAAATATACATTTGTTATAAATGAATAAATACATTTTGTAACTATTTTGTAAAAATAAAACGATATATGTATAGCTAGCATGTATGTAGAGCTAAAAAACTAATAGTCAACAAATTATTTATTTTATGTTATTTGTATAGGATTTTAGGATATTGGTCAGCCCTGTTACATGACATATTTACAATGCAAAGTGCAACAGGGTAGACTTTGGGTGGTCATTTCAAGCTTATAAAGCCTATTACTTTCTTGGAAAGAAAGTAATGTAAAATGTAGGAACATTTTCATGTCCAGTATAAATTCACACAGGGTGGAAATGTTATGTTTTACGTTATTAAATGAGACTACTAAAATGGTAACAAGAGATAATGGTTTATGACTAATACTTTTTTTATTGGAGTTGCTTTCTCTCTCTAGGGAAATGATGTCACATCTTGTAGCCTGATTAAGGGCATAATAATTTTAATAGTCTATATTAGCACCAATGTAACAGGGTGGACTGGAGTTTAAAGGACAAACTAAGGTAACTGTTTTACACATTAAAAAATATATGCATCACAATAAGTAAATGTATATTCTAATACTCAAAATTCTAATTTAGAAATATAAATGTAAACTTTATTACAAAGTGAAGTTAAGAAAATATGAATGGGGTATGGGAGTTTGTCAAGTGCAAAATTACATGTATTTATTTGTCATAGTTCTTAGGTACAAATCATTATGGTTTACATTTATGCATTGAAAACCACGTGGCATTAAAATTGCTAAACATTTTAAGCCAAATATTCAGTATTGTTTTTTTATTTATTGAATATCAAACTGTCAGAATGAGCAGTTTATAGTGTCTACCAGCACTCTTGGAATGTTTTCTTGTCCAATAGAAAAAGATAGACACATGCTAATGTTCTATAAAATAAAATGATATTGTTAAACCAGTAAATGTTTAATGAGTCCCATAGATGACACTAGGGGCCGCTAAATACTCTTGTAAAATATTCAACATAATAAATCTCTCAAAAGCAGCATGTGGCCGCTAGATGGCAATACTTCCCCACTAAACCATTTTTAAAATTGTTTTGACTATATTTACGTTCGAACAACGTTCTTTTCACAACAATAACAATAGACTTAACGAAAACGTGGTTTCTATTTTCAAATGACTGCGATGCATAAGTCTCTGTGCAAAATAGCAAGAAAGGAAGGAATTGCACAATCACATCTAGCCATGCAGTGTTTCAATGCAGTGTCAGATAGTGGCTGTAGGTTGTATTGAGAAGTACCCTTTCTGCCACCCCAAACTCCACAAAATCACACACAGCGATGAATGGGCAAGACTACAGAAGTTCTCTTACACAAAATTAGGCTTTTCATATAGCCTAACAATATTTTGTTTATTTTATGATATCAATATGGTCGTGGCAACAACGTGTTACAGCAATAGCTAACCATTTTCAGTCATGTTAATATGGTAGCTAATATAGCTAGTTTTAAGTCTTTAATAGAAACCAGAGGGATCAAGTATTATAGCCTTCATAGCATCAATAAACTGTTAATGTTGCTTTTTATGGAGTGTGTGAGAGACACTGGTGTCTGTGACTGTGAGTGAATACGGAAGTTTAGTTTTGAATTGGTAAAATAATGAGTTTGATTTGTTTAATTGTTTGGAAATGTATTTTGTTTATATTTTCTATTTTTAACCCTTAAATTGTTTTGAGCATAAGTCTCTCTCTCTACACGTGTGCGTGCTGCGGTTGTGTGACTGTGAGAACAGATAACAGCGCGCGAATCCCAATTTTTGCCTCTTCTTTCGCATTTAAAATTGCTTAAATGTGTAAATTACCAATACAAAATGGGTCCAAATGAATCTTTCACTCTATGATGGTTAAACTAGGTTAATCTTTGAATACCGAACTGTGTGGCATGGTACTGTAAAAAATAAACCGTACATTTTACGGTAAAAAAATGGCAGCTGTGATTGCCAGAACTTTACCGTTAAAAATACAGTAGGAACGTTAATGGTTTTACAGACTTAACCTAAAATTTACAGTAATAAACCATATTTTATTTTCTGTAAAATGTGGATTTACCAACTTATTGACGTATTGATATCTGTTTTAGACCATTGTAATACACTGACAACCAACAATCATCACAGCAGAGATGAGAGTTACACGAGCAATCATAGCTCATTACAAGTGAATACATTAAGCACCATCATGGTAACACATATAAAATAAAAAATGCAATAAACAACATTAAATGTAACATAAAACCCTAATGTACATAACTGAACTATGAGAAACCATAGTTGTTTCAACAAAAATACATAAAATGTGAACTGTCACAGGGAATTGTGGGAATGTCAATTTACAGTTTATCATTGTAAATTATACAACGATTTGTTCTTTTTCACTTTCAAAAACTGTAAATGTAACGGTATTTTACTGTAAAATTATTTCAGTTATTTACCGTGTATAGTACGAAAACTTTGTTTACCAATTAACAGTTTTGCACTGTAGCATTTTTATAGTATTTTACCATTGAAATCACAGAAATTTTTGTTGCAGACAGTTGCATCCCTATTTAAGTAATAAACACTTACCATCTTACCAGAGATGGAGAAGTAAACAATGTGTCCCTGTCACCATAAAAATTTGGTAGCCTACTCAAAACTGCATCCCTCCACGTTTTCTGTTTATTTTTACACGCATGCACATCAGTTATGCACACCCCTGCTTATATGTGCAAAACACGCTTTACCTGATCTCAGCTAACTTGCAGAAATGCACACTTTCTCT
Source organism: Hybognathus amarus (assembly GCA_030378365.1). Taxonomy (NCBI): domain Eukaryota; kingdom Metazoa; phylum Chordata; class Actinopteri; order Cypriniformes; family Leuciscidae; genus Hybognathus; species Hybognathus amarus. The sequence goes on from JAQIUQ010007164.1 coordinate 51,912, forward strand.
GAACATTTGTCTCATTTGGAAGTTGAAGTATGCTAATTTTCCAGTGATTTATGTGTTGTTTGAAATCTTGCCTGAGTGTGTGTGATATTGCAGGGCCTTGTATTTGACTGGTGTTGTTTACAGTGCTGTCCCTGACGAGTGGATTCTGAGAAGCTGCCTCATATAAACATAAATAACCTGCCTTGCTTCTGCCACCGGCGCAAAACAAGCAGCTTCAATCAGCGCTATCAGTAATCTGAACAAATCATACCTGTAAATTACCTAAAGCAGTGTGTCTTTTGCAAGGTCTTCATATGTTTGGCCCTCAGTCATAGAAGTGAATGAAAGAAAGTGAAACATTTTCTGGAGGTGAAGAGTTTCACACCCGATTTATTTAAATGTTATTCTGTCGTTATCAGAGCATCTTTATTCATGTGCAATGACTTTTCTTTGCATCTGTCCTACTTTCCTTATAGTCAAGCGCTTGGAAGACATCACAAGGAGCTGTAATTAGTGTTTTCTCTGTTGTCCCCTATGTCTCAGACAGATAGCCATGACCTGGAGGTGCTGCGGCGCTGGCACAAATGCGACCGTGAAACCGCACGCTATTTTTAGGTGGTGCAGATGCTTCACACAATGGGAGCCAGAACACTTATTATACTCCACAAAGACTTTCCCCCTCCCTCATTCACTAAAATTACTTGATGTGATTCTTTTGTCTGCCTTCCAAGCCTATAACAGAGGATGGATAACAGACAGCATGAGAAAATAAGATGTCAACATTATCATCCTTGTAAGTCCTTGTCATCCTCTAAGTGGACATGCAGGATCACACATTATAATTGTGATGTTTTTTTAACTTTATATTTCACAAGCACTTACGATTAAAATAATCTTTCATATATATATGTATACAGTATATACTGTATATATACACTCACCTAAAGGATTATTAGGAACACCTGTTCAATTTCTCATTAATGCAATTATCTAATCAACCAATCACATGGCAGTTGCTTCAATGCATTTAGGGGTGTGGCCCTGGTCAAGACAAGCTCCTGAACTCCAAACTGAACGTCAGAATGGGAAAGAAAGGTGATTTAAGCTATTTTGAGTGTGGCATTGTTGTCGGTGCCAGACAGGCCGGTCTGAGTATTTCACAATCTGCTCAGTTACTGGGATTTTCACGCGTAACCATTTCTAGGGTTTACAAAGAATGGTGTGAAAAGGGAAAAACATCCAGTATGCGGCAGTCCTGTGGGCGAAAATGCCTTGTTGATGCTCAGAGGTCAGAGGAGAATGGGCCGAACTGATAAAAGCTGATAGAAGAGCAACTTTGACTGAAATAACCACTTGTTACAACTGAGGTATGCAGCAAAGCATTTGTGAAGCCACAACATGAACAACCTTGAGGCGGATGGGCTACTACAGCAGAAGACTCCACCGGGTACCACTCATCTCCACTACAAATAGGAAAAAGAGGCTACAATTGGCAAGAGCTCACCAAAATTGGACAGTTGAAGACTGGAAAAATGTTGCCTGGTCTGATGTGTCTCGATTTCTGTTGAGACATTCAGATGGTAGAGTCAGAATTTGGCGTAAACAGAATGAGAACATGGATCCATCATGCCTTGTTACCACTGTGCAGGCTGGTGGTGGAGGTGTAATGGTGTGGGGGATGTTTTCTTGGCACACTTTAGTCCCTTAGTGCCAATTGGGCATCATTTAAATGCCACGGCCTACCTGAGCATTGTTTCTGACCATGTCCATTTCTTTATGGCCACCATGTACCCATCCTCTGATGGCTACTTCCAGCAGGATAATCCATGTCACAAAGCTCGAATCATTTTAAACATGGCAATGAGTTCACTGTACTATGGCCCCCACAGTCACAAGATCTCAACCCAATAGAGCATCTTTAGGATGTGGTGGAACGAGGAGCTTCGTGCCCTGGATGTGCATCCCACATATCTCCATCAACTGCAAGATGCTATCCTATCAATATAGGCCAACATTTCTAAACAATGCTTTCAGCACCTTGTTGAATTAATGCCACCTAGAATTAAGGCAGTTCTAATGGCGAAAGAATCAGACTTTGCACATGACATGTCATGGCAATTGAGAAGCTTTTGCAATTCTAAATAAATATGAACTTTGATTATTAGTTTTTCAAGTGAAGGATGAATTTATGCCACAATACTGCAGAGTTTGACTGGGTTTGCAATCTTTGGCATCAACAACAAAACTTTTAACACTGTACAACTATTAATTGATTTTGCTATTATGCATGCATATGATCAGCTGCATTTAAACATTTGCATTTAGCTTTATTTTGCTGTTCAGATTCCCATCAACCAACCTGCAACAGAGTTTTGAATTAAGACCAACCGGTTGAGAAACACTGTTCTACAGTACATTTATTAATAAATTACAATTCAGTCGTTCTAGAAGAGATATCAGAGTGGCAACATCTGACCCTGATTTCCAGTGGCCCTTGACAGGCTTGTAACCAAACATACCCTCTGAGTTATGCCTGTATAACATAATGGGAGGCAATCCATCCAACAGAGGTCAGGATTCACAGTGTTTGCCAAGGCGAACTAACTGCTTGCTGCCATTGGCTTCTGATTACAGCAGGCGAAGGTCAGGCGAGGATACTGGTCAAACGCAGATGCGATGAATGACTCAAGCATCAGAGACAATGACACAGACCATTCAGAGAACACACTTCTATGTTTTTAGCAACTTTAAATACAGTGTACAAATCACTTTAATGCATAGTGGGACAAATATAAATAGGGTGAATAAATATGGCAACTGTTAAAGGTGCATCTCCTCATTTTTTCAGTGTAATGTAACATGTAACATGGCAGTGTTTCTCATTTGATTGGTTGCAAACATAGACTTTTTTGGTAATTGTACCATGGTCTGTGTCAATTCTTAGACACCTGGTTGTAGGGTGTTGTTCAAGATGGTACTTATTAAAGCATTGGTATTATCTTTTGATTACATTTCAGTACGATGGTACTGCTTTTTTGTAAGAGCAGTGCTGTTTTTAGCCGCAGGGGGAGACAGAGATGCAGTCTGATCATTTACGGTCATCACACCAGTAACCGACTCTTTATCCGTGTAAAAGTCTTGCTTTTTATCATTCAGTCGTTTTTAATGCACATTTAAAGAGATAGTATCCAAATAATGTCCAAATAATTAATTTTTAAAAAAATACTTTATATTATTATTATTATATAGCTATTTTTTACTGGCATAACAATCTGCCAATCAAAAATAAGTTGTGTATAATTAGTAGGCTTATGTATGTAAGCTATAAGAGTATTACCTGTACCTGAACCATAAAATTGATTATTATATATTGCATTATCTGGATATTATCAGATTACATATCATGACAATCAGGCTGTTATTGAGAGAAATGTTCTAATTGTAAGTATGAACCCTCTCTCAATGACTAACTGCTTTACTGTGTTTTCCCTTTACAACAGTATTAGCATTCCTCCCTGACGCCTTTAATCTGCACATTAATCCTGCATATCACACTGATGTAAACATGCTGGTACTCTCTAAATACTTATACACACTCACAGGCTCTTTTGACTTTGGAGAGAGAGACAGAGAGAGAGAGAGAAAGAAAAAAATGTGGTGGACTGTGTGGGTTGCAGCTGAAGAGGGTTTCTGGACTGTCCTGGACTGTATTTGAGTTAGGAGGAAGTGATGACACTAGTTGTCTTCTCATGTTGAAGAGGAAGAGTATCAACTGTGTTCTATGACCTGCCATGTCTTAGAGCTAAAGAAAGCCAAAGAAAAAAAATCAAATAAATCCGACCTGGACCTTATTTCTCAGTATATTATAAACTGAGGAATATCAGCCTTAACAAACTACAATCAGAATCACTGAAGGAAAGATAAGAACAGAAAAAAACGAGAGGAGCTTCAACCAGCCACAGTCAACTGCAAATAAAAGAACATTAAATCTCTGAAGATCTGCAGCAGAGGATGACTAAACCACACCAAAAACAGCATTATAATTTACTTCAAACTTATTACAAACAGTTTTATTTCCGTCATGCGTCTACAAAAGTTCTTATTAGGAACGAACAAAGGTTTAGCTTTAGATAATGTTATTGAGGTTAATTTGAAGACACAGAGATTAGTGTTTGCTTTAGTTGGGTTCTTTAATTCTCTTCCAACAATTGACCGTATGTACAGCTTCACTACTTCCTGAACTTAAGCCAGCTCCTTGTTTCCTGTCTGCTTAATTAACTTGATTAATTCAGGTGTGTCTGATTATGACTACTGAGGTCAGGCACACCTGGATTAATCAATTTGTCTAATAATGACAGACAGGAAACAAGGAGCTGGCTTAAGTTCAGGAAGTAGTGCAGCTGTTCATAAGGTCAATTGCAACTGTTCTATTAAAGGCACTTGTATGTTGTTACAGAAATAGATATTGAAAGAAATAGGAGAGAGGCTGCTACCCAACAAACTCAACAAACAAACTTCTGTAATCGCATACTCTTGAGTGGATATTTAAAGGGGTGATGAACTGAGAAATCAAATTTTCCTTGAGCTTTTGACATCTAAGAGGTCATCATATTATAAGAATATCCTGTAAGTTTCAGAACTGAAAACGTCCTTGTTATTCCAATAAAAGCTTTTATTGACACCAGGCTCAGAAAACGACTCATTATTCAAAGTGGGGAACTATGACGTCAAAGAGGATAAAACACCACCCCCGCAGAAGATCAACGCTACTTCAACACGGCCGGTTTAGCCCTGCCCACAGATTCGTGCATTACACGCATAGCTAAATAACATAGGCCTGCCTACATCATGATGACAAACCATGTTGAGAATGAAAATCATTGTAATATGCAAAACTGTTATACACTTACAGCAGTGGGTGTTGACTTCCAAGTATTCAGTGCAAGACGCCCATAAAAACCGAGCATCTTCAAGCTGGGCTCAAAACTAGGGTAGAAAATAGCCTATTACTTATTCATTTTGATGTTTTTGAATGCAAAAAACTAAGCAAACGTCATAAGTTGACCTCAGACAACAATAAAAAAAAAATTTAAAAGCCAGTTCATGACCCTTTTAAGTAATTTTGAATAAGCAATTACTTAGCGACTGCTAAAAAAAGTATGTTCTAAAGGCCTAGTATGAATGTGTATAGGTGAATGTAATCCGGACATGCTACATTCGCCATTTTGTCATCAATTGCGTTGCTTCACTGTCAATCACAAATCCTCTTCCATGGCCTCATGATACAGTAAAGTGTCTTATGCACACTTCAGAATCTCGCCAAAAGTAGCAGGTCATCCGAGTACTTTTTGCCTAAGCTTTTATACAGTGAATTCGGACATATTTCTTTTGTCACATATTCGTCTACTATACAAGGAAACGTGCGGTTTGTGTTGCCTTGACAACAGTTGAGGATATATTTTGGAGAAAGAATGGCAGCGGGAGTCTCTGTCTATTCTTTCCTGGTCTGTTTTCAACCTTTTCAATCAGTTTTTGGGATTGACAGCCAAATTTATTTACAGGTGTGAGTCTCGAAATGTCTTATTCACATATAGCCTAGTTTGCAGTTGCATCGGATACTGTTTGTATGAAAGTAAAATGGGGGTCAACCCGTATTCTCTGACAAGAAACCATAGCGAGACAGTGACCAAACTAATATCAATATCAAAAAAGGCGACGTCCTTAAAACTGAAAGCGGGGCATTTGTTTCACGTAGAGGCCAAAACCTAAAAGAGCAGATTTGGTGGAGAACAGTGACTGGATCTAAAACCTTCCAACGACACATGAAAACACACAGTAGACGCACGTTTTTTGCAGCGCAGAGCATCTCTTCGAACTGTATGACGTGCGACAACTGTCCAGGGTGTCGATTTCCGTCGTTATCAGCATAGTTTAACGATTCGGTGTTTCCCGAAACCATCGTTCCAACGAAACATATGCAAAACAGCATCGCAAAGTTGTGTGCTTTGAACGACAGCTCTCGACCTGTGGTTAGAGGCATCGTTTCTATATTGCATCACATTTGGAGGTAATAAATCCTTATATTGAGCAAAATAAGCAAGCTGACATTCAGTTCAACCGGTGTCTTATTCAGCATACATACAAATGTAATTTTCGTCTTTTTGTTTTTCAAAAGATTTGAAGTAACGTGTTTGAACAGTGCGCATGTGCGAACGTGCATACTATGTAAAAACGAGCCAAAAATTAAGTCTGGTAATAAAACAAAACAATTGAGAACAAGTAGAAATAGTCCTCAGATGACATGTCTGTTATTTATATAAAACAAATCTAGCGTTAATTGGATATCAAACGGTTTCATTAAAAGTAGTTATTACTCCACCACATGCGAAACCAACGTGGTTGAAACGATACTTTGCGACAGTGGGTTTCGGGAAACAGTCATGACTTGCTAGTTGATTTTTCCAACGACGCATCGTACTATGATAGTAAATCAGCGAACTATGTCATTGTACGGGAAACGCACCCCAGTCCGGTTCTGTTCAGTGCAGGTTTTTTAGAGAATGTGGTTGTGAGTCCTAAAAATGTATGGGTGTTTGTTCGGTTAAAGAATGCGGTTGTCACTCCTGTAAATAAATGAACTGTGTGTGAACAGAACTGTTTTAACACATGACTGACAACCATATTCTGCTGTGTCTGAACATGGCTTTTCTCCTTCTGTCCATCCTCATTTCTTCCCTCAGCAGAGAGAGTCCCACATGTGTTTGCATCATGCCAATAGACTGTGAAAATGTATATTCTGTACTGCTCACCTCTGTCTGGGTTCAGAAACATTGAGGCTGGAGCACACTGAAAACAAGCGGGGCAATATGAACCGGGCCCTCTGGAGCAGCAGAATATCCGTCACTGCCAGCAGACGGGGCCGGCACGGGGAATCGGACGGCTTGAGCAGAATGCTGATCCGCCCCAACTGCATGCTTTCTCTCGCTCTTCTGCTTTCTGCTCATGATGTTTAGAAAATGGCACAGTGCCGCGGTGGGGCCCTTAAATGTGCCCGGTGAAGAATGATGTCATTGATGGGTGCTGCTGAGAGAGAGAATGAGAACTCACCTTTATTTGACTTTAATGCTAACAAGGAACTAAAGCATAAAGCCTGCAGTTGCATCCCAAATGATGCACCACATTATGCACTTATGCACTATGTAGCCTACTACTGTACTCAACTGTGTGTATTAATTTTATAAGGTTATTTTGTCCTTGAACATCGGAGTCAAATAGCCCCGCCCTATGTAATTGAAGTTGCGACAGATGAAGTGCATGAAGCGTCCAACATTCCACACTTCTCTTTTTCGGTTAATTAAGTGCATCATCCGGCTATTTAAAGTGCACTTTTTCTTTTCGGAATATTCAGTGTGAACACACTACTCGCACTATTTATACTACACATCGGCATAGAATAGTGCATTTTAAGTACACAAATTGGGATGCACCTGAACATGATGATTATTCCACAGTAGACATATTCGGGATATCTCCCTGAAATTACGTTTTGCTGGTTGGGATGTTTGATCACCCGTTTAAAACACACACACACATATACACAAAACCTGAACAGCTAAAAGAGAACGCAACAGAGATCATAATAAAACAAGAATCAACACTGGCTTTGGCTTTTCGGAGATGGAACTGAGGGATTGAAATGTTGTACATTTTATTCCTCAGGTGAGTAAGGTGTTTCATTTAAAGGGGTCATATAATGCTATTTATGTACATGTTAATATAAATCTTTAGGGTCTAAATGAAAACATTGTAATATACTTTAATTAAAAAATATCACACCTAAACCTAACCACGTCATCCAACTGACACTAAAGGAAAGCGTCAGTTAGATGACGCTGTAGGATCGCGTCATCAACTGACGCCGAAGGGCGCCCAAAGCGTCAGATATTGAAGCTTGGTCAAAGGTGACTGAGTTGGGGTGAGAATGTGTTGGTTTCAGTGCATATACCTTTAACCCCTTAGCCGTCACCCCCTTTTGAGAATGGGGATTAATGCAATTAGTAATTAAGTAATACTCAGCAGATTATTGCTGAAGTGAAAACACTTCAAAAAATGAAAGTATGAAAAAGTTATGGAAGTTTACATTTACAGTAAATCAAATATACTGTACTACATATTTTTTATTTTACATAAAATATATATTTTACAAAATATTTTTCACTCTAAAATTACTTTAAAATCAAAGCCATAAATCTAACCAAGTTATGTTCCAAGTTTGAAGTTGATATCACAAAAATTGAAGTTCCCATGAGATTTTGTTCAGGCGTACAGTACCAAAAGTAGCCACCGGGTGCCATTGAATTCCATTGAAATTCCAAAATTTGGAACCTTGAGACCTTTCTGACAGTATGTGTTTTGTCAAGATTAGAAAAGATTTTGATTATAAGTTATGAATATAATGATGCCCAAAAGGGGAGGAGCCTGATAAAATCAGTACCGTTTCTATCATAACGCAATGTTCAATTATAAACCGGTTTTCACAGAATAAATTCTGAGTTTATAAGCTTTCAAATGATACCAAATTTATCACATAACTACTAATATATGTGACAAATTATATTATATTTTAGAGGATAATATATATATATATATATATATATATATATATATATATATATATATATTATACTTTTTAGAGGATAATATTATACTATAATTTTTATTTTTTATTGAAAAATACTAGATTATATTATGTTTTATTATGAACTTTTAGCATAAAAACAGAAGTTTCAATGATTAAATATGGGTGCATTCGACTTTGATGTCATGTTATGATGCGGATTTTTTGAGGTGCACTCTTGTCATAAATTCATCAATTACTCTTCCTACATAATTTGTAACACAAAACAGGGGTAGAATATCTATTTAGAAGCCTTAGACCTTTCCAACAATATATAATTTGTCATAATTAGATTACGGATTTAATAGAAATATAGTGAAGTAAAGTTCAGGCGTTCCCGGTACCGGGACGGTGACAGTTAAGAGGTTAAATGATGATGAGCCTCTCGCTCACCCCGCCCGTCTATTCTTTGGGGTGTTTTGATATTAATGATTATATAAATCAGTGGTTTTGACAATGCATGTGGAGTGTTGCCTTGACAACAGTTGAGGGTATATTTTGGAGAAAGAATGGCAGCTTCTGGTCCTTCCTAGGATATTTAAGTAGTCCACTAAATGAGGGAAGGCGTTCTCACATTTAGCTCATATACTCTGGAATAGCCTTCCTGATACTGTTCGAGGCTCAGACTAGCTGTCCCAGTTTAAAACTAGATTAAAGACGTCATCTCTTTAGCCAAGCATTCACGTAATGCATACCTTTTATACGGTTGAATCAGATTGAATGCATTCATATTATGAACAGCCGCTATGCTAATTATTTCCCATCTGCTTTTCTGCAGTCATCTCGGGGCGATAGTCCCGAGGTAAATAGCGTTTGTCAGCTCCAGTTTGTATCCAGCCTCTCACAGAGACTTCAGATGCCACAACACCTGCGATGAGACGACTAAACGCCTGTGAAGAGACGACTCGACGCCGGCAATATGTTGTGCCCTAAATTAATACATGATTAACTAACTGTATTTTTGCTATGTACATTTCTGTAAAGCTGTTTGAAACAATATTAGTTATGAAAAGCGCTATACAAAGAAATTTGAATTGAATTGAACAAAGCTGAATCAAATTGAACTGAACTGAATCAAAATTTTAATCATGAATTTGAACCAGCTAATCAATTGAATTAAATTGAATAAGCCATAAGATTCTTTGATAGTTGAATAGAAGAGTGATTGTTGTTTTTTATTTCACACTGGGGACTGGTTTCATGGAATGTTCGAACTTCACTATTCTTCCAAAATCAAGTTACTGCTGTGGCTTTCCTAAGCCAAATAACCAGGAACTGCCATGGAATAAAATCATCTGTCATGCATTTTTCGATTTCGAATGTCACAGGCCTAAACTGAGTTGATTGTCACCAGAGGATTTACCCATCTCTGGGTTCTGTGATCCCTGGCATGGTCAAACTGCTCCTGATTGAGACTGCCATTTCTTTCACATGCCCAAACACACCAAGCTTTCTTCCACATCAGCTGTGGTGCGCCACACCACAGCGAGGCTTTCACACAACTGAATATTTTATACTTAATTGGACACCAGAATTGAGGCTGCATTATTAAAACTTTGCCTGTGCCCTCTCTTTTTCCCCATCTCTCTCTGCCACACTCTCTCATCCTCCTTTGTGCTGCGACTCCTTCTGTTCTCGCTTTTTCAAAACAACACATTGTCTTTGATCAGCTCTGCATAGTCAATGCATCCCACCTCATTTCTGCACTCAGATTTGTCAGACTGGTGGCAAACTGTGAAGGGCAGAGGAATTATAGTGGAATCATTACTGCTCCGTTTCATCATTCCATCAAATTTTTTGGAGTTCAGACCGCAACTTTTACAGCTCAACCTGCTTTTCTGTGTTCATCTAGACAGAACCAGCATTCGACCGATGGTTGAAATATCTAGACTGAAGTTATTAGAAGACTAAAGAGCAACACATGCAGTTTATCTGTCTGTATCCCACTAGTTACATACTATTGCGTACTATACTTGAAAGGACGCTACTTCATAATGCATGATAATGACCACACAGATGTTGTGAATACTGTAACGTTTTCTAATATTTTAGTTGTTTTGATTATTAAACCAAGAAGTTAAGGTGTACTTGGAATGTTTTAAGCTTTCAAATAGTGACTTTTTACATATCTTACATTATTAAAGTCTAAATATGACAATAAATATTTCATATTATTTTCAAAATATATATGAAAAGAGAAATATCAAAATATTTCTAATATTTTAGTTGTTTTGATTATTAAACCAAGAAGTAAAGGTGTACTTGGAATGTTTTAAGCTTTTAAATAGTGACTTTTTACATATCTTACATTATTAAAGTCTAAATATGACAATAAATATGTTATCCAGCATGCTTTGGGTCAAATAAATTACTTGTACAAGCTGATCTGATTTCTCAGAATGCAAAAGTGCAAGAAACTGATTTACCTGGGCATTTCTATTTGATTGCACATTTACAATATTATGTTCACTGTAATATTGCATGCCGTGTATGTGTTGTGTATGTGGGCTACCACTGTTGAGGTGTATAGTTCTAAAGTATTTTTTTTTAATTGTATTCATTTATTGCCGTCAAATGAAGAAATAGTGATAAATACAGCTTTTCAAAAATCCAAATCAATTTTTGCTTTGCAGAATGACTCACTACTCATCAAAACTGTATAAATACAATGAAATATGCATTTATACACCTTTTATATATAAAAAACACTTTTACAAACAAACTGCAAATGTTTTCTTGAAAGTGTAATATATTAAGTAGCTTTAAATATGAAGTCTCTGTATGATATGTGTATTTTTTTTATAAATTTGTATGTTGTATCTTGTTTTGTATATTTAATGGAGGACATAGCTAATCAAGGCAATAAGATGTATATACAGTATATATATTTTAAGAAAATGAAAGACCTCCAAAACAAAATAAAGAACTTTTAAAAATAGCAAAATAGAGGCACTTTAAAAAAATATAAAAATAAGTTATTTTGTAATAATATTTCACAATATTTATAAATATTACTTTTTTTTGTTATTGTATTTTTGATCAAGTAAATGCAGCCTTGGTAAGCATGAACGCAATTTTTACCAGCCCCAAACTTTAAAACGGTAGTTATTTATATCTATAACAGAGTAAAATTGTTTTAGAAAAGAAAATACTACAAGGCTCATAACTTCAGGAGGTGGCATGTGCAATATCAGTACATCAACTGAGATCAGAGTATAAAAGCGGTGATTAACAGATTGCAGGATCCGCCCATGCATCGCCAGAGGCCTCGTCAGCCTTCAGCCCCTTAAACTAAACGGACTGGAGGCATGAGGAAAGAGGAGGGCACAGAAAGATGGATAACTAAACAAAACAGCAAACAATATTAAAGATTCAGCTCAGAGAGATGTAACCTCACCGGCTGCCAACATCCAAATGAGATCCAGTGGTGTTTAAAATGTGAAGAGAATGCCCAAAAGGAAGGAGGTCACATGAATAATGAATGTGTCTGTGGACCCTCCGTTTCCTTTGTCATCTTGAGAAGGCAAGGTCACATTTTAAAAGCTGTGCTCATACTTGCAGCCATAGCAATCTAAGACCACGGCTCCTTATTATGCACCTCAGCTGCTTTTGGAAACGTATAAAACATTTTTTTTGTTTTTTTATTGCATTGCTGAAAACACATCTGCCTCTATCTCTCTTTCTCCTGAGCAGAAGATGCCATTAGAGAATTGGAGTCCCCCCTCCCTCTGCTTCCGTCCCCACTCCGCTCATTATGTCCATGCACCAAGGTGAAACACACCATCACAGCTTTCACTCTCAGGCTAAAGTTAGATTTACCTATTATCTCCCACATCAGAATCGGCCTCCGTGCTTAGTCTCTATAGAGGGGAATATCATTTCTCACCCCAGATGACTGGTGCTGAGGATCTGCTCCATCACTGAATGAGGCTGCAGTTTTCAGTGGCTCTGCAGATGTGCTATTTAATCGCTATAAGGTAGCTGTGGTGTCTAAATAGGGCTCTCAGTCACTCAAGTCTTGAGTTGGACATATGCACCACACACACACACACACACATACTGTATATGAGGACATGGGACAAGTACAAAATGTTAATTTGGTAAAAAAAATACTTAATAAAGAAATACATGAATCCTAAATGACAAATATGTCCTCTACTTTTTAGTAATACACCCACACACAAGACAGAATATAATGGGGACAAGTGCACAATTTACTCTTATTGTCATTCATTGAAAAAAATATAATTAGATCGTTAGAAAATCAGCTGCTCAGTCATTATTGCAAAATAAACCAATCTAGCCTATAAAGCGCTGCAGGAATTACCTAATTTTGTAGGCCAAAACCTGGAAGTGATTTAGCATTTTAGCACATTTATAGCCTATTTAGCCTTTTACGTCTGTCAGTTGTATTTAGGGATTTATTTGTGAAGGTTTATGGTCAAAGTGTATAGAACCATTATGTTTGTTGGTTATATTACAGCGCTTTTATACAATAATATATTAGCCGATGGTAAAATACCATTTGGGGGTTCAGAACCCCCCTAAATGCTAAATTAATGTAAATTTAGCATTTACATTACTGTTAATCTGTCATACTGATTAACTCAAATAAATGGTTGATTTGATTTCCATTAACTATAAAATACTAAAAAAATTAAATCAATCTATCCCTTGTGGAAAGGTTGCTTGGTAGCTAAAAGTAGGTCTAGCAATTATCTTTCAAGTTTTTTCACACAGATCAAACACAAATATGCTGACTGAATAGATTCCTAGTTTATTTTGAGTAGTTGGCAGTTTGCTGATAATCTAGTGTCTGAAGTAAAATGCTCAAAACATCTCCTGAGGTTATTTCATTTTGGTTTAGTCTTATTTCCCTTACCTTGTCATTCAAGGCCAGGGCACTTTTGTAAATTTCTGGAACTTTTGCGCGCTTTCACATCCCGTGCAACTATCTCTCAGGAACATGTTGATGCGTGCATTTATCCGTGTCACCTAGATGCGCATGCGCGAGCGGTGCGCGATGCCGCGATCATGGTCGGATGACGACAAAAAATTTAATTATGTATTTAAAAGTTGCATACTGAGTCTATACTGAGAAATCAAATCAAACATGTAGTGGACCAAATAGAAAATTAAAAATTAAAAACAAACAAAATGTGGTGAAAAAATATTGAAATGCTAAATAATCAATATATACAATCATTCTATAACATAACATTATATTTAATAATATAAAACAATTATTTAGATAAAATTATATTAACATATAAAGTATTCATATTATAAAAAATGAACTGAATAAATTATAGTAGGCTACTATTTGTTATACCAAGTTTATTTATATATTTAATATAAAGTCTAACAAATGTTTTAAACAATTTAATAAATAAATATTGTGAAATAACATCTGTCCCTTTATTTCAATCGTTTGTATTTTGACAAGTTCTTCCAAGGTGAAAGTTCACAGGAACAGGAGATGGATGGTGAGTTTCCCTCCATTTTTTAAAAGTCTGTTTCCTTTAGTTAAAATGTACGTATTTCATTGGTGTTACGTTGTTTAATGCAGGGGTTCTTAACTCCAGTCCTCGTGACAAACTGCTCTGCATATTGTGTATGTCTCCCTTATTAAACACACTTGATTCAGATCCTCAGCTCGTTGATTCAGTTCCTAACGAGCTGAGGATCTGAATCAGGTGTGTTTAATAAGGGAGACATACACAATATGCAGAGCAGTGGGTCACGAGGACTGGAGTTGAGAACCCCTAATGTGTAAAAGATTTTGTTTTTAGCCCTTAAACTGTATTCTGGACAAATGTGGGCAAAATAGTACTGATTTATTTAAAAAAAATACTTCCCTTGATCTGAGCGGTACAAGACTTGGCTACTTTTCCTAAGTTTGCCTCCTGAACACACTACAATGTTAAGTGGGTGAAAAAAACAAAAACCTCCTTAATCTTGTATTTGGATCAAAAATGGGCACCCATAGAAATGGAAAAACTGTAATTTAGAGCTAAAATAAGCCAAAATAAGACAACAGGTGACAGCAAAGTCACTTCATCTTTAGGTTTTAGCTCTAAGAACTTATTGGAATTATATTTTAATGTAGTTTAAAAAAAGCATAATTTACATAGAAAATATGGTACTTTTTGAAGTAAATAAATTCCAAAATACCAAAATTAAAAAAAAAAACACCATAAATGGATAGACAAAACTTTATCGAAGACAGTGATGTAGCAAAAAATAAAAATTAGGATCACACCTGAGACCTCTGTGCCCACATTTGTTCACAATTACAGGGTTAAGAGGGCTACAAAAGGTTGAGTGTAAATAGATAGGCCTACTTTTCACATAAAGTGTAAATAAAATGAACGTGACATTTTGGTAAACTATCTGAGTGATGGTGGGTGGAGCTTAAAAAAGGGCCTTTGGTAACAATTTTGACTATTTGCACTTAGTGTAAATAGTCACTGTCAACGATTTATATTCTTTTAATGGTATAATAATTAGATTTTCGTCTGATAAGTGATGAGGTTATGTCAGAGCAGGATGTTTTGACCTTTTATGGCTTTGCATCCTTGACTGCACAACTCAGCAAAAGTGATCAAAAGTGATTAAATAGTTGTGAGTGCCAACTGAGTGTGTTTGAGCTTCAGAAATGCAGAATTGATGCTGCTGTAGAACTGCTTAGAAGTTCCTTGTAAGTTATTCACAAGTTCAGAAGCATCACTACCGAGTGGTATTAGTGTCACATGACTTTAAGAAGTGGAGAACTCTGAGAAATGGCCTATCCTAATGCCCGTGTCTCGCACGACTTCCAGTGCTGGCCCTTGAGTGTGTGTAAGATTGTGCTTTATGAACAGAGTTTAAGGCACAGACACCATGAGGATATGCGCTCCTGAGGCAGTGTAAAGGAAGCTGATTTAGCATCTCTCCCACAGATTATCCCCAGAGTGTGGAAATGCCACTTAAAGCCTGGAGGGAATACAGTGTGTGTGCATGTATTGAAATCCTCTGTGCCTCCCTAAGCTCCTCCAGTCCAGTCCTGCCATATGGTGCGGGCCCAGCAAAACAGTCTGGGATTTCCTTTGAGTTAAGAGTTAGAAGAGGAACGAGGAGAGTTAAAAACCGCCAAAGCTAGAGGATGATGGTTGCAGCAGTAATAATGAGATTAGTGTGTGTGTGTGACTTGGGGATCTGTCTCCCAGAAAGAGGATCTCCACTACGTGGGCCTTGATGCCATTCCTTGACAGATGTTTTCAGTTTTTCCTCTCTGTGCAAAGACAGGCAGGGTTAGCGAGTGTGTGAAGAGCAGGGCTGGTGTTCACGGGAAGCTCTCATGCTGAGCTGTCAGTGGAGATTTGCTGAGGAAAGAGCATGTGAGATGTGCATTGTTTAAAGGTTAGTGGTGAGGCCAGGCGTCCCTCTGATGATAACAGCCCATTGTGGACGCCATTCCCAGACTGGGTCTTTTATTACATATGCCCTGGCAGATGAGCTGTGTGTAGTTGTGGTGTGTGTCTTTACCTTTGGATTTCAATAAAGCCAGACAGTGATTGACACTGAAGTTCCTGTTCTGTGTTTGTTGTGTGTGGAAGAACAAACAAACAAAACAAAACAACTATAGGCCTATGTAATATTCCTTTATTTACTTTTTGGCGTATGGGAAGTAGTTGCCTTATTGTCTGCTAAGATATCATCGAGACCGGCATAAGCGTTATAAAAAACGTTGGAAAACTACTTTGAGCCTGTTGATTCAATAATTTATTATTCCGCCATGGAATAAAAAAAGAAAAGTGTTTGCAACTTTTGATCTTACGATTCTCTCACAATTGCGTTTTTTTTCTCTTAATTGCATTAAATAATCGCAATTGCATGTTAAGTCAGAATTGAGAGATAAAAACTTGCAATTCTGAGATAAATGCAATTCTTGCAATTTTTTTCCTCAAAATTGGACTTTATTTCTCACAAATGCAATTATGACAGAGATAACTTGCAATTGTGAGAAAAAAAGTCACAATTTTGAGTCACAATTTTTTATTGTTTTATTTAAAACGATTAATCAGCTGTCAAAACGATTAGTCACGATTAATCGCATCCAAAATAAACGTTTGTGTTAGCATAATATATGTGGGTGCACTGTGTATAATTATTTTGTATACATATAAATACACACACATGCATGTATATTTAAGAAAAAATATGATTTATATATTAAATATTTATATATAATATCAATCATATATAAATCTATATGCAGTTTATACATGAAAATATTTCTTAAATATATACAAGCATGTGTGTGTATTTACATATAAAATAATTATATACAGTGCACCCATATTATGTAAACACAAACTTTTATTTTGGATGTGATTAATCACGAATAATCGTTTGACAGCCCTAATTTTATTCCATAGCGGAAATAATCTTCCATAAGTATTAGCATTTTGCTACGCTAACAGCAAGATACTTTATTAACACATAGCAAACATCACTATTAGGCAATATAGCCAAAAGAAAGTACTTTTATTGATGCAAAAGTGCAAATAGTGATATAAAAGTGTAAATGCAATTATGCTAATAGTTTGATGAATAGTGGAAGTACCAAGTCTTTGCTAACAAGGCTGGCTATTTAGACTTATTGTACTTATTTTTATTTTTTATAAACTTTGTAAGGCATAGACTTACTCTACAACTAGTGTGTGGTCCGAAGGAGAGCAACAAAAGGAGAACATCTCTCTTTACAGAGCTTGTCGCATTGCATTCTGGGATTGTCTTATTCATGAAGGATACATGTGGTGCTGAATTTCATTAGAAATTCTAAATAGTCAAAAATTAAACAATCATGCAATATAAATGAAGGGAACGTATTGATTAAAAATAATTATTTATAGAAGGCGCTCATTAATGGCCCAAACAGATGCACATATAACACATGCGCTCTCCTCTCAGGCCCAGACCCATCAAAAATAAATAAAAACATAAAATGAGACCATGAAAGTTAAAAGCAGAAAATCAAAATCCTCCTTTCAAATATAATATGAGAAGCATAAAGTAAGCTTCACAATTTTCATTTGAGCCTCTCTTTTTTTGTTTGACTTTTTTCCTTGCAAACTTTCAATGAACATGTCCATAGGAAGAGATGTCACAAATCTCTTTAATATCTCAATTGTTTTTCCCATAGAAATGAGATGGAAAAGGAGCAAATCTGCTTCTCCTTAAGATTTATAAAAGATATATTAAAACACATTTTTTACCTAATTCTTGTTACTTTAGTATTAGCCTATATATATTGTATTTATTATTTTGAATTACTTTTTATTTTAATATTTTTCATTTTAGTTAATTTTATTCATTGTAATTTTATTCGTTTTTTTATATTTGTGCACTTCAACTTATTTTATTTCAGTTGCCAAAGCAACATTTCTTAAAGTTTTTTAATAAAATTGATTTATGTTTAATTATTTCAGCTTTATTTTTAATAGTTTTAGTTTTAGATAACAATAACAACACCTCTCCGAATGTGGTTTGAGTTATCGGATCTCAAAATGTTTTGGACCAGGTTTACTCTTCTGTTTAGTACAGTGATCAAGACAAAGACTTAAGACTAGACTAACAGTTAACAATTTCCTCATTGTTTCCAGTATGTTTAAGAAATATTAAACACATGAGATAAAGTTAATAATTAGCATCAACTCTCCTGAGCTTATAGATCAACTACTGAAGAATAAAATGTTCCTTTGGGAGATGTTTGGATATTCTTTGATGAGCTGTAGTCTCCAGGTTCAACATCGAGTAGGTTAAATTGCTCTGATCTTAGTTTCTAACACATCGTAAGCCATTAAGAACCACCTATGAGGCCATATTACAGCAACCTGGCACACACACAGAGAGAGAGGTGTGAAGTGAGAGCGAAAAACACAAAAACGTTTCATCTGCAGAGGACAAAGGGTCTCAAGCATAGTGAAGCGCATGTTCATTAGTGCTATTTTTTGCCTCTCTTTCTCTAGAATTGAGTATGTCTCAGTAAGGCCCATTAAAAACAGGCTAATGGTTATTACTCTGCTCCCCCATTATCAGCCACCGTTCATTTTTTTGTTTATCTTGTTCTACTGTATTGAATACATGTTTTATGGAAATGCACCAGATTAAATTGCCAATTCATTCCCTCATAATTCTTCGGCGAGAATTAAATTGCTTTTAGAATAATGAAGGGGCTTGTGTGTTGCACTCTTTGGAAGTACCCTGGTCATTTTTTACTTACACTGAGGGGCTGCATCTTCAGGCTAGCAGTAGAGCATATTCAGGCGCCCGGACACATTGGGTTCTGCGTAGGCGTAGGGTATTGAGAGATGAAAGATCGAATTGGCAGATGAAGAGACAGTATGGTGGACTCAGTCTTCATGCTAAACTCTGACTTTGGTGGCAGATGCATTTACTTTCCCTCTGCTTTCTCTCTCTCAGGGCACACCAGCCAAGCAAGCCCCCACATCAAATATCAAGCATAGCACATTTTGATAAACACGCTATTTTGACTTTTTGGCATGGTAAGCATTCTCATTTGAGCCAACTTGGGCTGGTCGGTGAAAATCACTCAGAAATTGGGTATCGGTTTAATGGGAGATAAGAGGCAGTGATAATCATGTCCCAGTGCCCGTGGCATCTCTCAAATCACGAGGGAGGTGGTTTTGAGTCCGAGTTGCTTAGAAACAGTGCGCTGGGAGAATGAGTTGCCATTGTAACGTTGAGACCGAAAAGATTGGCAAGACCTCTGAATGCATTGAGCCATTCAATGAGATTGCTACTGTGAGAATGACATTATTTAGCTGCCTTTCTGCTTTTTTGCTTTAGAGTCTGTGGCTTTGTGCCTCTATAGATCACACACAAAGGAAAATGAGGTAGCTCTCCACAAATATGATTTCATAAAATATAATTAAGTCTGCACTGCACTTGGATGGCATATAACATGTTAATGTTAGCAAGCAAGAAAGCACAAAAAAAACCCGAGACCTGATCAATGTTATTGAGTCAAAACCGAATGCCTTTCAAGGGTGTTTTCAGTCTCTCTTTGCTGCATTACATCATTACACTTAGTAAATGTAGACAACCAAGTAAATTTGAGCGATAGTGACTCATTTACAGATAATTTCCTTAATTAACTGAATGATTCACACAAAAGATTCATTTAAAAACAGTGATTCATTCAGCAGGAATTTTAAGTCTTCATGAGGATACGTTGGATTATTTACTCAAATTATTCGTTCAAAAGCAATAATTTGTACTCTATTGCATACTCTATTGACAATTGCCTTTTAAACAAGTACTTAAAGGAGTAGTTCACTTTAAAAAAACTTTTGCTGATAATTTAAACACACTCATGTCATTCAAGATATCCATGCCATTCTTTCTTCAGTCGAAAAGAAATTAAGGTTTTTGGAAAACATTCCAGGATTTTTCTCCATATAATGAACTTAAATGGGAACCAAATGGTTCAAGGTCCAAAAGACAGTTTCGGTGCAAACTGTTCAAAGGGCTTTAAACGATTCCAGACGATGAATAAGGGTCTTGTCAAGCGAAACGATCTCTCATTTAAAAAAAAAAAAATAGTTTAAGTTTCATAAGCTCAAATGGTCACTGCTCTGTTCTGCTGATGCGCGTTTGTGACTCTCCTGTTCGAACTCATTTATCAAAATGAACGAATCTTTTTTTTCGTGTCATTTGGTTCATTCAACAAATGAAACGAATGAGTTGACTCGGGAAAAGATTTGTTCATTTGGTTGACGAGTTCGAATGGAGAGTCAGCGAACGCACATCACACCCTAACACAGAGCAAGGTGACCGTTTGAGCTTATAAAACTTAAATTGTTATTTTTTTTACGTCTCTTAGTGATAAGACCCTTATTCATTGTCTGCAATCGTTTAAAGCCCTTTGAACAGTTTGCAGTTTGCACTGAAACTGTCTTTTGGACCTTGAACCGTTTGGTTCCCATTGAAGTCCATTATATGGAGAAAAATCCTGGAATGTTTTCATCAAAAACCTTAATTTCTTTTCGACTGAAAGAAAGAATGACATGGATATCTTGGATGACATGGGAGTGAGTACATTTTCAGCTCCTTTAAGACTGTTAAATGTATATCCAGACATACTACATCGTCTTGTTGTCATTGCTGTTTGACCAACGCATTCTCATCCTGAGGCGTCATATAGTGACGCTTTTGACAATGCGTCTACATCGACGCACATGACACCCTTCAGCGTCAATATAACACTCT
Source organism: Hybognathus amarus (assembly GCA_030378365.1). NCBI lineage: Eukaryota > Metazoa > Chordata > Actinopteri > Cypriniformes > Leuciscidae > Hybognathus > Hybognathus amarus. The sequence continues at coordinate 72,844 of JAQIUQ010007164.1, forward strand.
TCGGTTATGGGTAGGTTTAGGTCTGGGGTAGTGTTAGGGTTAGACCACTAGGAGGCACCTTCTGGCCCATATATATCTGCAGCTCATATTGACACTAAAGGGTGTCATGTGCGTTACATGTATACGCATTGTCAAAAGCATCAGTATATGGCGCCTTGGGATGAGAAGCGGACTTGCATTGCCTTCCACACCTTCTCTCCTGTGGCCTCATGGATCATCATCAGATGCACAGGCCATCTGGGTATTTTTGACTACTGTTTATTGCATACTCTTTTCGCATGCTGTTTTTCGTCTACTTTTTAGTTCAATGAGAGTCGTTTGACTTAACCGATTCATTTAAAAATGCTAATTCCTTCTGAAACTGTCGCTACTGTTTGTTGCTTGAAATCTGCAACAATTCATTCTGCTGTGGCTTTTGGATATATTTTTGATGGCCAACTGCCACTAAATATAAGATTCTTTTGTATTTATATAAAAACAATATCACACTCAAATGTGATGATGGGATGTTATGTAATGCAGGGTTCTCAACTCCAGTCCTTGTGACCCACTGCTCTGCATATAAAGAGTTCAGATGCAAAAGCCTCTAAGTGCCATTTGAAATTTTCTTCTAAAATGATCATTTTTTATCAAGCTTGTATATTTAAGTTCAGTAATTTCACTTAAATAGCAATGAAGATTACCTATTAATTGTCATTTAAGTGAAATTACTGAACTTAAATATACAAGCTTGATAAAAATGGTCATTTTAGAAGAAAATTTCAAATGGCATTTAGAGGCTTTTGCATCTGAACTCTTCATATTGTGCATGTCTCCCTTATTTAACACACCTGATTCAGATCCTCAGCTCGTTAGGATAGACAGAGAGTCTATCCTAACAAGCTGAGGATCTGAATCAGGTGTGTTTAATAAAGGGAGACACGCACAATATGCAGAGCAGTGGGTCACGATGACTGGAGTTGAGAAACCCTGATGTAATGTTTCACTTTAACATAATTAACATCATAAATCTGTTTTTAATTCAAAAATGGCATTAAAAATGTGACACTATACTACTATACCTTAACCCTGACATTAATTTACATAAAAAGTATGTAAAGTTCACATATTTCTTCCTCTTTTGTAAAGTCCAAATGGTAAGTTTACCCAAAAATGAAAATCCTGTCATCATTTGTTCAGTTGTTCCAAACCTGTGTGAATCTTCTGCTGAACACGAAAGAAGACATTATGGGTAAGCCAAAGAGTTGCTCTATTGACTTCCATAGTATGAAGGAGAAAAAAACTTTCAACTGTTTGGTTGATGGACCCCAATTGCTATTCTGTAATTTTCCAAACCTGGAAATGTGAGAAGGATCCACTCGGAACACCAGCACTCATGCTCATGTGAAATTGCTTAATCAGCATAATACTTGTTGATTATCTATACTTATGGAAAATGGTGTTCCAAAATTACCGCCTCATTTCAGAAGTTCTCAGCACAAGCCACGGCTGTCAGTATCATGTCTCCAAGCATCAGAGGTGTTGCGGTTACTCAGAAAGATTGCACGCCTGTCACGTAGTATCGCCTGCTTATAAATTTAAGTAAGTGAATAAGAGCGTGTGAGCGAGAGTGCTGTATGTGTGTGTGTGTGTGTCTCACCCGGTGGCCTAGAAAAGCATTTTCACTCCAGTGAATCCGTCGTGACAACAGGTATTAGGGTATGATTTGCCGCTGAGCTTAATGGAGCTTAAAGAAAGTGGCCCTGAGCTTCTCTCTCTGTCTGTCCCTCCCATCACATCACGAGAGTGTTCGTGAAGGCTGGTGTCACCTTGATATCAATGACCTGCCACTTTGCATGGAGCATTTAGGACTGTGTAGAGCTGAGGTAATGCCTCACTCTTGCAAACACAAGTCCAGCAAAAGTTCTGTTTGCCTCCGTCGATCCGATTTCATTTTCTTTTTACTCCCGCCTTCTTTGGGCCAGAGGTCATGAGCTGGTATGGTGACTGTTAAAATAGTCCTGTGCAAAACCTTAGTCAAGTCATCTGTATGTATATGGTGCTTTTATACAATATAGATTGTTTCGAAGCAGCTTTATAAACTGGATGTGATAAACAACTAAATAATAATCAATGCAAACAGAGTTTAATTCTGCTGTAAAGCATCTCTAAAAACAATAGTGTCATTTATCTGAAGTCAGTTCAGTTTTGATTCAATTATGAAAGAAGATAATTTCAGTGATAAGCAAATCTACAGGATAAGTTTGCATACATTTTTCTTAAAGGATAATTTCATGCAAAATTGATTGTTTGAATTTGGAATTATCGTTTTGCAATGAAGATATATGAGAAAGTTTGAATCCCACACTTCTAAACAATGAAAACTAATGAGGAATATAACTTACTTGCCATTTATTGGGATATCAAATCTTCTGAAGGCATACAAAAGCTTCGCACAACAAATGAGAGTATGTTGTCTCATGATGCATTGCGACCAGTTTGATGTCAGTGGCACCTAACATAATTGTTTCTCGCATGTTGTCATTGATGTCAAATTTGCAAATACATTTTCAGAGATATGGTCCATTCCTTTACCCATATCTGAATTGAATGCAACAGTAATTTTCAGAGCTACTGTATAATGACTAGTTTTTCTGTTCCTCAGACAAATCCATTACATGCTTTCAAAAAACTTGGGTATACTGTATATGCATAAATATCTACAGTAGGGATTCCTAAAATGTGTACATTACTTGAAGGAACTCATGAGATTTTTTTTTAAATTACAATAACAATTACAATGTTTTATTTTTCACACTCTAAAAAATGCTGGGTTGTTTAAACCCAAAGTTGGGTAAAATATGGACAAACCCAACTGTTGGGTTAAGTCTTATATTACAATTTTTAACCCAATAGTTGGTTTATCCATATTTGAACCAACTTTTGATTTAAACAACCCAACATTTATAGAGTGTATGTATTACAAAATTTTTACATTTTTATGATTTAATTAATTGTCTGCTTTTCATCAGCTCACAAACCCCCCAAAGTTTTCAATCCAAACCCTTATCTATGTATTTTAAATCTCAATATATGGCATGTAAAAACTCTAGTGTATACACTCTAAAAATGCTGGTTGTTTTAAAGGGGTGATGAACTGAGAAATCAAATTTTCCTTGAGCTTTTGACATCTAAGAGGTCATCATTATAAGAATATCCTGTAAGTTTCAGAACTGAAACGTCCTTGTTAGTCCAATAAAAGCTTTTATTGACACCAGCCTGCAACAAACGACTCGTTTTAAAAGTGGGTGAACTATGACGTCAAGAGGATAAAACACCACCCCGCAGAAGAAGATCAACGCCTACTTCAATATGGCTGGTTTAACCGCCGCCCACCCGGTTCTGGGCATTACACATAGCTAAATAACATAGATTCCTACCCTGTGAGTTGCGATGACAATCCTGGGTTTGAACATGTATGGGCGAATCATTTCGGTTGCCATTTTACAACATTGGACGTTTTCAAAACAATTTCCAAAGTGCAGTCGACGGGATGAGGTAAACTCATTATAATATGCAAAACTGTTATCCACTCACAGCAGTGGGCATTTACTTCCAAGTTATCAATGCGAGACGCCCATAAAAACCGAGTGTTTTTTAGGTAAGCTCACAACTTGGGTACAAAATAGCCTATTACTTATTAATTTTGATGTTTTTGAATGCAAAAAACAAGCGAACGTCATAAGTTGACCTCACACAACAGTTTAATAAAATTTTAAAAGCCAGTTCATGACCCCTTTAACCCAACTTTGGGTCAAATATGGACAAACCCAAACATTGGGTTAAAAATTTAATAAAAAAATGTAACCCAGTGGCTAGGTTTTGTCCATATTTGACCAAAAGTTAGGTTAAAACAACCCAGCAATTTTTTAGAGTATATGTATATAATTTTTTTTGAGATTCCATTATTTATTTAAACGATTGCTTCAGAAAAGGCAAGACCAAATAAACAACTCAGTCCATAACGGATAACTAGTCCAGCTAGAAAGGCAGAGATTGATGGTTCTGATGGTTTATTCATAGATCCAGTCTTGCATGCAGGTCTTTTAGGCCACAGCTCCTCAGGCTTGAGTCACAGGCTGATCTCTTTATTTCTGCCTTCTGTGGATGATGTTCCTCCCCACTTCGATGCAGAAATCGCCACTGGTTCCGTTTTTTTTTAGTCTGCAATATTAATATCCCTGAACATCACCCTTTCCAGACTTCACAATATTCAGACCCTCCCAAATCATCTCCGGTCCAGAGTTCATGTACTTGATGGGTCCAGGGACTTTAGGTCGATGTAATGTTGCTTTAACAGCTCCTCAGAAAGAACTTCATTGCTCAAAGTGGCTTGATGATTTCTCCCATGAGTTTACGGGTTTAATAGCAACGAAGGTGCGCTCGGCTTTGGCGTCCATGACTCTTACGATGGGTAGATATTTTGAAGTGGATCCTGAGGACGGAAGAGACGAACCAACACATTCTCATCCCAAGACGTCATATAACTGACGTTTTTGACCACACGTCAACATCCAGCGTTTTAGGGTACCCTTTAACGTCAGTTAGATGACGATCCTGGGGCGTCATCCATTTGACGCTTTACCTTTAGCGTCAGTTAGGTGACGGGGTAGGTTTAGGTCTGGGGTAGGGTTAAGGATTACAGATAGCGTCATCTAACCGACGTTAAAGGAGACCCTCAGACGTCGGATGTTGACATATTGTCAAAAACGTCAGTTGTATGACGTCTTGGGATGAGAATGGGCTGGACGAACAGAAGCAAAAAGTCTTGTGTTTTTATGGTTCTTTTCAGAATTTTTGCAGCTTAACTAAATTTAATGGCCCCCAGTAATAAAAAAAGCAACATTTTGAATAATAAGCTGAGAATTTTGCATAAGCATGCTTTTATCGCTTGTTTCTGCTCTATTTTTGCCTGTGTATTGATCTGGAGATTCCTAGTGCAAATGAGAGCAACTTGGATATTGTGAAAAATATATTTTGTGTTCCATGGTGGCTTGAACAACATGAAGGTGAGCATATGATGATTTTTTTGGGTAAACTATTCCTTTAGGTGAAGAGGTCAGAGCTGTTTTCATGTGACAAGGGTGTGACAGCATTGATCTCACCAATGGAATAAAAAGACACACATATGTTGTCCAATTATCAGGAACCGTTGGGTGAATGTCTGGAGCTCCGCACATAGGACACATGAATTCCCTCAGAGACCGTTCTGTAAGTAATTACCCATCAGCACAAAGATCACACATGCTTTCTGCCTCAACCGGTAAAGGTTAACAGTGGTGTCTCATGTCATTCTGAGGGTTTATGTCAGGGAGGAGGTGATATAGGAGCCTTTTGTCTTTTAACCGTCAAAGTCTAATATTATATTCACAGAGATAGTGACCGTTACCATCTACGCCCCATTCCACTCTTCTCAAAGCATAAAAATTTCTGCCCATTTTTTTTAGCCCCACTCTCAGTGAATTGGAGGCTCTTTTGTGTTTCAATGAGGAGATCTAGGTTGCTAAACATACAATTGCATGTTTAGCTTGGAAATAAGCCAGCTTCTCATGATATATTATATGTCTTTCGGTTATATGCCCTGCATAAACACACTTTGACACTTTAAAACATTGCAGTTAATGTCTGTGTAATGGCCATCTTTTAACATGGGATTTAAAGACCCTCTGAGAGACTTCATCCTGGCAGTGATGGAAGAGATCAGCATTTCACCAGATGTGATAAATTTTCCCGGGTTTTCCATTTAACGTGTTGCTCGAGAGCGTCAGGGTTGGTTGTTTCTTTTGTTGCCACAATGACACGCTGTCATGTAAAACTGAATATAAAACATTCCCTATTAAGAGAACGGAGCGATTAAACATGAAAGGCTTCGATGGCTCTCTGTTATAAATTAATAATTCCAAAATCCTTTCCCCTCACTCTGTGTCTCTAGGTGTCAGCCTTAATGACTAGCTTAAAAAAGATATGCCTACCGCTTACGTCTCTGCAGATGAGCGGTCATCGCGGCATTGTGCCTTAAAATTGCTTGTCATAAATTACCCCTGCCCACGTTCGCCTGCAGCACTTGATGTCTTGAATTCGGGCCATTTTGCAAGCTGTATTCAAGCATGAACTTCAATTTGCTTTTCATAAAGGGATTACACAGCCACTATTGTCACTCTTCACCACATGTACCTTTCACTTATGAAGCACAATTGCGTTCTGATTTCCCAGCAACTGGTATGGCCCCCGATGCCGTTCCTCGCCCCTGCCTTTAGATTCATCCCATTTCGGTAGGATGTCTAAAGTAATAGCAGATAAAGATGAATACATGGATGAGGTTATTGAGGTTGACAGGAGGAGTGAGTGAGAGAAGATAGCAAAATCATTATGAGAATGGATGTGTCTTGGGTTTTTAGGGTTTGTATGTGGAAGGTTAACTGTGCTTGAAAGATTCAGAGGTGTTTTGATGTTCTCCATAAATTCCTGGAGCACATAAAGTCAGTCATGAGAGATTTGAACACCTGGTGGTATATTCAACATCTATCATCACACCATCTTCATGCAAAGTGGATGAACTGAAGTCAAGCGTTCTTACTAATCATCACATTTACCCCCAGTTTCACAGGCAAGGCCTAAGCCTTGTCCCAGACTAAAATGCATGTTTGAGCTGATTTAAATGAGTAGTTATATAATAATGATAATTGATCATTTACTCACCCCCATGTAATCCAAGATGTCCACGCCTTTCTTCTCTTCAGTTGGAAAAGAAATGGGTTTTTGATGAAAACATTCCAGGATTTTCTCCATATTATGGACTTCAGTGGGAACCAAATGGTTTCAAAGGTCCAAAAGACACTTTCAGTGCAGCTTCAAAGGGCTTTAAACGATTCCAGACGATGAATGAGGGTCTTATCAAGTGAAACAATTGCTCATTTAATAAAATAAATAACAGAGTTTTATAAGCTCAAATGCTCGCCTTGCTCTGTTCTGTGGACGCACGTCTGTGACTCTCCTGTTCGAACTCATTCATCAAAATGAACAAATCTTTTTCCGAGTCATTTGGTTCATTCAACGACGAAACGAACGAATTGAGTTCGAACAGGAGAGTCACGAACATGCATCACAGTACAGAGCAAGGCGAGCATTTGAGCTTATAAAATTTAAACTTTGTAATTTTTTTTAAATGAGCGATCGTTTCGCTTGATAAGACCCTTATTCATCACCTGGAATCGTTTAAAGCCCTTTGAACAGTTTGCAGTTTGTACTGAAAGTGTCTTTTGGACCTTGAACCGTTTGGTTCCCACTAAAGTCCATTATATGTAGAAAAATGCTGGAATGTTTTCATCAAAAACCTTAATTTCTTTTTGACTGAAGAATGAATGACATGGACATGTAAATTATCAGCAAAAGTTTTTTGAAAAGTGAACTACTTCTTTAACTGAAAGAAACTTGCACTTACATATCATTTAATATGTCAATGCTATTGTTTTGTCTCAGGTTGTTTTGTCTCAGTAATTTGTTTTTTTTTGCTAAGGCACATTTAAAATAGCTATTTAAACATCCTTATTGAACAAAAGCCTAATCCTTGTTTAATCTAAGCCCTAATGTCTGTGAAACCTTTGCATAAACTTAAGCACTATGTTGATTGTGATTGTGTCTTTAAGATTTGCCCAACTAGCAGTTTAGACGAGACATTCAGCCTTACTTTTCCAATTCAAATTATACCAATCTTAAAAATAACTTTTACTGATAATTTACTCACCCTTATGTCAAGATAAACTCTCATTTGGACCTTGAACCATTTGGTTCCCATTGAAGTCCATTAAATGGAGAAAAATCCTGGAATGTTTTTATCAAAAACCTTAATTTCTTTTCGACTGAAGAAAGAAAGACGTGGACATCTTGGATGACATGGGGGTGAGTAAATTATCAGCAAAAGTTTTTTTTAAAGCGAACTACTCCTTTAAACACTGCCAGCTGTGTTTCTCAAGAAGTCTGACCCAAGACTTCTTTCGCTGCCAGGCAACTCTGTCCCTCTAATTTTACGTTTTCTAACTTTAGCACTATTTTCTCTCTATAAATCCTAAATGGGCACAGAAGTGCTTTTGAGGACTATTTGCTTTTCAATGTGAAGAGAATATTGTCTCCTTTACTTTTTTCTGTTCTGCTCTGTTGTTCTATTCCCGTCTCATCTCGACTGTTCTTGTCTACGTCTCAGTCTCGTTCCGTCTTTCTCGCCTCGTCTCTACGGAGGTTCACGCTGAAGGCCAATAGACCAACAGGCACGTCATGCAACTTGTTTGGGCTAACAAGCTGAAGGCTTGTCACAGACACCCCCACCTGAAATGAAGTGTAGTAAGCCCAGCAGCATTTGTGTGTGTGGTCGAGTGTCAGCTGATGTTTCACATTAAGGCTGCACAGAGACACAACCCCCCCTCAGCCCTCTGTCCAAACTGTCACATGGCAATCCGAGAGCAATCAGACCCGGAGAAGGCCACATGTTCTCTTTGAACACCAGTGCTGCGCTTGTCTTCCTGTTGCAGGTACCCGCTGACAGCCACAAACGCTGCCTGATTAGCCTGCTTCCTCCAGGTTTTTCTTTTCCTCAGGGCCAAATAATGGCTGGCCTTGGAAATAATTGCTCACAATGAGCGAGGCGCCAGCACAGAGCTTTAATATCTCTGTCCTTCACTACCGTGTCTTTCCACTAACACTCTCGCAGGTCCTCAGCCATTTAATCTCATTGGCCTTAATGGAACTCCACAGAAACGCCATTCAAGCGAGTTGCCGGGTGCCAGGAGTCGGGTCGAAGATGGCTTTGCAGACTTAGAAAAGGAGAGAATTGTTATTATTTGTTTACTTTCCAGTGCAAGCATTTGGATGGATTTATTCAGTGAGCTGACCACAGGCTAGAGGTGATTTATACTTGGATTATTCCCAGACTCCCTCATCGGGACTGTGACTGACAAACAGGGAGCAAAGTCAACTTTAATACTAGTTAAGCCAGGTTGTCTTATATATCAGAAACTTTCCCCCCTGCCCTTATTTAGAACCAGTAAGTGTCCTGCAGCAGAAAGAACTTGAAAACTTATCAACAAAACTCAATCTAGCATTCTGGAAATCTCGCTCTGAGGGTTCTTTGTTTGTCTAGAGTTCACAGGTTTACAGATGTCGGCCTTTTTTCCAGAAAGGTCAATGTCACATGTGGTTGTCATGGGTTCTGACAACTTTCTCTCGAGAGGATAGTTCACTTAAAAATGATAATACTGTCATTATTTACTCACCTTCATGTCAAAAGAAGAATCTTAATGCAGCTGTTTTCCATAAAACAACAGATAATGTTTTGTAAAAAGTGTTTAATTTGTACCTATACACTAAAGTTCAAAAGTTTGGGTTGGTAAGATCTTTTACTTTTTTGGCAGATGTCTCTTATACACACACATACACACACAAAAAAATGCTGGGTTGTTTTAACCCATCTTTGGGTCAAATATGGACAAACTCACCCATTGGGTTAAATGTTACCCAATACATTTTTTAACCCAACATTTGGGGTTGTCCACATTTGACCCACATTTGGGTTAAAACAACCCAACCCAAGGCTGTATTTATTTGATCAAATATACATTAAACAAAAAAAGTAATATAGGATTACAATTTAAAATAACTGTTCTAATTATAATTCAATTTAAAATAAGATTTATGATGTACCAGTGTCGCATGATCCTTCATAAATCATTGTAATATGCTTGGTGCTATATTTGTAATATATTTGGTGCTCAAAAAACATTTATTATCATTATCAATGTTGAAAATGTGCTACTGCTTAATATTTTTGTGGAAACTGGATAGTTTGATCAATAGAAAGTTTGAGAGAACAGCATTTATTTGAAATATTAGCATAATTAAAAAAGAATTAATTTTGATATTTTTTATTTTTAAAAAATGATATTGATTTTTTTTATCAATTTAATTGTCCTTTCTGAATGAAACTATTAATTTCTGTATTTCCTTACTGAAGTAAACTGGCTGTCTAACAGTCGTTTGTTCAGATTTGTCCAAATGTCTTTTGTTCATCTCTGACCCTGTCCCTTCTTCTAACCTTAAAATTAACCCTTTAAATCCTAAAAGTTCAACCCAAAATCAAACAAAAAATTATTCTAGACCCAGGTACCATATCCTCTACCATAGCTTTTAATTAATGGTCATTCATGACATCTCATTGTGAGGTGAGATCAATATAATTCAATATCATTCACGGTGTTTTGCAGGATAGTCCATGTATCTCTATAGGCATCAGTATTTTAATAGTGCTTCACAGCAATATTAACACTCAGAGTGTAGATGTTTGTATTTGCTGTTCATAACTTACAAGGTTACACCCATTGAGGTTCCTGCATAAATGTGTTTTTATTGCGGTGGCCTCCTTTATTAGTGCTGCTGTGTTTTCTTCAGCCATCTCTACCGTGAACTCCGTTTTTGTTGTCTTTTCAAACGATATTATAAAAGAGAAGATGTGAACTTGTATGCAACACAGAAATACAAGGTACAAAACCCACAGTGCTCCCTCTTTAAGCGTGTTTGAAAATAGTCAGCTGCTCCATTTTTGTCACAGATGCAAAGAGGAGATAGTGGCGCCCTGAAAAAGGGGCAGAGAGCACGCGTCTGCTTGAAGTGAGAGGAGCGAGTGAGTCACACAAAAGCTTGTTTGTGGATGTCGCAGCAACAATGAGGCCGCGCTGAGTGTATTCAGGCATACAGGGATGCACCGAGACAGCTTGTTTGTGAACGGAAAATGAGACTTCCCACATTCTGTGAACAACAAACCACATACACAACTCTATAGGCTCTCTGTGGTGCTTTGTTAAACCCACATAGTGATGAGGTTTTATAATTAGCCCATTCCTCCAGAACAAAAAGCAAGCCGTTCTTGTTTTTGACCTCCGACCTTTGAGGTGTTTTTTTTTCAGGTTGCTGTTGTCAAGTGTTTTTTCTTTGCTGTTTTATATCAGATTGTGCAAAAATACTGGCTAATGTGGCTCTTCCTATTCTATCATCTAGGTTACATGCAAGAACATCCCCTTCTTGTTCATTCATTAGCTCATCAATTATCTGATAAGAATGTTAAACAGATTTTTTAATGAGTTGGTGCATCTTTAAGACATCATGGACATCCTCCAAACATGAAGTTACCCCATTTTGGCAATTCTAAAATATAGTGCAAAAGAAGAAGAATCATTAAATATGGTGAATAGAGTTAAGAGAAATGTTGGTTTTAAATATTCTACTGTTCACAAGCTTGGGGTTAGTATAAGATTTTTTAAAAATGTTTGACAGAATCCTAACTGTTTTATATTTTAATATATTTAAAAATGTAATGTATTCCTGTGATGGCAAAGCTCAATTTTCTGCTACTGAATTTTTCAGTATCAAATTCTCTCTCTCAAAAAAGTGCTATTAGTATAGCCTACTTCTTTTGAACTAAAAGTAATAACGGCTACTTTCAGTCTACTTTTAAGGGACTTCTCAGAAATATACTCCAATTTACACAAGTATATTGTACTCTTATATTGACAGCAAGTCTATATTTGGCCTATACTTGTACTTAATCTTTTGATCGAGATTAAGTATTCTATATATGTAGCTTGCAGTGGCCTATGATAAATACTTTTTCACCTATTTTTACATCATCTTTAAGATATGCCTCTTATAAACGTACATTGTTTGAAAACATTGATTTATAAAGAAAACAGATATGCTTATATTTCTAATTCTGAGTATATGTGAACTTTTGTATAGTCCACTAGAAGTGAAGGAATTTACTTCAAATCTTCTTAAAGTACAGTTTAAGGTATATTTCATGTATAAAAATGAATACCTAAATAGGAACTTAGTAGTAGGCCAAAACACTTGATGCAAATATAAATACTAAGCTATAAGTATGGGGATGAATTAACTTAAAGAAAACGTACAAGTATAAAACTATTAAACTACAGTAGTAGTTTACTAAGAGTATTCAAAGTGAACTTTCATAAACTAAAAAAATGCTGTTTAACTAGTATACCTATAAGTTAACTAGTTGTGTACACAAAGTTACTACTGTTACACTTAAAGTATACTTAAAAGTACATTTTATATACTAAGTGGGCCAATTTTGTGCCAAGTAACATTAAAATAGTACACACGTATCCTACTAGATCATTGACAACATATTTAAAAATATACTTAAGTAAGCGTTTAATAAAATTAAGTAAGCGTTTCTTATTATCAGTGGTGTAAACTTTTTTTGTGGAAACCGTCATACATTTAAATTTTTTTTAAATGTATTTATTTTTAGCTTACGATTTTTATCCGAAGCGACGTACAATTGCTATATATGTCAGAGGTCGCACGCCTCTGAAGCAACAAGGGGTGAAGTGTTTTGCTCAGGGACACATTTGTGTTTGACAGTGGATTCAGAACCTGGGTCTCTCACACCAAAGGCATGTGTCTTATCCACTGTGCTACGCCATCACCACCCCGTTTTTTTATTTATAGACCATTCAAAAGAACATTTATTTGAAATAAAAAGCTTTTGTGACATTATAAATGTCTTAACTGTCAATTATGATCAATTTAATGCATCCTTGTTAAATAATAAAAGTATGTTTTTTTATCATGCTAGCACACAAAAAAACTAATAGCATTGTAAACAAAAGAACAAAGATTGATGCAATTCGATGTTCAATCTCTGTGATCTTGAATAAGACATGAATGCATTTCATACACCCAGTTCTAATTGTCACATTCCTTCCAACAATAGAGAAAGCTCTAAATTTTTTAAGTGACGCTTTTATCTGAGAGCCTGTGTAAAAAGCTTGTGCTGATGAGGGGAATTGCCTGGGATTCGCCACAGGTACAACAGATGATCATTTGTCTCAGATGATACACTCTGTCACAAACTGGTTAAGCATTAACTGGTTTCAGAGGGCTCTAAATGGAGCAGACAGAATTAGAAGGGGCTTTCATTGATTGCAATCAGAAGGGACTTGGGGGAGATTGCTGGCACTCTAAGTGGAGGAGACACTGTGGAGAAATGGTTTTGGAGGGCGCTGCACTGAGAACAGTGTGCGTGTGGCTCGGAGAGAAAAACAACACTGATTGTCCATACGACGTGAGGCAGGGCGCTGATGGCAGAGCTGCCGGAGGCCTGATTGAGTGATTTACGTGGCTGGCGGCCAGAGAGATGGAGGTACATGCTGGGCACAGGTGGCACGATTAGCCTGTGCATGGCTCGGCACAGCGACACCTGCTGGCCATCGATGGAATTCACCCTGCTTAAAACAATAGGCTCTGCCAGCCTGATCAAGTTGGTTTGTTGACTGGTTTTAGAGTGAAAAAAACAGCTTGGCCAGGCTTGGAGGCCTATTTAACCTTAAACTGCATCTCTTCATGTTTGGTAGGATATCTGAGGTTATTTTACTCTTAATTCATTTTTAAATTGGTGCATATGATGTTCAAGAATTAGACTAAAAATATATTTGTATACAAATACTCTTTGGGCTTACTAATGACAAATAGATTTAGTAACTTTATTTTATAACAAAAGGGGAAGATTTTAATATATAAAAACACAATACTTGCCAAAACAGGCATTTTTATGTAATTTCATGTATATTATCTGTTTAAAGGGATAGTTCACTTTGAAATAATTTTTTTGTATGTTTTAGCTTACCTCAAGGGCATCCAAGATGTAGTTGTCTTTGTTTCCACAGTAGTTTACATTTTTATATTTTTAGGTCAAACCGTTCTTGTCTGTCAGTCATATAATGGAGGTCTATGGTCACCACCTCAAAGAGCATGCACAGAGAAGTTTAGATTAAACATGATTTAATGACTTCGTAAATGTAAGTACACATTGATGGCTTAAGACACGAAACGAGCAGTTTGTGTGAGAAAACGAACAGTATTTATATCGTTTTTACCTCTTGTAACCACAGCCACGTCCAAGTGAACTGAGAGCGCGGGCGCTTCGGTCTGCGCAAGCACCGGAAACAAAGACACCTACATCTTGGATGCCCTTGAGGTAAGCTAAAAAATAACAAAAATTTATTTCAAAGTGAACTATCCCTTTAAGTGTGATAAGAGAAGAGAAGCCAGTTTAGTTCAGCGAATGCGCTGTGTGTGCATTATAAGCTTGAATGGTTTAAAGCATTTGAATGTTTATGAAGATTTGGTCACTTTCATCTACTGCTTTCTAGTTTCTAAATAACAAGAGGATTTTTGATACCAAGCTGCCAAAAACACTGATCTCCCTCAAAATTTGGAGCCGAATTGAACAGCTATTTGCGATCGGTCGTTATTTGGCAGAACCTTAAAAGGTTCTATCAGCGCTACGTATTTGGAACCCCTGAAAGGTTCTATACACTCTTAAAAAAGGGTTCTTCTGGGTTCTATATAGAACCCTGGGGTTCCATACATGGCCAATAGAACCTTTTACCAAAAAAAAAGGTTCTATATAGAACCATTTTGGAGTTCCATATATGAAGCGGGGATGGAACCATTTCTGGTTCTAAATAGAACCATTTCTTCTAAGAGTGTGGAGTGGGCCAAGCTCCCGATTGTGGAGCGGGGTCTGATTGTGATTGGTTTATATTTTAAAAAATGTCAGTCAAGCAGGATTCAAACCTATAACCTCTGTCTATTAAACCAAGAAATATCCCCAACAGCTCAGATGAGGCACTCTGACCCCCTAAGGTTGAATTCTTGTAACGCCCCTGGTTTGGTCCAAAGTGATGGTGATTGGAGTGAAAGGAAAGCTGCTGTCACAGGCACAGGGCTGGAGTGTAAATCTGTTGAGAGGAGCTGAGAGGTAAGGACACATGCATTAGGACAAGACAGGCTGTCCCTCCATTGGAGACAGAGAGTGATGTTCAACCACGGGAGATTGATGAGCTGTCTCTACTCTAGCAATTGCATAGGTCACAGGAGAAGAATGGTGTCATTCTCTCTCTCTCTCCCTCTGTTTTTGTCGCTCTTTCTTTATCGTGTTTCTTTCTTTATGTTCAACAACGCATCATCTTTCACACATCTACCTGTGAGTCCCAGATGTCAAAGAGCACATCTCTCTGGTGTGATTTTAGATGACTTGAATGATTGTTTTCAAATAGGATTCGGAACTTTTCTCGGTCCTTCATTGATCAGACAAACAGTTAAACTAGTTAACCAGTTAAACTAGTTTTATTGCGTAAAGCTACGTCACACGTAGGCTCATTATTGGCCGACGCTGGTCGTGTGTGAAGCGTTGTGACATACTACAACAGGTCATACATTGTAAAACTAACCTGACTCAAGGCCCAAAGAAAAGGACATGAATAGTTGAAATAAAGTCGTTATTTTTGTTTGTTTTTTGCGCACAAAAAGTGTTCTCGTCGTTTGATAAAATTAAGATTGAGACACTGTAGTCACTTGGACTATTTTAACATTAAAGTTTCAACCCCTTAAGAAGCCTATATGGACTAGTATGGAGGAGTGATCCAGCTCTCAGATTTCATCAAAAATATCTTAATTCGTGTTCCGAAGATGAACGAAGGTCTTACGGGGAAGGTCAACATTTTTGAGTAAACTATCCCTTTAAGGTAGGCTATTTTTTTTGTTGGGATGCACAATATATGTCCATTCAAAAAATATTCTCCATATATTAGTCCTAACAATTTATTAACTCTGCAAATCTTAAATGAATATCAATTTTTCTTACTAAAGTTGTACTGTAATGCATTCATATGTAGCTTTTACAACGATTGTTTTTAGTGTTTTATTCAAACAAATATAAGACACAATTGTATTATGACATTTAAAATAAAATATCGGCTAATCATCGTGTTCATCCTACTGGCCCTAATTTTAATATCATTGGATCCCTAACATTTTGATAAGGGAATTAAGTGTAATTTGAACGTAATGATCAAGAATGCTTCTAAAAATGAGCCAACCAGGGTAAAACTTTAGAAAGTTGCAATGAGCACACGTTCGCACAAGAGATAACAATACAGATGCAATAATGATGGGATGAAGCCAGAGGAAGAAAAGAAGGCAGGAGATGGATTTGGAAATGACAGAGAAGAGCTGGTAGGAGGACGACGTGACAGAGAGAAGCAGCTCTGTAGACTCTGATTTAAGATGTTATCACTAGAGTTGCGGGGACGGGCCCGGGGACCGTCCCACGCGCCTGCCTTTCTGTCAGTGTGCATATGAGGAACCAGTCAGCAATCTGATACACCAGACAGGAGAACAGAGACCGATTCTGTGCACACAGAGAGGAGATGGACGAGCAGGTCTACTCTAGCTGTTGAATAATTCTTTCTCTGTCTGTGATACAACAGGGGCGGAGGCAAAATAAATCCACCTGGCATTCATTTGACTGTCAAGTTCTCAGATTAAAGCGAGAGTGCAGGAAGGTTGGAAAGAGAAAGAGAGACTACAGATGGAAATGAGGGGGAAACGAGCCAGTGATGGCAAGAGAGAGAATTCCTGTCAGTTCTGCTGACCTTTGACGGAGAAACTCAAGGTTTGCGAGATTGCCGTCTTCCCTCTCCATTCCTGTCACTTTTTCCTCAGAGAGGCATGCCAAAATATGATGAAAGACTGGCGTGAGTGGCTGTGACATGACATTCGACACCGTCAACTCGAAACCCATTCTGCTGTCACACGCACACACTGCCTCTTGGGGTAAATTGCTGTAATTTGTGTTATGCTTCTCAAAGAGAGGTGAGGAGGAGGAGGCGGGCTGCAGTGGGAGCTTTCATGCTTAAACAAGTCTATTTGACTTTAGAGAAATGTGCAGGTGATTGCTTTAATCCATTTAAAGCATGCACACATCTTTCCGCTAGCGTTTCGTGCACACTGCACCATTCAGATGGTTCTTTCTCTTGAAATCAAGTAAATGGTGATATTAACATATTCCTGAGAGGTTATGTCACGTCATATCTTGTATACATTCTGTATGGTGGGAATGATTACGGTAGAGGTATGACAAGGTGAGGCACATGTTGAGCTGATGGAGAACGGGAATAAATATATCCATATGTGGAACTTTTGTTTTTCCACCTTGCCTCATCCTTGGCACTGCACTCATTCATCACTATTGACAAAGGTTCAGCGCACATCTGAACACAATATGGACACGTGCAGCACTACCATCATCCGAGGCCCGTCTCTCATGAGACATTGAAGGAACAGTCCACCAAAAGGTCAACGTTTGGTCATTGTTCACTCTTTCTCATATCATTTCAATCCCATTTGACAGCACTTTTATTGTTTGGAAGAGGAGTAGGACTGGGAATCGATACACATTTCCCAATTTGACTTGATTCTAATTCACAGGCTCTTGATTCAATTCAGATATTGTTTCCGTTTGATTCCATTTTTATTCAATTGGATATGTTTCAGTTATATTCTCCATTTTGCTTACCATTTTGGCACTTTATTAAAGTAGTACATTATTAATTAACAACAGGGCCCAAACAGTATGGAGTTCAGTATTTATTTAACCAATCCGCATAGTTAATAATTCATTCAAAGCATTTCCTTAAAAGAGTGGTTTCTTCATCAGTCAGATTACACTGAGTTTTATTTACTAAGGCCGGTCGGGTTACAAGTGGACAATACTAAATACAGGTGTAAACAGGGTCTAAATCATTTTGAGCTTGTCCACTTTCAACCGTTTCAAGAGGTTGTTGAAAACACATTCGACAGGATTGCTTTCGTGTGTGTAAACGCTTGGTTGCAAAAGACCGCGGACTACTGACTTAAAGAAGTTCACTTTTAAAAAAACCTTTTGCTGATAATTTACTCACCCCCATATCATCCAAGATGTCCACGTCTTTCTTTCTTCAGTCGAAAAGGTATTAATGTTTTTGATGAAAACATTCCAGGATTTTCTCCATATAATGGACTTCATTGGGAACCAAATGGTTCAAGGTCCAAATGAGAGTTTCAGTGCAGCTTCAAATGGCTTTAAACGACACCAGACGATGAATAATTATCTTATCTAGCGAAACCATCTGTCATTTCAAAAATAAATAAAAAATCTTTTTTCAAATCATGACTCGAAGGGTCCTAGATAACACCCTTATTCATCGTCTGGTGTCATTTAAAGCCTTTTGAAGCTGCACTGAAACTCTCATTTGGACCTTGAACCGTTTGGTTCCCAATGAAGTCCATTATATGGAGAAAATCCTGGAATGTTTTCATCAAAAACCTTAATTTCTTTTCGACAGAAGAAAGAAAGACGATGGACATCCTGGATGACATGGGGGTGAGTAAATTATCAGCAAAAGTTTTTTTTAAAAGTGAACTACTCCTTTAACGCATAAACATTGTGTGAAGTGCGCAAGCCAGAGATTTGAAAATTTGTCAATTGAAAACGAAAACGTAAAAAGCACATTGTTCTTCTCGCCATTCCTGATTTATAACACACACTCACACCGTTTGGTGTGGTCTTGTGGCTTCAGAGCAGAAACAAAAGTCTCTGGACGTGTTCATATGTAAATTTAGCAAGCTTATTTTGTCCATTAGTTCTGAAGTCTGAAAAAAAATATATATATATTAACCTGCCCATTGGACAGAAGTGGACAAAAGAGACGAATTGACAGGTATCTGTCTCCCTCTGTCTGATGTGTTATCCAATCAAACCAGCAGCAGCCATATCACCTTGTAGCCCAGAGACTGGTTGCCCACTGAAGCTAAGCAGGGCTGAGTCTGGTTAGTACCAGAATGGGAGACCGTCTGAGAAAACCAGGTTGCTGCTGAAATAGTGTTCAGTGAGGCCAGCAGGGGGCGCTAACCCTGTGGCCTGTGTGGGTCCTAACGCCCCAGTATCATAATGGGGACACTGTCAAAGAGCACCGTCCTTCGGATGAGATCGTTAAACCTAGCTCCTGACTCTCTGTGGTCACAAAAAATCCCAGGATGTCTTTCGAAAGGAGTAGGGTGTAACCTGGCCAAATTTGCCCTGTGGCCTCTGTACATGGCCTCCTAATAATCCCCATATATATATATATATATATACATATATACAGTATATACACCAATTGGCTTCATCACTGCCGTCGCATCATCCATGTGGATGCTGCATACTAGTGGTGGTTGAGGAGATTCCCTTCAATGTAAAGTGCTTTGAGTGCAGAGAAATGCGCTATATAAATGTAATTATTTATTATTAAAAAATGTTTTCCCCAAATCTTAATATCCAGGTGTAAACAGCGTCTAAAGATAAGACGCTGGCCAATAACAGTCATTTAACTATAGCCTAAAGGAACACAAGCATTCTCCAAAGATTGTCTTTTTGTATTGCACAGAAAAAGGAAAATCATACAGGTTTGGAACAAATGATTAAAAGTATGAGAGTATTTTGAATGTGTTCCCTTCAGTAATGAAAAGCCTTGACTGTTCATATTTCTGCAAAGTGACAGAGAATTACCTGAAAACCCTGAAAATTTTAGAATAATTTTGTTCCTTTCAGATCAACACAGAGCTGAAGGGGAAAAACTCTGTAATGAATCCCCCACTACAGAATCCATAATAGCACTCATATCTGTTAATTTAATTTCCATTTGAAAAGCAGTTTGATTTGAAAAAACATTGTTACACATCAAAAGAAGGAGACTGGAATCGGGCCCATCCTATTCATCTCCTTGCATTGGCGATACAGACAATACATGCAGTATGTGCCCATTATTCGTTTCTATGATGGAACATCACAGAATACCCAGCACTTACAGACCAGCGCTAATTACCAAACTGAAAAGGAATGAAAGGGAAAAATGAAATGTGGTTTAATAAGAAAATAACTATGATCGTGAATTGACCTCTTGGCAAAAAAAATTAAAAAAGGTTTTGTTTGCAATACAAAGCGGCTTCATTTATTACCATGCGGATTATGGAAATAAAATATTCTATAGTTTGGCATTCTAGCACCAACAGCAGGATGTTTGACATCACAGGCTGATTTGTTTCGATCTTACCTGTATGTTCATGTCCATTGTGCCTCAAACTGAATCCATCAGCTAGATGACATTGAGTGAGGGGTGGATATCTACCAGCATGGCGGCTGAAGCTATAACCAGCCAAACCTTGACCCTCTGTCTAATAGTGTTTCAGAGCAGCACTTGAAATATGGCACCCAACAAAGGCATAATGCAGTGACTATGCCAACAGTGAAACTAAGAAAAATGTATGGATTCTCCATCTAGTGAGAAGAATTTTTTTCATTTAGTTTGTTAAATTGCTTTTTATCTGTGACATCTAATATAAATTACTAGATGAGATGGTACATTTTCAAGGATGTCTCCTCTGCTAAACAAGAGTGATTTAATTTTTTTATTTATTTATTTATTTTTATTGTGCAGTGATTTAATAAAGTAATATTGTGAAATTTTATTTAAATTGAACATTTTTCATTACTCCAGTCCTCGGGTGTCACATGATTCATTTTTCTGATTTGGTGCTCAAAATACTTTTCTTAATATTATCAATGTCAAATAACGGTTGTGCCGTTTAGTACTTTTGTGGAAACCGTGACTTTTTTTCTAGGATTCTTTGATGAATACAAAGTACTGCCTACTGTATTCTAGTTTGAAACAAAAACAAATTCTAACAATGTAAAAGTCTTCACTTTTGGTCTATTTAATGTGTTGTTGAATACAAGTATTAGTTTCTTTAAAACTATAGGCTATAGACCCCAAACTTCTGAATAGTAATGTCGCTGTAAAAACCATATGAAAGGAAGACTTTTCAACAATTTAAACTGCATCCTTGAAACTTTACTTACTTTTGAAAGCTGCATATCTATTTAAATTTAGTAGGAGGGTCTATACCTCCAGGCCGACCTCTCCATCACTGTGATTGGCCCAGAGTTTGAAGGCGGGGCCTTAGGTACCACATGGAGATGCTGTGTATCGGTGGATGTGGGAATGTGTGAGAGCGTGGTTGAATGATGCCGGTCGAGGAGCAACACACAAAACACTGACATATTGTATTGCAAACCTAAACGGTAGATAGTGTGCATAAAGCTAGTTTATCTTATTTAATGGTGGCTTGGGCTACATTTGTAGCATGTTATTGATGCATAAGGGATAAAAGTCAGATTTTAAGGACAGAGTTGCAAAATTGATGGAATAATGAGGGCGCACTTACGGAATCCGACTTTCTTCAGATTTTCTACTGCGTGTTTTTTTATTATTTTGATTGCCATTCCGTTTGTGCATTCGACTGTTTTTATGGACAAACTGAGGAAACGCACCGGCTGGAACTGTTGTCGCTGGGTTTCTTTTTCCTCTGGAAGACACATGCAAGAAATCAAACTTGCCTGGACTTAAAACAGTTCTGACGGGGGAGAACTCGTCGGATTTCTCTCTTGAATATCTGGACAACACAGGATTCGTTTTAAAAACCACCAAAACTTTTGACGTGAAGTCCAAATCTAGCTATACGTTGATCGCGCGCTTGCCGCGCTGCAATAAAATAGCTGAAGAAGTGGCGGTTAAAATAGAGATACTTGATAAAAACGACAACACACGACTATTTAACGTAACAGCTGACAGAATAGAGATTCGTACCGATGTTAAAAGCCGAGTTCAGGAAGCCAAGAGCCGTTTCTGAAGCAGTATCCTACACCGTTACAGTGTCCGAAGATGTGAAAGTCGGAGACTTGATCTTTACGGTACCGGACCAGAAGTTCGAGAAGAAGTGGTTCGAGGTGGTTTCGGACGGACACTCACCGGTTCAGATAGAAAGAGACTTGGGACGCTTGTACTTAGCGCATCGTCTGATGTCAACAGCCGAGGTCATGGTTAAAATCCACAACATGAGAGGTATGTTCATAGCCTTTTTAAATTCACAGTTTATGCGTTAATTTGTGTCATTTAAACGGGTAGCGCACACCAAAATGCAAATTATGTCATCATTCACTTAGCACACTGTTCAAAACCTGCTTTCTCTTCACAAAATAACGTGATACTCCATTCACCATTAACTTTCACTGCACCTTTTTGATACAATGAATGTGAATGGTGACTGAGATTGTCTTTCTGCCTAACGTGTCATTTGATTTGAAAATTGAGCACGACCATGTCCATTAAGCAAGAGCGCATCATCCTGGACCATCAATATTTCTATCTTTAAGGGGGTTATTTGCTTTTTTTTACTCCGCCTCACAGCTTCACGGAAAAATCCCACATCCAATAGGCAGGCATAGGCTACAATATTCAAAGGAATGCGTCATTTCGAGTTTTAATTGATGGGATGCTGAATATGTGCTGTTTATTGTAATGGTATGGTAGGCCCACATCTCAGAACTCAGTTTGAATGATTGTGAAACAGATTCATTAAGACATGTTGGCTGAACTCAAATGAGATCACTTTGTATGAAGTAACTGAGTTCAAGTGAACAAATGTTATGGAGAAAGTCTTCTAATTATGACTAAGAGCTTTGCTTAAAGGGGTTGATGTCATGCAGGTCTGATTTCGCTAATCAGAGCTCTGAAAAGCAAACCTTATTCAATGTTTGTTTGGGCTAATTAGTGATATTTATTCACCTGGAAGTCACCAGACAGCACATGTGGTCTCAAATACCTTTGCTGAGGCAGATGTGGAGTTGACGTTGGGGGATATAAATGTTTGTTTTTGCAAGCAAAGGTCCTAGTCCATCACCTGAGTACACCATTGGGGTTGTTTGCGACTCTGATTGAGGTCATCTCTGTGATTGTTTGACAAAGTAAATTTAGAGATCCGATGAATATGCCTCTTGACAAGTTTACTGAACGTGCTTCTCTGAAAAAAGAAATGGTGCCATGTGTTCCCTTGAAAAGAGAAATATGTACATTTCTGTGAAGTTGTCCAAATCCTTGGAGAAATGTCTTGTCTGTTGTAATGATCTCGCATCTACAGTACTGATTGGAGAATTAGAGAAATTCTCTAATTCTCTTAAAGAAAGAAAGAAAGAAATTAGCTACAGGATAATTTATAATTTAAGGATTAGAGCTTAGCTCTATCATCAACAGTGAACAGAAGACTTTTTAAAATTAAACAAGAGGTTTTTCCTACACTTAAGAATCTATGGATCATCTGCCTAACATATGTCTGAGACTATATGGGTGGGCACTATGACCAAAGTCTTATTTATAAGAGTTATTTTATTCTTGTATACATGACGATATAGATATTTTTGCTGGAAAGACTACACTCTTAAAAATTATGGTTCCAAAGGGGGGTATCACAGCGATGACATAGAACTTTTATATTTGTAAATTGTGTATATATTCTTTTTTTTTAGATAATTTAGTGAAAGATAGACTACTTCATCTCATTTGATCATTTTCACTTATTTCGTCATTGTAGCAGTCTTGTCCTGTAATTCACACATTTTATTTGATTCCGATTCAAGCTATTTAGTAGATTTCAATTCCATTTAAAAAAATATTATTCATTTAGTATTTTTAAGTTATATGGTCTATTTTACAGTGTTCCAGACTATCTTTTAGATAGTTGTCTTTTAGAGCTATTTGCATATTTTTGATTCACTAAAAATGTTTCATAAGAGTCATTTGTTTCGTGTTTGTGAGACTACAATGGTTGCGTTTTTGGCATGCTGAGCTCTAACCATTTTTGTCATTTCACTGCCAAAAAATATTGTCTGGGCTGCATTTTCTAACATCCTAGTCTGGTCTACAAAGACCAGAACAGGTTTTGTTTTAGACTCTCTGTCATTTCAACAGTGCCCTCTCTTTAAATCACTACAACACAGTGAAGTGTCCTCTGTACTCTTCTGTGAGAATTCATCACAATGGAAACACAGTCCTGTTGGCAGTAGAAGAGCTTTTTGTCTCATTTTCGGAGGCAGTTTGAAGGACTTTCTCTCTCCAAGCACTTGTATGGTGAAGTCAAGCCAATGCGGGGTCTTCTGGGAGACAATTATTTTGAATCCATTGTGAAGGCTCATGCTTGCTAACACAGTCCGTTTGAGTTCTTTTGGGACGGCACTGTTTGTTTTGTCCCGTTTATGTGCAAAGTTTGGATGAGAAAGTCCCATCTGTGTTAACAGAGTGAAGACATACTCACTCATAGTCCCTGTAGTCTTTGATATCTGACTCAAAATGTTGCTTCTCCAGGTAACAACTGCACAGTTGGAAAGTTGCAGACCTGATGCCAGACATTTTTTCATTTGAGATTTTCCTTTTGTTGTATTTTGGATTGAATTGTAAATAGTAGTTTATTTGTTCTTGTTACCAGCGTCTTTGCAAAAGCAAGATATTAGCACCCACATAAAAATGAGGGCTGTCCTGTATCAATATTTTTGTGATTATTTTTTCCCGGTTCTTGATTCTTTTGCAATTTCTTTGTATGTTTGCGATAAACATTTTATCTATCCAGTTTCCTTGGAATTTGAACCCATGATTTTGGCACTGCTAGCTTCATACCCTACCAGGAGCACTATATGCCTTCAGAATATCTGTAATATTATTGGCCTGTCACATTTGTATAACAGCAGTACTGGATGAGAGATACCAGTATGGTTGACTCACCCCAATGTCACTTGCCATTTAATCAAGAAGTCACTCATAGAGCAGAGAGGCTTAACAGTTTGTCCTGCACAATTAGCATTAGCATTACTATGCAGCGCACACTGTCGGGAACCGCGGGGCAGCTTTCTAATCCTCATAAAGACCATCCCTGTGGTGCCTTCATTGGCTTGGTAAACACTGATAATGGTTTGCGTGCTGTACGCTTTCTCTCTTTTCCAGCCTTAAAGAATCCATACACTCATGAAAGTTTAAAAAAGCCCCACGAAGAACAACTTTTTTCTGTCTCTGAACACTAGAGTCTGCTTGAGGAGCTTGTCTGGAGCCGTGGTGGGTCAAAAAGATCGAAGCAAGGGTGAATGATTGGTGCATGTTTGAAAAAAAAAGACTAGTGTCAGTTGGAGTGTACTTTGAGTGCACTCCAGAAGTGCAGCAGATACACTTTTTAATGCATGTACGTGTATGTAATTAGATAACTTTTCTCAAGTAAGTTATTGCAAATTTAAACCATTGCATCTGGGCCATTCTATCGCAAGTGGTCCAACAATTGGTTGGTTGACAAAAAGTAATTACCTCTATGCATTAAGCTTTTTTAAATTATTTTTTTACTTGGTTTAAACTTTAACCACAGTGGCCATCTTTGTGTCATGGCCCACTACAGATACTACAGTACAGTATGAACATTTTGCTTGTCCTTGTTCTTTAAACTTAAGTCCAAAATTCCATTTAATTTCCATTTCTACCAGAAAGACTCAGTAGAATAATACTGTAGCAATTATTTACATTGCCAAACAAACCATTTATTAACAACCCAGCAGGCAATTTTATGATATAGCTCTTTGGCATAGGCCCGCAATCTGAGGGTCCAGACTCTGAAGACAAAGGTAGGGGCGCAGCCGACCCCTTGTGAGGTATAGGAAGGGACCATCATGGTGGTGGTGGGGGAGGGATGAAGTTGAATGGAAGCATCAGCATCTGCAAACTCAGACATGTGTAAGTACCTCTTTTATACCACAAGTATTAGAACATGATTGGATAGATGAGAAGGTAATAAGTGACGTAACAATTGAGTCTTCCTGGCAGAATTAATACTCAAAGCTTTCATTTATAGGGCAATTTATAAAGGGAAGGGTTCAAGTTTCTCTCATTTTTTCATTTTAATGAAATTTAAAATGATTTATGATTGTTATTTGTGTGTACTAGATAAACTTATAGACATTGGGGAAAAACTCTGGAAGAGGATATGTATGGCAAACTTTGTTGTCAGGTTACTACTATTGTTTCTCTAATGTTTCCAGAAATCAGCATCTCTCAATTGAAAATGAATGATGTTCAGCCACTTTGCCACTGCAAGTTATTGTGAATGCTGTCTGGTGTCTAATGACTGTGCATTAATAATGAACCTCAACCATCAGTACATGGAGTTTCCATTCGAGCTTCCATTAGACATTTTCACCCTCGGTCACCTCATGCATGTCAATAAAAGCAAATCAAAAAGAGGCCAGCAAAGTGCAAGGGCATAGATCGGTGACCTTGCATTGACTGTGATATATCACTGCTCTGAGGCAGTGGAGTTTTGTGGCTTCTCTTTTGGCTCAAGACCCATTATATGTAATTAGGCGAAGCTTGTCCTTTTGTCTCCTACGCGCACTTGATTTGTTCTGAGTATTCGCCTCTTACACACACTTACACCCCTAGTCGCATAAACAATATAAATACAAATACATATAATACATAAAATGTATTATATGTGTGTATATATATATATATAGGCTAAATGTGTCTTATGCTTACAAAGGCTGTATTTATCTGATAAAAAATTACAGGAAAAAGAATATTGTAAAATATTATTATAATTTAAAACAAAATGTCTACTAATTCAATATATTTTTACAATGCAATTTATTGCTGTGATAGCAAAACAGAATTGTCAGCATCCAGTCTTCAGTGTTGCATAATCCTAAAATTATTATTTTTGAATTGGTGACTAAAACATTTCTTATTAACTGTTTCTGCTTAATATTTTTTATGGAAACCGTTACATTTATTTTTCAGGATTAATGAATATAAAAGTTGAAGAACATAATTTACATTCAAATAGAAATGAAATGTGAATGAAATTTGAAATGTGAATCTTGCAGAGTAGTGTGAACCAGAGAGGGCTGGTAAATGGCAGGTTGTTAATTTGGTGCTCACAAGAATTGAGCCATGAACCATCACACTTGAAAAGCACTTAACCCCAGGTTACTCCAGTGGGATTTTTCCTGTAATAAGCCCATGACAAAGTATTGGAACAATAAACAATATGAAACGGGGTGTTGTTGTTATTATATGTGATATTTAGAATGAGAAATGTGAACATTGCAGATGGTTGTGATGGCCGCCCTGGGCAGGTGATTAGAGATGTCACTCATTAGTCATCTGACGAGATGCTCACTTAGGCATGCTGTCAGTTTGAGGAGGTTTGTTTATCCGTAGTGGTCCATTAATTACTTCTACATCACTTATGCACTGACAATAAATCCACGAGAGAACAATGACCTACTCTCCTCCCCTGCCAGACACCTTTTAACTAAATATAACTCTTTAAATATTTCATCAATCACCAGTCATCAGATCATAAAGTTTTCTTTTTTGGATCTTCTTGTCCCCTGCGCCCTTCAGTGACACATTCAACCGGCAGAAGGAATTCAAATGCTCAGAGGCATCTCAGACCACCCGTTTCTCACCCGTTCGTTTGGTTCTGTACAATTAGTCCTTTCCCCATCTGCTGTGGTTAGCCTAAGGACCTGAGCATGATCCCCTGCTCTGGAGAGAGGGACTATCATAGCAATGTGCACAGGAGATTTCACCCTGCGCTGAGTTATTCTGAAGATCACACATTGTGCACGGGCTGATGGGCGGTTGTTTGAGACGAAGCGATTTTAATTGTGCCTTTAAATTCATGCTGTTGCAAGTGTGTGTGTGTAAGAAGTTCAGAGACCGCTGCAGGATATACTATTGTGACGAAGCCAAAGCTTTACAGAATGATCTTTTTTTGGTCGTAAATGAAGCCCTGGAGAGCTGTCTGGGTCAGTTTGAATCAGTGTTACTGAATGCTGAACAGGGCTGGTGAGAGAGGAGGATTTGAGTGTATTTTGAGTGCTGTTGCACCCATATGTTTATGTGTTTTTGGCGTGTGAGATCACCCGTATTGTCAAGTCTGCTACTGAAGGACAAAGGAGTATTTTTTGTTAAGGATAAGTGGTATGGATGCTACAGGTAGCTTTACATCATGTAAATATAATAATGTTTACTGGACATAAGTATGAAAATTATTTATTATATAATTTTTATGTATACATTTGTTGAGGTGTGACTCGAAAGGTATAATTCATTCAATTTCACATGACAACACTCTAAAAAATGCTGGGTGGTTTTAACCCAACTTTGGGTCAAACATGGACAAACCCAGCCGTTGGGTTACATTTTTACATTACATTTTGTCTATATTTGACCAAAAATTGGGTTAAACAGCCCAGCATTTTTTTAGAGTGAAGTTTGTGAAATGGATATTGAGTTGACTACAAGAATCTTATATTTGTATTTTTTATTAAATGTATATATACACTCTTAAGAAATGCTGGGTTATTTCAACCCAAATTTGGGTCAAATATGGACAAACCCAAATGTAAAAAAAAAAAAAAAAAAAAAAACTTCAACTTTCACTTTCAACTGTAATTTTTTTAATTACATTTTTAACCCAACATTTGGGTTTGTCCATATTTGACCCAAACTTAGGTTAAACCAACCCAGCATTGTTTAAAGTATATATATATATATATATATATATATATATATATATATATATATATATATATATATATATACAATATACTGTAAGTGAAGACTTCATAAAAAAGCTGCTAAATGCCCTTTCACGTCAAAAATTAGACGATATTGAGCAAATGCTCTTCGCACATAGCTATGTTTATCAAATACTTTCTCTTCAATTCAACTTTCGCTTCGATTTTATTTGTATGTTAGTTTGATAACACTTACTAAAGATTCATTTGTTAACATTAGTTATGTATTAAAGCTACACTGTGTGATTTTTACCCCACCTAGTGGTGAAAAGGTAAATGACCATCCAGTGAATATTAGTTTCTGTTCCTCTCAATTCCGATTTTGTTTTAACTCCTACGGTGGCCAATGTAGTCCAAAATTAACATAGCTTCCAGTTCGACCTCGTCCATGAGTGTTAACTCGAAACGTAAACGTGAAAGGCGAAGCTTGAATTAACGGGTATGTCCCTCTTTGGCTAATGTACTTTCAAGATGGAGGGGCAACATGTGCGAACCAATATTAGAACCCCTTACCCGTATGTATTTTCAATGGCATATTATACACTCACGAGAATTCTTTATTACTTGAACGAAGTAAATATACATTAATGAGCAAATATATTTTTGAAAGAACTAAGTGTTTTTAGCTAAGAATTAACTAACATGCACTAACAGTGAGCAATAGAATACATGCTATAGTATTAATCTTTGTTAATGTTAGTTAATACAAATTCAGTTGTTCTCTGTATATTGTACTCTATTGCTCAGTTTCTCTGCTTGTTGTTTGTTCCTGTTTTGATCTCTCGTTCTATACCCTGTCCTCAGAGTTAATTGAGCTTCACGCCAGCATGGCAGGCCGCCTGTCCATTGTGTTATAATTTATTGACAGGAAATGTACAGTGGCCCAGAGCTATGGTGTTTTTTAATGATGAATTAGGGCAAGGTCGTCAGAAACCCCCGTCCTCTCGCCCTGTGGTAAACTGCACCAAGCCTCAGCCACACGGGGCTCCTGTTTCAGCCTCAGTTTTTGATCTTAATTGTTAAATTGGTCACGCTGACTTGGATTTATTTTAATTCCTGGAGAAGAGCGCTGTCACTCCCCTTCCCTCCCGTCCCTTTCGGAAATCCCTCACTTTCACGGCAAAAGAAATTACTTTTCAAGTGCATTCAATTTAAACCTTCCACTGTGGGATTTCAGTCACATATTTATTTATCAAAGCTGACGATCTGAGTTTCGGCTGATTGAACTGATATCAGTAAACTGGGGGTTTCTACCAATGAGATGTTTTGATTCTTCTTTCAATCTAGCTGAACACTCTTCCATTAAGAGATCAATGAGGACGAACTGTTCCCTTTTGTGTGGAAAGTGCAGCCACTGGAAAGAACTGCACACTGCTTATCATTGTGTAATAGCCCTTGAAAATATAAGGTGCGATGTTTGCCATTGTGATTGTCCACCTGAGAATAGTGCAGCTTTTTTGTTTTTTTAACACTTTTATTTAGACGATGGTTCCCTATCAGTCGCTCACTTTCAACGTCACGTCTACATAGCGTCTCCCGTTCATTCCTTCAGGGAACGAGTGTTACATTAGTAACCGAGACGTTTAACTGGTGGTTTGTGAGGTCATAATATAAAATAATATAAATAAAAGAAGTGAAATAAATAAAAATTTAATAAATGACGTGTATAAAATTAAATGTTATAGGGATATTTTCTGATATTATTAAAATGATTAAATTAGCTTTAATTATTTGCAATAACAATGTGAAGGACAGTTGTGACATTTATTATGTTCATTGAAATGGTAACTATATATAGGTTTTTTTAGAGCTTTAGTGGGTATTTATTTTAAGACATTTTAAGTCAGAGGGGTTCAGCCGAGAAGAATTGTTGGTGACTCCATAGTCTGCCCTCAGTCTAGAAACAATATTTGTTATTCCATAGCATAAAGTTAATTTAAAATGTGTGCAGATACTTTGTTAAAGTCATTTGACAGTTAAGAGCCATTAACAGGAAAATTGTATCCGACCGGTTTGTGTGCCAAGCATTTCGATACAGTTTGTGGGATCAGCATGTTTTCTTCCTGTATTCTCTTCCTTTGTACGGTGGAAAATGAGAGCTTTCCAAAGCCCTGACACACAGTAATTATGTGAACTCTGTTTGCAGTGAGCATCTGTCTCTCTCTCCCTCTCTCTCTTCTTTCTACAGTTTGCCTGCGTCTGCTGAATCTTGGCAACTGTCTGATGTCACCGCTAGAACACAAGCTGAATGCAACCCAAGGAAAAAGGACCCATTACATACATCTTTAAAGGCGTTAGTTCACTCAAAAATTTAAATTCGGTCATTATTTTCTCAATTAAACTGTTATTCATTTAAAATATTCCTCTCAGACTGGACAGAAATAAGGGGGAGTAACTAATGAGAACACGCAACCTATACAGACGACAAGCTGTTTGGAGAATAAATGCATAGATAGTAATGACAGAATGTACAATTTTGGATGAGCTGTCACTTTAAGTACATGGAGACTAATTAGATCATTAAATATGTTCAAGCTTGGGTTGCATTTGGTCTTGAGAGCTGGTGGCAAAGAATCATCCCGATCTGTATTCCTCTCTTTCTTTCTGTCCCAGTACTGTGACCCAAATATGCAGCATGTTGTGAATGAACACCTGGGCCTGCGAGGCTATTTAGCCCACAACTGGAGGAACACCTGCGCCACACGCGTACACACTCCAGTCTCCAGGAGTCCGACACCAGCTGTTCGTGGCTTGTGCTTTTGGAGCAAAGCTAGTGGGAGCGTGTAGCTGTAGGTGCCGAGCAGGTTGTCAGAGGAGACCGATCATTTTGATGAGGCGAGCACCATCAACATGTGTTGGAACGTTCATGATGGGAAATCAATATTATGTAAGCAATCACGCAGTCGAAAAGCTCACGTGTTACTGTCGATTTCATACGGGGCTGTGGCTCAGTCCTAGATCACCATTTGCATATTGCTTTGCAGCTCCCTCTTTTGAAAATGCCAACTTCAAAGAGCAAAAATAAACTTGCAGAAAGAGGGAATCGTTTAAAGATTTAAAAGATGCAGAAATACAATTAAGCAAATATGCAATGATTTATTAGGTCTGTACGCGGCAGAAAATCAACAAACAAACACAGTTTAAGATTTTGCATTCAATTGGAGTCTGTCCTGGAGATGTCTGCAAATTGACTAGTCTCGTGAAATAAACACACACTGACTGTACAGTACCCTACAGCACTGATGCTTGGCCCCATGGGTATAGTTTTCAAGAATTATTGCTCACTTGTTGAGGTGTGACTCAAAAGGCATACAGTAATTTATTCAATTTCACATGACAAGTTTGTGAAATGGATATTGATTTGATCTTAGCAATAGAATACTTTGAAATAAAGGCTCATGCAGGATAGGGGCGACCTGATTGCATACAGTTTTTTTTTGTATTCCTGGGATTTGTTTCTTGTTGGGTTTATTCTAGCAGATTGAGAAGAAGATAAATAAAGAAACGTTTGATATCTGGTGGCATGAAATCCAAGTAGCATCCAATGGAGCGATTTTTAGAAGGCAAAGCATTTTATTTCAAGCTTCAATTAAAACAATAAATGTGCTTGAACTATGAATGTTTTCTCAGGGTGATGATTTTGGGAGGCTATCTTACTCTGTTTTATCACATTTCAAGCTCTGAGGCCTGGTAGTTCAGTGATTTTACAAGTGTAACAGATGTAGGCCAGCAATAGCTGTGCATGTAAAGCTAATTCCTCTGGTCTCAAGAGGCACGCTAGCGACTAATGTCTTTAGTTATATGGTCTTTGTTAGCGTGCTCGCCTTTAACACGGGAGATCCGTTTCAAATCCCGTTCAAAGCGCAGTCGATTCAGGACCGATTACAGAAGCTGAAACCATCTTCACTGCCTGGGAAGACAGGTTTGAGTAATTTACCACTTAACATTCCCGTCAGGTGAAAACTTTAATGAAATCTTGTCTGTTGGCTTCCTTGTAGGATAGATCCTGGCATTTTGCTTTGAAACTGGTCTTGATCTGTAAAGTATGAGAGATTCAGATCCCAAATGAGATAGTTAGATTTGATGTCAGCAACTGCAAATCCTGGTACCGATCACGAATGGGGTCATCATGTGATGATTGATTTTTAATGGTACTCTGTTTTTTACTCATAATTGAGCTTCTTGTAACAGAATTTAGTTAGTTACATTTTGAATTTAGTTTCCGTTTAGGATGTTGATAGTCACTGTATAATACTTTTTCTTGTAAACCTTTTTTTCTTCTAGTGTTAAAAATTTTCATTTCATTTTTTAGTGTTTGACTTAGCATTTGTTCTCTCTCCATATGTCTGTGAAGCCTGATTCTTGGCTGATTTGGCTGATCATATTTTTACTTCTTAAAGGGATAGTTCACCCAAAAATGAAAAATTAGCCCATGATTTACTCACCTTGAAGCCATCCTAGGTGTATATGTCATTCTTCTTTCAGACTAATACTAATACAGAGTTTTATTAAAAAATGTCCTGGCTCTTCCAAGCGTTGTAATGGGAGTCATGGGTATGTTTTAAGTCCATCAAAGCACATCTATCTGTATTAAAAGTGCTTGAAACAGGGTTTAAGGGGTTAATAAAGGTCTTCTGAAGTAAAGCGATGGGCTAATGTAAGAAAAATATCCATATTTAAAACTTTATCGACTAAAATAACTAGCTTCCGGTAGACAGCCTTACTTCAAGTCGACTTACGCAAAAATATACAATTTTTGGTGAACTATCCCTTTAAGTGGGGTTGTGTGCTTTTACAAAACCACACAGCTTAAAACTTTAAAGCCACTTTGGAAGAAGTCTCTGTTTTCTTTCACAGAACAGATGTTTCTCCAGTGCATCTCTTCCATAATGGAGTGCTAACAACAGCGTCCCG
Source organism: Hybognathus amarus (assembly GCA_030378365.1). Lineage (NCBI taxonomy): Eukaryota > Metazoa > Chordata > Actinopteri > Cypriniformes > Leuciscidae > Hybognathus > Hybognathus amarus. The sequence goes on from JAQIUQ010007164.1 coordinate 106,181, forward strand.
CTACCATCAGCTCATGAAATCTGCCCAGCACAGACAAGAAGAGCTGCCCTAACCAGAACATTATGCCAGCATGCTAACATTTTATGTGCACCCGTTCTCTGGCACGTCCCACGGCACCAGGATTGCATAACCAGGATGTGATTTGAAACATGAAAGCTGCATTGTGTTGCCCTGAGCCATGTCAGATTCAGACGCCGAGTCCAAACAACAGTCAGAACCAGAAGCTCCTACAGAAATGAGGGCAACACATCCACAAGTCATTTCCGTATCCACAGGCAAATTTCGCGCAACAGAAACGTAACCAAAGGCTAACTAACTACATCATACCGTCTTGCTACTTTTGGCTGCCTAATTTCTCTATTTGATGCCGTTGTTACATCATTTTTACAATCCAGCACCTTAGCAGAACGAATTAATTATTAAATGTTTAATCTCATGTATTTTTTATTATCTTAAACAACATGCTCCAGCTAACTGGTTAAAACAAAGCACTGAAGACCAACAGCATTGAGTCTCAATTTAAGTGGCTTTATGTGGCTTTTTTTCCAGTAAAAAAGGTGCTGATTCTGTCAGCTCTGAAAACATATTTAATCAGGGGTGTAACGATTTTGGAACCGAAGCCAAAACACACGAAATCTGAATTTAGCGGTTCGATTCGCGATACTGTCATTGCGTACCGAACACGCCCGCCCCGCCCCCTTCTCACCCGGCCCCGCCCAGCCCGGCTCAATGGACCTCATGTCTTTTGTGGACAGTACATAACGAATTCAGTTTTGTAGTCTAACCACCATTAACACCAAATAACAAGCTCCATGTTTTGTTACTTTCGATAATAAGCAAGGTGTAATCTTTCAAATTCTGTCTATTTGATCGCGAAATTCAAACAATAAATGGCGTTTTGGCGCTCTTTGATGTGGCGTGACAGATCGCTGTGGGCTTACTATAACTATAGGCTCCTCATCTCAAGCGGCAGCGCGTGCGCGAGTAAACGCGATCATCTCTTCCTCAGTTACAGAAAGGACACCTGAAGGTATGTTGAAAGATACAGTATACTTACTGAAAGGCATCATAACTCGTGTAATCGCTCAATCAGTGTTTCAGCCGCGGAAAGACGTCAATAAAACAGCAAAGCTTGTCACTAGCATTATATTTACCTCAGCAGCTGTCATTCAGTGTCCATAACTTCCTATAAATGAACTCTTACACTAAATAAATGCACTATGTTAGCCTGTATATTATATTTTCTTAACCTGTTAATGATATCTTGATTATTTAATGTATGTATGTTTAAAATATCTTTCATGAAAATGACAACTGTGTAAATTATTAGAGTAAAAACACAAATTAATGTAAAAACTGCCTTATGTTCAGTTTACATGTTTTCATACAGTGTGTTATGTGTTGATTATTATATCTAAAAAATTAATAGCATCTGAATTTACTTTAAAAGTCTAGGCTACAACCTTTAATATTATAGTAATGTGCGGCTCCCTATGTAGTTTACAGCATTAGCAGATTTGTTTTTTTGTAATCCTTGTGAAATGTTTAATTGTAATTGAATTAAATTAAAGACAAAGACCTTTTTTTTCATTAAACCACTTTAAAAAAATTAAATAAATAAATAAAAGCCATTTTAGCTTTCTGAAACCGAAGCCGAATTGAAACCGAACCAACATCAAAACCGTGGGAAAACCGAACCGTCAGTTGTGTGTATCGTTACACCCTAATATTTAACATCCAAAGTAATTAATTGCAATCTTTGATACCACATCCTGGTCGGAAATTATAGCGAATAAAATTGCATCGGTTTTGCTAGACTGATTTGTTGCTTTGAAAACTTGGTTCCAGGTCGGGCACCACCGCCCTGTCGCTGGAAACATGCATGCACATATTTTGCACTGAGCAGATGCGATTTCAAAGATTAATGGATGTGTCTACAGGGGCCTGTTTTGTGTGAGTCTTATAGGCTATTTAAGATGCCTGTTCACCACACAGGGTATTAAGGCTTCAGCTGCAGCTTGTGGAGTGTTTGTTGATTTATGAACAGGCAGAGGGAAACTCAGTTAAACAGAAGGTCCCTGTTAATGAGCAGAGAGTGTGTGAAGTTTTAACCGTCTTTCTCCCTTGCTTAGGATATCAGGAAAGGTTCTGTCCTCACTCGAGCTTCACAGGAGTTTCCCGTGACCTATCTACCTTTTGTGTTGCCCAAGCTAGAGGCTAAATAGCGTAGCGCAGCTTCTCTAAAGCCTTTAACTCTGTGACTGGACCAGCAGGTTTTCTTTCGTAGCCTTGATAAAGTGAGAGGGAGAGAGAAGGAAAGCAGTCACAGGAACTCACTAGCCTGGGTTTCCCCATTCTGCCTTTCCGCAGCGCGATTTTATTCAGCGATTGCCTATTCTGCTAGGCAGTTTGGATACCAATCACAGAACGGGAAGGGAGCACAGGTGCATTTGATAGATGTACAGGGGCATTTGATAGACATTCCTATCACCCAATAATACGGCTCTGGGCATTCGTAAACCATGCCTCAAATATGAGAAAATTTACACATGGTTTCCAGACCACGTTTCATTCTCAATGATACATGGTCTGGCGTTAGCCAGGCCAAGAACTCACGGTCGGTCAGCAGAGAATTTGAGCATGTGAATTTTTGCCGTTTCACTTTTACTAGGGCCGTCAAACGATTCATTGCGATTAATCACATCCAAAATAAAAGTTTGTGTTTACATAATATATGTGAAGGCACTGTGTATAATTATTTTATATATATAAATACACACATCCTTGTATATATTTAAGAAATATTTTCATGTAGGCTATATACTGTATATAGATTTATATATAATTTATATTATATATAAATATAAATATTTTATATATAAATAATATTTTTTCTTAAATATACATGCATTTGTGTGTTTTTATATATATACAAAATAATTATATTCAGTGCACCCACATATATTATGTAAACACAAACTTTTATTTTGGATGCAATTAATTGAAAACTTTTGTGTAACACTTCCAATAATTATGCATTCATTTTGTTGTAATCTTTGTCATACAGAGTGTTTTTTTAGCACTAGTCAAAAAACTGATGATAGAAATGCCCAGTCAAGACAGTATTCGGAAAATTTTGACTTGGTCTTGCAATATTTTCATTGCATTGCCCCATCACATTTTTTAGTTTCATGCTATAAATGTTAATATTTTTCAAACTTTAAACATGCTAGAAAAGATTTAATAACTTCATAAATTTGTAAAACTTTTCTATTGTTGAGCCTTGCATTAACGTTTTTATCATTGTCTGAGTGTTTAATACAGTAGATTCACCTTTGAGTTGTCCATCACGTGGGCTTTTTTTTCACTTTTTATTGCCTTTATTTATTTATTATTAGTTTTTTTATTTTATATGTGTTGTTTTAGAGGAGTGCATTAAATGCAAGACTTATACACTTAGTTCTGTGTATTCCATGATGGGCAGAGAGTGCAGTATCTGGAAAGTTACTGGAGGCTCTCCACATGTTCACTGTCTGTTTGGAGGCCACCCATCACTGACCTCTGGCTTCGTGCTTCTGGAGGGAAGGGGACTGTGGGTGTCAGATGCAATGGGTCACCCTTCCTGCAGGGGAAATCTGAAACACATGTCTCTTTTAGAAGCTGTGGGGTCATTTCCTTATCTGTATGTCTTTAAGTAGTTCTGCAGTGAAAAACACAAAAAACTGTAAATGTTGACAGTAACTGCTAAAATATATTGTGATATGAAAACAATTTAACCAGATGAGTTGAATAGCTATATTTGGAAAGAATGAATCATTCTAGAATGAGTCCTGTGATTTTGAAGGGAGTACAAATAAGATATTTTTTCTTTGTATATTATTTTATAATGTTCAGACATGAGCATGGATATTAGGCTGCTGTCACTTTAAGACAGAATGCACAAATCCAAAATAATGATATGTATTCGTTTCCTTTCTCAATTAGCGACTGTGTATACGAGGATACTTGCCGAGACAGGCATTTTGACATAATTTTGTGTGTCAGTTCAAGAACAAATAGACACGGAAAGTAAAGTTAATTCAGTGTTTGCGTGCTGTCTGTGCTGGTCTGTTTATGCACACAGTAAACAACGCATACAAAATCCGAATTGAGTTTCGCATCTTGTGCTCGTATGGTTTCGCTGAATATTTAAAGTGACAGGACCTAAAACACATGCATATAATACATCTAATAAGCCTTTCCTCTCATCCATTGACTTACTTTGCAAGGAGACATAGTTCACAGTGTAGTTTACTGGCAAATAGATTGTGACAGGAGCAAGTCAAGAAGAAATAACATTTGCCATTGCCATTCATTTCACACTATTTCCCCCCCGTAAGAGCTTTTCCAGAATTACTCTCATAAACAATGATGAATAATTCAATATCCTGTAGATTAATATATCATTTATAAGAGCGTGATGAGCAGGCTTGCATGCTGTTTATTAATGTTTTCAATATTACATTAAAAGTTTTATGCAAAATGAAAGATTCTAACTGCTTGGTCAGTTCAAAAATGCTTGGTAATTGTTTTCTAACTTAAGAGTTCAGATGCAAAAGCCTCAAATGCCATTTGAAATTTTCTTCTAAAATGACCATTTTTATCAAGCTTGTATATTTAAGTTCAGTAATTTCACTTAAATGACAATTAATAGGTAATCTTCATTTGCCATTTAAGTGAAATTACTGAACTTAAATATACAAGCTTGATAAAAATGATCATTTTAGAAGAAAATTTCAAATGGCATTTAGAGGCTTTTGCATCTGAACTCTTCATTTGTAGAAGTAAAATTGCAAACAAATTAAATTATATTATTTTCTTCACATTTGAACTAGCAACCACCTAAAGGACCCTAGTGTCACTGAGTAACACACTATGAAAAAGTCAGTGAACCTTAGCAACCTTCATAGCAATGCTTGGGCAAGAACCCCTCACATTTATTTGAGAAATGCAAGACTTCTGTAATCTTCATTTATTATCTGTGATGACGGAAACAATACTGAAAATGGATCCTCAGAAGGTGAGAATGTGAGTTTTATTTGGATGCTTAACCTTTGTCAATGTAGTACGTCAGCTGCCATTAAAAGGTGTGGATGGTTTGAAAATGAAAGGTTTAAAGTATTTTAAGAAGGCGATGAAAGAGCTAACAATTTCACACTGTGTGTCAATCGTGGTGCAGAGGATGGTGTGTCGAGACTGAGATTGTTTTTTGTAATGAGGTGGTAGACTGTAAACCCAGCACATCAAGGTGTTGAAGCTCTCTTGAGAAACCTTCCCCTGTTAAGCACACACGCACACTCGCTCTGTATAAATGTGATGTTTTTGTGATGATTGTGATGAACATCTGTGTAATCATATTTGTGTATTTTCTACCCCACACCCTTCCAACCCACACACACACCCAGAGGGGTTAAAGCGCTGCCTGTTTAAAGCAGTGTGCCTGTGTTTGCCCCTGTTGTGTGCACTGATGTGGATGTGTAAATTGTGCTGCACGTCGCACGTCTGTGTTTTTCTTTCTGGGATCAGGGAGAGAAAGGGAACAAAGAGGTGCTGGCGTGCTGGAGTCAGAAATATTCGCTATGCTTATTTTCATGCCAAAACACCTTTTCACACTGCTCTGTTACCAAGACATCGACAAGGAGAAAAAGTCGGCACGTTTGGCACATTTTACATCTGGTATAAGCCAACATGAAATCATAATTCACCCAACAGTATTTATTTTTGATATATAATATTGGTCATGTTGTGAATGATTTATGTTTCTGCGACCTTCCTTTTGGCTTCATTGTCATACTTCACAATTTGATTAACTCCTGCTGGATAAAATCAAGACCCTCCCTGTATTTTTTTTCTCATTGAATATTCTGTTTTATATAGAAAAATATGCTCTAGAGTCTGAAAGCTCTTCCATGTTGACTTTAACATGCTTTTAAATATGTCTAGTGACCACATGATGAAATTTAATAGAGGGGAGAGTCAAATTTTTTGACTTCACACATTGATTACTATTTCAGTGTGTTACTGAATGCTGATAAAATAAGTCTGCTTACTATTTTTTTGTATAATATTACTTAAAATCAGCACATTTTTTATTTTTATTATCAGTTATTGAATATTTAGCATCCAATAATGAATATTTAATTGTTTTCACAAATGTTAAGATTTTCGATAATCAAGAACTAGATATAGGATCACAATATCTTAATAGCAAAGATTTTACCCTTTAAAGGGATACTCCACTATTTTTGGAAATAGGCTAATTTTACCACTCCCAGAACTAAACAGTTGGGTTTTACCGTTTTTGAATGTATTCAGACGATTTTCTGATATTTAGAAGAATATCAGTAACTATAGCCGCTTCTGGTCTCATTGACTACCATAGTATATTTTCCTACTATGGAAGTCAATGAGACCAGAAACGGTCTGGTTATCTGATATTCATCTAAATATCAGAAAATCGTCTGAATGGATTTGAAAATGGTAAACTTAACTTTTAACTCTAGTGGTAAAATTAGCCTATTTCCAAAAAAGTGGAGTATCCCAGTAAGAGCGTTTTGGGCAACTGAAACATTTTACACTTCTTATTTTCCTTCAAAACATTTTTTTTTAAACAAATAGAATAGATTTATACTATTATACTATACTATCCATTACTTGAAAAAAATGATAGCCCTTTATATTAGACAATTAACATTTAAATATGAAATATCAATATGAAAATCAGTGAAATAATACAAGCAAATTTGCAAAATCAATGCAAACATGATGTTTTGAGAAGAATAGTCATTATAATCAAATTAATTGTATTAATTGAACTTTGGACTGAATGTGTTTCAGGTGGTCTGTCTCACATGAATACTTTAGAGCTGTCCAATTCAGTGCGATCCCTGTATGAATGTTAATACCGGGTGTTCTTTGCACACAGAGCCCAAGACTCCCCTTGAATCTTCAGTTCTCCAGGAGCATTCAGCAGTAACGCAAAGTTCTCAGGTGCATTTCAATGAGGATGCAGCTCACGAGGAGACTGTATATTTGAAACGATTTCCTCCCCCTGTCCCAAACACTAGCTTTTAATGTATACCGCAGAAGTCAATTCTCAGGTTTGCAGTGGTGCCTGAATCCAGTATGAAATTGCCACAGTGTATTTGGGGCTTGTTATCTTGGGTGAGCTTTAGCTGAACACACACATTTGCAGTGAGAACAAGTACCGAGCTTTGAAGTTGTGCTCCTAGCGAGTGTGAGGGACCCTTTGAGTTTCTGCCTGTGTGTTCTGCTGGGAGAGTCCTGACAGAGAAGAGAAGAGAGAAACGAAGAATCCTGCAGATGCACCTGGCCTCCGAGGGCTCACATAAAAGACTGTCACCTAACACGATTAGCAAATGCTCACTTAGTTAAGGGATGCTATAAAAATTAGTAGCAGGGAGACAAGGAGGGTGGAAAGAACATTTTCATTCTTGATTTCCCATGACTCTCAAGTGATTGTCACGGTTTGTCCTCTTAGTCATAAATTTTACTTGAATGAACGTTTCTGACGGTGTTTCCGCAAGCTTTGCCTGATCCTCGAGACCCTGCTGTTCAGCAAGACAGGATTAAATTGCTAGGGAACTTTGCAACTGCTGGCCACACTGGTAAGCATGAGATGGAGGCTTCCCAGGACTGAATTCTACACAGTTGAACTCTGTACCGGGTGAAGCTCTCACTTTGTTGGGTGAGAAAAGCTCTAGAAGATCAACCCACAACTCAGGAATGATGTGTATCCTCCTGGACTCAGACTCTCTGTTCCATCATTCTGAAACTGCTCATGATAATAACCCATTTTCCTCATGGTCAGAGGTGTGCTAAGGTGTGGACGTATTTACAGTTAGCAATTAGCATGAGATTTGCTCAGTCATTATGCTTGAATAAACAACTGGAAAGCATTGTAGACAGTATTACATTGGCCAACTTTTTAGATTTTAGATCTTATAGTAACAAAAACTTGAAGGGATGTATTATTTCAAATATTTTTGAACCCTCTAATAGCACCTTGTAGCTGATGTATGTCTCAGACTTCCGGTCTTTTTTATCGGTGTTCTTGGTGTTGAGGCTTGTCTTGGTTCTCCGGACCTTCAGTCTGTCTAGGTCTCGCTGTTGAGACCTACACAGTGGGTCGGGACTTAGCAATACGATATACAATACACATGATGACATTCCAGTGTTTTGATAATGTTTCCAGAACGCCCATGTTCATCAGCTGGTTGTACATCGTAGCAGGCAGCACGCGTGTGCGCATTATGTCAGAGCGAAGGGGGGTGTGCCGATAAAAATTATATCTCTAATATTTTCGGGGATTTGCCGCTGAATCGATATTCAGACGATATTTTTGCCATTATTTAAAAATGTGTTTGCACAAAAATGCTTTGTATTTTACTAGCTTCATTTTACAATGTCCATATGATATTGACATATTACTAAATTGAAACATGTTGTTGGAAAGAGTATTTATTATTTAAATCTGAAGCATTCAAGTCAAACAACACAACTCTGCTGTAAGGTGAACTGTGCAGAATACAAGGAAATATGACATTATAATAAATAGTATCCCAGCTGCACACTTCTGGCAAACATACTACATACAAACATTTGTAAACAACTATTAGTCCTCTCATAGAATGTTCTATATAGTCAAAATACAATAAAGTAAACTTAGCCCTTTAGTATTGTCTCATTAAAATTACTGAGTTCTGTCCAAACAATCGCACAAAACAAACAGCTGCAACAGCTGTAAAATTCAGAAGTCTTTCAGCATTTGTCAAATATTGCACTCAGGAAAAAATATGTACATGTAAACAAATGATTCTGCTGTAAAACAATTTACTCATTTAAACAACTAGAGGTAACAAATCGACTCGTATTTGGCAAAGCTGTTTAAACATCTCTTGAACCGCTTGAAATTGGCATCACGTGCTCTGGCAATGTAAATTGGTGACAACGTTTGTTACATCTTGCCATCTGTTGCTTTCTTTGTTGGCAAAGCACCTCCCAGGGACAATTACACCTTACGGCTCAAGTTTGTTGCCTGTGTTTTCTTATTTTACCCTGTCAGCTGTACAGGTCGCGTCAGTGTTCGGCCTGATCTTCGCGAAGATTTTCACAATCCTCATTTAGTGCGGTGCGGTGTGTAGTTTGAAGACTGAAGAAACGAGATTGGGACAGAAACTTATTACATGAATTGCTTTATCATAATGAAAACGCAATATGATATTTAATTTCTCTTCCGGTCTCGACTTGGTCTTGGTCTCGATACCCTCTGGTCTTGGTAGTGTCTTGTCTCCGGTTAGGCGGGTGCTCCTGACTTCAAGCTCTAGAACTTTATGTATTTTTTCGTGTGTTTTAATTGTCGTAGACAAAAAGCAGATTCCATTCTTGTTTTTCCCATTGCTCCAAGTGGTTATGTCATGGTTGTAGGCTGACCTCTTAGGAGACGAGTTTTATAGATTTAGTATTTACAAGTATGTCCCCCATCATTAATAATGCATTGGCTTATCATATTGGGCTAGAATTTTACATCGGTGCATTCAAAGTTTCTGGATGTAACTACTTCTCTTGCAGCACAATAAGTCATACCAGTCAGAGTTATTTCCTCATTAAAGTAGTATGTTCTGGAAAAGCTCAGTCAAAATCATCTAGCAGCTGTCACAGCAGGCTAAGCAGAAAGTGTAAAAGTGTGAGCCATCGATGGGGTGTAAGGGACCCTCAGCACAGCACGTGTCTTGTCTTACTGGGTAGTCCACCTGCACAAAAGAATGTCAGAAAACTTCAAGTTTCTTTTGTAAAACATATCTTCTGTATTGAGGAGTCCTTACAATCTCATGATGTTCCACTTACATATTCTCATTCTCTTTATCTAGCGCTCTGTCTGTTCTGTACAGCTTTTCAGTACGGATTTCAGAGTGGCTCTGACTCAAGTTATCACTTGAGTCACAGTCACCTTGTCTTGCTCATAAACTCTGGTAAATATGTCACTCCGGTTCGAAAAAAGCGAACATGTCGCTTGCTTTTTCAGTAAATCTAAAGAAGCATTTTATGCTCAAACTCAGATGAGAATGCCATGTCTGTAACGTCCTAGTGAAATGCAACCAGAGTTTGGACGATTCTGCAATGTCTGACTTCCCTGTGGGGTGCTTGTTTACGACAGAGGTTTCTCCAGTTGCGCCCAAAGGAGATGAAGCATCTGATTTCCCTTGGCCCGAGAGTCCATCCTGGCACTCTCTAGCTCTGTGACTGGGCAGAGGATGAAGCTGGATCGAGCTCTCCCTGGGCCCTCAAGCCTGGGCATCCGGCTCCTGCCTCCATCTGGGTGCATATGGCAGTTCGTCCAGAGACTTCCAGGCCAGGAAAGTCCGAGCACTCCCACTGGTCACCTTCCTTAAACCCTTCCAGCACTGGCCATCTTTTCACAACACCATGACTTTTGTGTATGCCATTGTCAGCTGTTTTCACAGTTCAGACTTGAACTGTGAATTTGATTGTCCTTCCACATGAAGATAGGTATCTTTAATGAATTATTGAAGAAGATCTCACAAACTCATGAAGATAATCAGTCTAACAAGTCCTTGACTGAATGAATTGGTCAGAGCGGTTACCAACTGAGATGGATGGTTCACTCAGGAACGTGGGGCTTTGCATGTTTTTGTAATGTCCCTGATTGAGTAGTCTTTATGTTTTGTGTTCATGACCCATGCAGCATACAGTGCATTATGCATATTGTATGTACAGTTGGGTTTGTGTTGCTTTCACTCATCTCAATATTCCATGCTATAAATACTTGTATAGGCTTTTCTCTTGTTCTGACAGAACAATAACAGTAGAGAGGGCATTCGCTCCACATTCCCATTCACAGGACGACTCTGCAGACGGGACTTGTGTAGGGCCCAAAGTAATCTGGCAGATCAAAAACCCTTCTGGCACACACTTCTAAAAGCGCTCCAAATTTACCATCACAGCAGAGCAGTGAAAACCCTTGAGTGCCCCCTCCCAAGAACACACAGAACACGCTGCCCATGTCAGCCCGTGACAGCTCCCATCTCTCATCTGCTCTTCAGCGAGTGAGTCGACTGAGACAGGTTCAGGCCAGGAGGCTCCTTCATCTCACAGTGTCTCCCAATGCTTCCACTCAGTGTAGTGTCAGGCCTCCGGATGACTTCATGCCAGCTTCCTGTCTCATTTCCTTTGGGTTTGGTGCTTGAACATTGTGACATGACATAGACGCAGAGTTTTGTTCTACAGTTTTCATTTCAAACTGACAAGCACCTGGCTGAAAAGTCCAGCATATGTTTATTTGTAGTCCTATGTTATGCACCTTTAAACAGACAAGGCTTAAAGGGTTAGTTCACACAAAAATGAAAATTAAGTCATTAATGACTCACCCCCATGCTGTACCAACCCGTAAGACCTTCGTTCATCTTCGGAACACAAATGAAGATATTTTTGATTAAATCTGAGAGTTGGATCACTCTGATCAGGCTGCCTAGGGACTGGCACTTGACGGCCCATAAAGTCATTAAAGAAAATGTTTAAATATTCCATGTGCCTACAGCGTGCTCAACCATAAGTTTATCAAGTCTGATCCTAAGACTATGTTCCCTGTGCGAAAAAAACCCATACAATTGACGACGTATTCCATTACTTCCTCAGAGGCCTCTGAGATGAATACGAATCGATTTTAGTAACGCATGCGCTAGAACTGAGATGAGGTTGTTCTCTCTTCTCACTCACTCTCTGTGTTACCGGCCTGCTCACCGCTGAGGAAGTATCACGCGACTGGACCGCATAAGATGATGTACTGATATAGCTGGAAGCGCAAAACTTTCTGTTTACAAGCAGAGGAAGATGCGTGTTGTACATACGCTTTTCAATTACCGTATTTTCCGCACTAAAAGGCGCGCTTAAAAGCCTTTAATCTTCTCAAAAAACGACAGTTCGCCTTATAATCCGGAGCGCCTTATATATGGATCATTATCTTATACGGTACGGTGGCGGTAATACTCCTAAGCGGTGAGCAGCCGGTAACAAGAAGTAGTCGAAGAAGAACGTCCTCATCTCAGTTCTCGCGCATGCGTTCTGAAGATCTGGTACAAAAGTTGGTACAGCATGGGGGTGAGTAATTAATGACTTCATTTTCATTTTTGGGTGAACTAACCCTTTAAGAATAGTACCCGATTAAAATGCATGTTTGAGCTGTCTTAACTAGTGGGAAGTTTGGATCATTTTACTGACTCGGATCGTTGAATCTCATTCTCATTGTCTGAGTTGGTGTGTTGGATGGTTGCGTTCCATTGATGAGAGAAAGACACGTCCGACCAAAATACAGAGCCCCTTTCACTGCTGAACACAATGATCACATTTCAGTGACTTCATGTGCCAACAGTGGTCCTTATCAATAACTTACAGGAATGTAAATATGTACCTTGAAATGCAGTGTAAGTTGCTTTGGATAAAAGCATCTGCCACATGCATAAATGTAACACAAATACTGTTCATACAAAAAAATCTGCATGCATTGCCTTAAAATAGAATCTCATTTATTTACTTATTCATTCAATCACTATTTTTCATTTGCTTTTGCCTCTTGTCCCTCTTACCCCGAGTCCCTCTCAATTATCATTCTCTCTGTTCTTCGTTCGAAGATAATACAGCAGGACGCCTTTTTAATGCATAGCAAAATAAGCCCTGAAGTAAAAGAAATCCCTTATTTGAGGCAGCTTATTTCATCTGTAATTATAAAGAACAGTGAAAGGACTTTCAGAGCGAGTGAAGTAAACATTCTCTCAGCTTCATTAAATTATGCAGAGTTGCCAGCCGCTCTCATTCCACCCGCTTCTCCGCTCTTGTTGTTTTTTTTTTCACACGCTGTACCGCACTTGACTGAGCTGAAACCGGGAGGATAATGAAAAAAGGAGGGATGGGACGTGCACTTGTTCTTCAAAGAGGGCCCCATATCAGCACCCGAGCCAAGGGTCAACAGGGTCACCTGCCTGCTCTGTAAAGCAAAGCACTTTAGAGGCAGGCTGAGTAAGTGTGAATGAGCTCTATTCTTGTGCCGCTGAGTGAGACGAATCCGCCTTCAGCACATCCCATCCCAAACAAGTTGTTTTAAAGGCTAGGTGTGCATCTGAAATCACAACTACATTGTAGGCGAAAAAATGGTATGTAAAATAGTAGGCAAAAATATTTCCAATGAGATTCTGAGGTGCATATCCAATGGATACTTTGCTATCCCATGAGGATTTGTGAATGGCAGTGAAATGATGCAAAACTGGTAGGTCACATGACAATGACAAAATGATGAATGTAGAAAGTCCAGATTATGTTCATACACATTCATAGCACTTATTCAAAGAAGTACCTTCTCAAAGAGACATGCGATTTACGGGCGCAACCCTGGTTTTGGGACCAAACTTCCCCAAGCCTCTCGTCCTGACCGTTGATGTCGTCAGCACTTTAAAGACCACAGCATTTATCATAATCGTCCTTCTTCCAAGCCGCTCTTGTTCTCAGAGCTTGCCATTTCAACTCCTATTACGCGCCACGCTGTGCTAATTGATGTCATATTTCACTCTGACATTCGGTTGCATCCTTTCGTCCTATCCGTTCCTTTTCTCTCAAAGATTTAAATTGTGTATTTTACCCTCTGTCAGCTATTTCCTGCAGGTCTGTGCTTTACAAGCAAATTCACCTCCTGTTTTTCCCCCATAATGTAAATAGGTGATTTTGGTGGATTTCCCTTTATGTCTGAAAATCACTGCTCGTTCTGATTAAGTTTTGGCCTTTATTTAGTACTACATGGTGCACTCACAAGTGTTGATGTCCCCTGGGCTGCAACAGTGGTCATGTATGAAACTGAGTGTGAGATGGCAGGCGACAGGCCCAAATCTTTGCTGACAGGTAGACAAGAAAACCCCCCGAAGGGTGAGACGGACGAGATGCATTGTGCCCCCGCTGTCAGGTGATCGGTACCCACCGTCGCCCTCTTTCCACCTGACCTGCCACCCCTCAGGGGGTATCTCTTCAAGTCTGTGACCTAGCGTCAGAGCTAATGCGCTTCAGCCCTGCTCAGCATGGCAGTGTTATCACTGGGTTGCACTGAGGCAGTGTGACAGCTACGCCAACCTGGCTGTAACCACTGAGCATGTCAGCTATTTTAAATATATATATAATTTGTAAAGAAAAGCAGGGACAAGATCGAAACGGAAACTGGGATAGAAGCTGTGAACAAGTGGGTATTTGTTCCCAGGGTGCAAGGACACAGAAACGTTGGCTGTGAACAGGCATCAAAAGTGGCAAGCTGCTTATTTATTAATGCCATTGCATACCTTGTCTCTTAAAATATGGATGCATTGTTAAAATGAGAAAAAACCAAAGGAAAAAAAAGAATCAAGTCTGGTTCTGTCCTTGCCTATAGTCGATAGTAATAGCCCTTTCTCTGCCCAATGCTAGTACAATTCTTCAAACTCAGCCAGATGTGACTGTGGTATTTGGTCTCATGTTTTATTCTGTCACGTAGGAAGTGCTTTAACAATATCTGTAAAAATAATCTTAATCATTACTTTTGCTTTAAAGCTGATTATTTTTTGTCAGTGATAATCATATAGTCTTTTTATTATTCTAATATAGTTTATGTTAATTCTATTTATGTGATGGCAAAGCTGAATTTTCAGCATCATTACATCTGATCCTTCAGAAATCATTCTAATATGCTGAAAAAAGTATTAACATCGCCAAAAAAGAATGAACAGCCCATCAATTGTCTGTTATGATCACAGTAAAATGACATCTATTGTAAATAGCATAAAAATGCATTTCCTTCTTTTGGAATTTAATATGAATTAAATCTTTTTGTTTCTCTCCACCTTAAACTTCTCTAATTGAGAGATTGCACCAACCCAACCAGCCTTGGCAACTCGGCTAGTACGCCAAGCCAGTCATCAGGAACACGCATCATAGGAATTTGTGGAGGAATTCAGTAGAAGTCCATTTCTCAGGATGAGTAAACAGTAGGCAGCATATGAAACCACAGGTGCTGTCAGCCAGAAATGAAGGACACTCAGGCTTTGTTCTGCGGGCTAAACAAACAGAGATTGGTGCTGTCATCGGAACAGTATGGGTGTTACAAACCTCTAGATAGTCTAGGGGTTCAGGGGTCTGAACATTTGAAATTTACATTAAAGAGAAACATATATACCTCATGCGCTGTACAAAGAACCACCAATCCAAGTAACTGTGCAAAAGCCAATACATTTAATCAGTACAAAAAAAGGGAAGGCAAGAATTAAACATATGCAATGGCATAGAGTATTTCTGTTAGACAGTCAATATCACAAAAAGGAAGAGAGGGACGTGGACTGGCGCTGAAAGAAAAGAAAGAACAAACCAAAATAAGTCTGACTTTTATATAAAGAGGCTCTAACCCTAAGAAAATAAATAAAGAAAAGCAGTTTATGCCACGTGACATCCTTCACTGTAAAATTGCTCATGTTACATAAAACAAAGAAACTATAATACATATACATCAAATTAAGCACACACAAACAAAGGGGTTACGCCAATAACAACTGGATAATTTGTGCAAGTATATACACAAATCCGCATAGGGAAAGAGAAACGTATCTGCATTTCTCTTTTATTCGAGGTCGTGTTTTTCCATTGGCGACAGATGTGATGGATCATCATTCGGTGATAATGATTGACAGACTACTGAACCAATCAAATCCCTGAAAGTGAAAGTAAACAAGAGAAGCGGTGAGAGAAACAAGAAAACAAACACTGCAGACACAGTGGTGAAACAGTGGAAAAATCAAAGCCAGCTTTTCCAGAGAAATAAAATCGTTATGTTCTCATCTCCAGTCCTGAAACTGTTCAGCTGGAAATGTCGAATGTGTTGTTTGTGAATAGTGACTAATTTCACTCTGCTTTTGTGTGAATGGGATCAGATTTTAAATCTAGTGAGTGTAAGATTCAGCACATGATACCACAAGTGTGACTTGTTGAGAAGAGAAATGCTATTACTTTTACCTGAAGAAAATGCTAAGTTCAGTTTTCTAGTTCTGTTTAAAGAAAGGGTTTAATGGGTCAGTGAAGGTCAGTCCATGTCTTAACAGTCCAGATTCTTTTGGAAATGATCAACAGGTGTTCTGTACAGGTGTGTATGGTTACTTTGTGTCTCTCAGCATCTGAGTTAGGTGGTTTTGAGCGAGGTATTGTGTTTGTTGCTGTTGAAATGTGTGTGAAGTGGGACACATGACAGGATGCTGAAAGATCAAAGTGAGCAGGATGTTCTGAGCATGTGACGTCCAATTCACAGGGGTCAGGAAAGTTCTCCCTTTTCCCATTCGTAGACAGTTCTGGCTTGGCTCTGACAAAAGAAAATATTACAAACATGTTGTTGGAAGTATGTAGTAGAATTCTGAAATGTCTGTGAGGGTAAATGAAGACTGTGTCAGTGGACACAGGAACAGGCTTTGATCATGAAGAGTTTCTTAAATTCAATCCCATTGATCTATCACATGGCTCTTCTGCCCAACTCTTGCCCAAGTTTATAGTGTGTGTATGTTTGGTTGATGTCTGAAGGCAGGAAAGCAAAATGCATGTTTGAAGTATGTGTTTGTGGCTTTAGGTGGTGATGGCGGCCCCGTTCTCTCTTTCCTAGAGCTGTGGCTTATCTCTCAGTGTAGAGGCGTCTAGAGCCTTCCAATCGCTCTGAACTTGAGGCCAACTGGCGTGGCTGTCGTGATGCCCAAAGAGACTTGCACACACTGATGCAGACCTTGAAGAATTTCTCCTATTTACACACACACACATAAAGGCCTAACAGGCTGTCTCAGATTTTGTGCTGTTTCTGCCACTTCCCATGATGCACTGCAGGGCCTGGACACACGCTGGAGCATGAAATGAAAAAGAAAGAAAGAGACAGAGAGAGATAGAGGTCAAATGTCCTCTGGCTGTGATGTGGCTCCTGTCTCACCCAATCAGATTCTCCGAATCTGTTTTTTTTTTCTGTTTTGACAATGAAAACGAGAGAATTACCATATGCACACACCAGTCATTGAATTACTATTCAGTTTTGTGTGGGAGTTTTGTTATATTATACTTTTTTTTTTACATTTACCCTACATAAACAAATTGTGAATTAATTATAAATAGATTACATTCTTCCAAAGTTGTAGACATAATATAGTCTAATATTTTGCTCAATGGAGAAAATGAATGGGATTTTTTTTATAAAAAATGTATAGGGTCTGGAAACTTTTTTTATGTTTTTGAAATAAGTATGTCTCACCAAGACTGAATTTATTTGATCAAACATAGTCATATTGTGAAAATAACTTTTTTCAATTTATATATATTTTAAAATTTTATATTTTAAAATATAAATAAATTCAACTTAATGATTTTTGCTGAATGAATATTTAATCATTTTTTTTTTTGAAAATCATGCCAATGTGGACAATTTTTGTACATTTTTTGATACAGAGCCACAGTGTAACCCTTCAGATACTAACTTTATAGTTGTCTTTGCAAATTAAACTAGAATATGAGAAAGTATTTTTAACTTTTATTTTTTTTAACGTTAAGATTACACACTTCAGCATTCAACTCTGTTCCTTCAGTTACCTTAAAGGGATACTCAACTTTTTTTGGAATAGGCTCATTTTACAACTCCCCCAGAGTTAAACAATTGGGTTTCACCATTTTCAAATGCATCAGCCGATTTTCTGATATTTAGAAGAATATCAGTAACCAGACAGTTCTGGTCTCATTGACTTCCATAGTACATATTTTTTTTCCTACTATGGAAGTCAATGAGTCCAGATACTGTCATGAATGGATTTGAAAACGGTAAAACCCAACTGGTTAACTCTGGGGAGTCGTAGAATTAGCCTATTTCCAGAAAAAGTGGAGTATCCCTTTAAGCTAAAACCTCAGTTTGAACACAGAACCGCACAAAACCCTGCAGCATTCTGCTTAAACCAGAGCAAGAGGAGACACAGAGAGAAAGACAATACATACATGTGTTTAGAATCCTGATATACAGGAGGATCAGTCATCTAACTTCACCAGACAGATTTAGGACACTAGTCAATCAAAAATCCCCCAAACACGCTACAGAAACACAATGAAAAAGTGAAATATAACTTGAAACTGATCCCACTAAAGTTGCACAGCTCTGACCTGTTTCACTGACCTTCCTCTCTAGCTCATGTCTCTGATTTGCAGCTGGGCTTCTGTTTTAACATCTGAGAGTAAAACTAATGCGAGCAAAGCCCACAGAGTGATACAATCCTCTGCACATACACACGTGCACACAGAGCGGACAGACAGTCGTCGCCTGCATCCCGCTGAGGGGACATTAACTGCCATGTGAACTTTATTAGAGAGCCCCGCTTTAATCATCAAAAGCCATTCAAATCTGTGTTTGTTATTTGAGCCCAGCCAGAGAAGAAAGGGTACAAGATCAAGCCGTGTCCATTCCCTTAGGGCAAAGGGCAGTCATTTGGGTGAAATGCATTTGTGTGTGTGTGTGTGTGTGTCCGGAAGTTAAAACCAGGTGTGCTGTAGTGTGAGGTGCAGTAGTGTAGTTGAGAAGAACAGAGGGGTTCATTAAAATGAGATGCGACTGCCACTGGTGTGATAAACAAGCCTTCCAAATCACTCTCTATTTGGGTGTGTTCCAAATCCTGGTGAGCTACATACCTAGACATAATTTTAAAGTATTATAAAGTAAGCTTTCATGTGTTATTGTGCACAAGAAACCTTGTTTGGCAGAAGTTTATTGCACATGCACTGTAATTGACACAATATGTGTCCTTTTTTTAAATCAACATTGAGGTTTTTGGTTAGTTTCATTTTTTAAGTATTAGGGAAAGTAGGCTATATGACTAAGAGGTCAGTATTTCACCATTTTTAATCACCTTCTCTTTTTGCTGCCTTAATTTATTTGAAATGGTCCTCAGTGTGACATATCATCTCAAGAAGTGTTTTAAAAAATATTTCTGAAATAGTTTTAGATTGTGTATATCATGTCACACTGGTGTTTCTTGTCATCAACTCTGAATCTTTCACACCATCGCAGAATTTATTGTGGCATTAGAAATTCATATTATATAAATATATTTATAATATGAAAAATATATAAAAGTATACTTACATTTCAATTAAATACTGAAAGCTATTAAGATATTTTTAAACATTTAAATCTAATGTATTCAGTATGTATCTTTGATCAGTGCAGTGTATTTTTAAGCTTATGATACGATAACATATCGTTGTTTTAGCAATATGCTGAGGTTGCTGCTTATGAGACTTTCAAATTAGGTTCTGTTCCAGTTTAGAATGTTGTTTAAGTGGAACTTCTTATCTTCTTTAGTTCACCCCTCACACCACACTCTTAAAGAACGGTTCTATATAGAACCTTAAAAGGTTCTAAAACACTGAAGTATTTGGAACCCTGAAAATGCAATGCATGTAAATTATCACAAAATTCAAGATATGGGGGTTAAAATTTTTTATTAATCAATATCACACAAAGAGTGACATTTCAGTTTTTATCTCTCCAGAAATCAGCTTGATTAAAATGTGATATTAAGTTACTACAACAGTTAATAAACAATAATTTAATTACAACTACAAAATGTTGCAGAAATAATGTAATATATGAATGAATTATAGCCTTTACAGAACCTTTGTACCAAAAGGGTTCTTTCTTGTCATTATAGAACCTTTTTTAGCATAAAAGGTCATTTGGAGTTGAGTAAGGAACCCTATGCTTCATATATATATAACCCCAATGAACCCTTTTTTCTTAGATGTGGCATCTTTTGTGGCCAACCTTGTGACTGAGAGAGTCAATTTTGTAAACCATCAATAAGCCTGAATTCAATCATCCTGCCAAAAAAAAGCCTCAACCCCCAAGCAAACAGAATCTAGTCTTTCTCTTCTCTAAAAAACATGTCCAGCACGAGTCAGCAGGCCCTGTTATCCACAGCAGCATGTGTCATTGAAACACAAGGATTTATGATTGCATGCTTAATTGATTTAATACAGAAAATTAGGGAGGAAAGCAGCTTACGCTCTTCTGCTATCTGCTCCAGGGGGGAAATAAATAAATAAATACTGTCCCAAATAATTACAGCTGCTGTTTGGTGACACATACAACCCCTTCCAGTGCCAATTAAGCAGAGACCCAAAATACCAGGCCTTGTAACAGGATTAACTCAGTATGTTTTAAGAGGTAGAGGAAATAATTAGTCTTATTGCAGATAACAGTAATCAGGTTAACGGCCATGTCTCATTATGGGCTCTGGTCCTGGTACTCGCTCTCATATTGTCCCTCCTTACTTCCATCCTTCTATCTCTTAAACTCTTGATGTTGTGTGAATAGTGTATACATAATGTGTGAATGCTAATGACCATTTCCTTTTGGGATGTTAAAAATAACATCATAGCAGCATTGGGTAACACTTTACTTGAAGGTGTGTGCATAACACTAAACATGACATATGTCTTGAATATGAAGTAGGGTTTATGCATGTTTATGACAACTGCCATTAAGTATCATTCGCTCAGTTATGGCATTTTTAATGCAAATATGACATTGTTTGAGATGTCTTTGTGACACCGTGACATAAACCAATACATCATAACCTGTCAGTGTCTTATAAGTATAGTGTACTTAAAAGGAAAGCAGTGTGAATGCATTAGCGCAGCAGACGTCACGTTCTGTGTAGCCGAACATCTTTGTTGCCCTTCCCACCTCTTCGCTGCTATCTTTTTCCTCAGATCAATAAGCACAGACAAGCTTGGGCTTGCAATCTGCTTTAAATTAGATAAAATATTCTTTCAAGTGACTGTTAAATTGATTTTTTTAGCTAACACTCAGCCGAGAGAAGGAAAAAAAGCCATCAGTGAGAGCTGTTATTGAAATAAGCAGCAAAATGTATTCGAGACATACGATTCCAATCTATTCTTGTCTGCTTCAGACATTGACGCGTGTGGAACCAAATAATATTGAGCAGTGGAATATCTGTAAACAAACTGTCAAAGTAGGAGAAAAGCACGTAGTGAGATAATCATTTTAATGTATTCTCGCAAGAAATGCTGCAGTTTGTTGTTTGGATATCCAGTTTTGGCTTTTTAGGAAGCAGATGAAAACCTCGTCTAATTTGAGAGGGGGTGAATTAAATCTGGAGTTTCATTAATGGTGTTTCAACAGGATGAGGGCAAATCCAATCAAATCTCTGTAATCCGGTTTGCCAGGGTGAGGCTGGCACCTCTGGGATTTGCTTTAAAATCTCTCGCCCATCAGCGTGCCACACAGCTGGTCTGGAATCACAGCAGATGGACCCAAAGTGATTTTCTTTCAGGATTACACATATGCCAATAACATGTAGGGTCATTTGAAAACACGCTTTCCTGTTCTGCTTTCGATAAATTAAATAAAGCAGATGATGTCTGTTTTCAGATGCAACAGACTTAAGCTCTTTCTGTCCACCTCATATCTGCCAAACTGCTCATAACTTCTCAGACACTTCCATTATGCTTCCTCTTTTCTTTTTCCTCTTTCTGCACTGCATCATTGTTCTGACTGTCTGAGCCCAGGCTCTGAAAGCCTCTGGCCCCAGGACGTCACTCACTCTTTAGGGTGAGAAACAGGCGTGAAGCTGGAGGTTAATATCCATGACTAGGAGATGAGAGATCTGCTGTGGCTGAACAGGACAGAGAGGCTCCTCAGATTGACAGGAGCAGCATAAAGCACCTCACCTTTCTGAAGTGGGGCGAATCCAGGCCAGAAGGCCAGTAGACGGATGCTAATGCGCCATGACAGTCCTCTGTGTCCATTGCTGCCCCGTGATGCCCTGTGAGGCTGAAGACAAGACGAGGGGATCATTGTGTCAAATCCCATTTGAAGGTACTATGGGAATCCACAGTTGGATCCCAATATCGTCATGTCAATATTTGTGACATCTAAGGTGTTTGCAGTTGCACATTAGCAATATTTTATGAACAAAAAAGGTCCATTGTCAGTATGTAAGAAGCACGGCCCACACAGAAGTCACCTTCAAATCAAGAAAAAGTCACCTTTCTCAAACCAGAAAGCTTTCTGTTGGTCAATGCAGCAAATTCGTGGGCAGGCTTGAACCCTTTGGAAATCTGTGTGTGGAAATCTTTTGCTGTCACCTGCTTTTTCTATTGGATACTGAATTCGAATTATATCAACAGGAAAGAGGAAGTTACTGAATTGCAATTTAAAGATATCTATCTATCTATCTATCTATCTATCTATCTATCTGATCTATCTATCTATCTATCTATCTATCTATCTATCTATTATCTATCTATCTATCTATCTATCTATCTCTATCTATCTATCATCCATCCATCCATCCATCCATCCATCCATCCATCCATCTCATCCATCCATCCATCCATCCATCCATCCATCCATCCATCCATCCATCCATCCATCCATCCATCCATCCATCCATCCATCCATCCATCCATACCATCCATCCATCCATCCCATCCATCCATCCATCCATCCATCCATCCGATCCATTCCATCCATCCATCCATCCTATCCAATCCATCCATCCATCCATCCATCCATTCCATCCATCCATCCATCCATCCATCCATTCCATCCATCCATCCATCCATCCATCCATCCATCCATCCATCCATCCATCCATCCATCCATCCATCCATCCATCCATCCATCCATCCATCCATCCATCCATCCATCCATCCATCCATCCATCCATCCATCCATCCATCCATCCATCCATCCATCCATCCATCCATCCATCCATCCATCCATCCATCCATCCCATCCATCCATCCATCCAACCATCCATCCATCCATCCATCCATCCATCCATCCATCCATCCATCCAAACTTGCATTATACTGATAATGATGGTTTAACAGGTTATTTAAGCTCATTATCAGCTGAATCCGCTAAGCTTGTTTGTTTTTTAGAAGGCACTCATGCAGGGTGGCAGGGCAGTGTTGCTATCAGTGAGTTGTAAGCAGTATCCTGTCTCCAGCTCAATCACCCTCCCTCTCTCCTTGGTTAATTTCTGGTGTCTCTTCGGGTCATTACCTGTATAACTTCAGTGTCAGTGAGGGAATATGCTGATGGTGTTTAAGTCAACCTCATGTAACCCTGTTCCAGTACCGGCACTCTTCACAATATCGATAATGAGAACACAAAAAAGGTTTTGCCCTCGGTTTAATTAAAAGAATTAAATACCTTGTTTCTACATTGTAGCTGTGCCTGGCAGATCAATCCTCACCTGAATTGTTTCTAGGTGCTGACTAATTGTTTCACACGGTAATGGCCGGTTCAAAGTGCCTCTGCTTTAATTGGTAGAACATAGAATGAGACGGATAGCTGCATTAGAGAAAACAAAAGGAATTGTAATCATCAGAGAGGCCTATAACAGGATTGTGGTGAGCCAGCTAAATAATTTTAGCATGCTAAACCTGCTAGACTTTTGAATGGTATATATATTTTTAAAGAAAGTATTTACAAAGTGGTTGTGTGTATTGTGGAAGAAGTGAGCGAGTATGGCTTTGGAGAAGCCAAGTTAGCACTTGAGTTTGACAGTGGCAGATTATAAGTATGGTAAGTGTTAGCATAGCATAATCAGTAGGGTTGGATATTGAGAATCGAGTATCTAATTGGAACCAGGACTAACTTTTCGTTTTCAAAAGTTAAAATTTCGATTCCTAGTTTCGATATTCACAGTCAGTCGACCAGAAGAAGAAACCGCTGAACAACACCAACGAAGAAGCGTCTACTGGAAGTGTTGGCATAACCGCGCGAGTTCGAACATGAGTAGCTTACGTCGGCGGTACAAAGTGTGGCTTCACTTTTCTAAAAATAACGAAATCTCGGCAAAATGCAAAATTTGTGACAAAAGGAGTATTTGTGACAGAAGGAGTATTTCCTTCAGAAAGACCATTGGTTAGCAAAGTTAGTTAAACTTTTTTGACCCTGCCTCTTAATAGAATCGGAATTGAGAATCGTTAGGAACCGGAATCGAAACAAGGAATCGGAATCGGAATTCAGAATCGTTCAAATTCAAACCATACCCAACCCTAATAATCAGGTAAATATCTTTCATGGAAATGGTGAGGTTTGTGGAGCTTGATTGGTGATGTTACTTGGGACTGGGAAGAAGGCTGTAATTTCCCTCCACTTTATATGTCTGAAGCACTATTGATCCCTCCTGCAATCATGCTAGAAGAAACACTTGGTGTATTCATTATTGAATCCACCAGCCTCTGCAAACGCAGGATGAGTGTGTTTAATGAAAGGAAACAAAAGCAGATGGGGTGCAGAGCACACTTGCCAATCACCATACTGTGTGATAAATAAGGAGAGCAAGGAAAAGACAGAGTCGAGGAGAATTAGCTCTTCAGAGCCGGTCCGTGGGGCGAAGCGGCTGATGCAAGCCCAGTGGCTGCTTCTGAAATCCTCCTCAGGCCCAGGCCCAGACCCTGGGCTGAAGTGAAAGCTTCCCCCTTAGTTTGATGCATCTCGCTCCGTAAAGAAACATCCCACCCTCCTCCCTCCCTCCCCAGCACATGGTCTCTCACTCGGTGGTGAATCACTCGCTCTTCCTGCTGGTTTTTGCTATTATTCAAAGCTTGTTGTGCTGCCAGTGCTCCCGAAGGCAAACGCACATCAATCCTGACTAATCCCGCTCTCTGTAGAATGAAGATAAATAACACGCTGCTCTCTCTCCCCCTCTAATACATGTTAAATGAAGTGTGCCGTCTGCGAGTTTTTTCTGGCAAAAGTTAAAGGCCTAATACATTTATTCTTAAAACGATAGGCAAATTTATTCTCCATTCTGGAGCAATAGAGCAGGGATGCCATACGGAGCAGTTCAATTTCCTATTAGCTTGATTTTTTTTTTTTTTGTGAGCAAACAATTTAGCCATAAAGGAGAGCCAGACATATGTTAATATTCACATGCTTTTAATGAGGATTTTGCAAGGTTGTCTATGTATGTATTTTTTGATGCAAATACATTCTCTTTTGCAGGAGGATGTAGTGCAGGGGCCTCATTTATAACCGTTGCGTACGCATAAAACAGGCCCTGAAAGAGGCGTACGCTTACTTCCGACGCATAAGTTGTGATTTATAAAAGCAAACTTGACGGGAAAATGTGCGCACCTGCACGCAAACTCTGACCCATGCGTACGAACGTTTGGGAGATGGAGCAGTTTGGCGACACTGTTGGTGAGCTCGAGTTAAATGTCTTTTTGATCACTTTTAGACAGAAAATCTAAGAAAATTATACATGTACAGAAAGATAATACAAATATAATTTCACTCACCAAACCTATCACTTGAAGCAAATATCAATCCCTTCTTAAATATCCGCCCAGCGAGCGCGTTGGGCCGTTTAGTGAAAGCGACGCACATATAGCCTATAATCTAACGGCAGATGAAGTAAAACCGTAAATCTTCATTATGAGTCCATCATAAATACAGTGCATGTTCACAATAACAGTTAAAAAATGAATAATTTAAACTATGTTTTACTTCTGATATAAACATTTAGATTAAATATGCCATTCTCATTAAACACTTAAACAATAAATCATTACTGAGAATTTACAACATTTTTATATTCAATAAATATAAATATTTGTTGTGGATGTGATGCTTTTGAACACTTCCTCTGGCATGCTGTCTGTGTTTTAATGCGGTAACTACATAGATAATTGCTTTACATGATAGCAGATTGTCTGAGAAAATGGTTTCATGCAAATAATGCACAACAAGGTCTATCTGTTTCCATTCAAAATATAAATCAATTAAAATACTATTTGGCCAGGGAAAAGATTGAGAAAAACTTTCTCTGAAATGTATTTTGCACTATTTTATTTTATTTATTTAAAAAAAAAACAAGATACTAAATGATTTTTATTAATGTAATGTGACAGCACTCTTATTTCATATTTTCCTAATGTCTTGTACCGTTAAACATATTATCATGTTGAAGAATAATCATATGCAAATGATATGCAGATGAGGATATGCATAGTAAAACTAGGTGTTATAATCTCCATATATGGTTATTTCGGGAGGAGACGCACGTGCGCACAATCTTCCGCTGACTGGGATTTATAAAGTGAATTCTGCGCAGGTTCTGGCGTACGCACGTTTTATAAGTCTGAATATTTTTTGCGTACCACATTTTTGGCTTTCGGGCGCACGTACACTTTTAGTAAGGATTCTACGCACAGTTTTATAAATGAGGCCCCAGGTGTTTAACATTGAGCCAGGTCTTTTCATTCATTCATTCATTAATGTATTCATTGGTAATATTTTTAATTAACTGTGATTTAATTTAAGTAAAAACATCATGCAATTATTTGATTTACATTTTTAATCGATTGACTGCCCTAAATTTAAAGGGATTTTATGGTGAAGTTTTGCAGGGATAATTTAGAGGGAAGGTTCATTTAATCATCACGTTGCTTTTTGTTAAGTTTCTTACGTCCTTGATGGAGGTGTTTAATATTAATAGGACAAATTATAAAACTTTAGAGAGCTTTTAATGGTCTCATTGCAGGGACCTGGAGACCTCTTCTGGAGCATTAGTCTCTGTTTCTCTCTCCCATTCTCTTCTCTTTTTTATTTCCTCATTGTTACGAGAATGCTTTTGAAAGCCGTCAACTTCTGTTGAATACGTTAGTAGACCGATTTAATCAAGCACATTTAGACATCAATATTTGAGATAATAGACCTTTTGTCAGAGTACACACCATATTTCATTTGATGTGAATGAAGACAAGGCCATGAGAGATCGATGTTCACTCAACATCTGGTATTATAGTGTACTTGGATGCAGACCATTAGTCGGTGACAAAAAAAATGTTTATGAGACAGAACATTCTGGAAAGCATAAGTTTTGGATATTTTAATTTGTGACCATTGAATGGACTGCCTTGTGGAATAGAAAGAGGGAATGAGATTCAAATATAGACAAATGGGTATAAGGTTGACTATAGGTGGACACATTATTCAAGGCGACTTGCAATCACAAAGACATAAAAAAAGATGTTGTGGAGCGATAGCACTCCTCTACATGATTCATGGAGCTCCACTTGAATGTGTGACTTTGTCCCTACTTATGTCCATTCACAAAGGGATTGAGATATTTACCCTGGATCCCAGTAGGATAGAATCTTATTAATGCCGCCCATTAGTGATGTCGTCGTTAATGCAGCAAGTGGTCAGTTCCAGGAGGAAGCTTCATTAGCATAATTGCTGTCTCTCTGCTTCTCATTATTGACACAAACACACTTCTTCAGTCACTTCTTCCTCCCATTGATGTCCTGCTCAAATAGTGCATAGCTAAACGCTCTATCCTTGCTTCTGGAAAGATTCATAAATCATTTTTAAATGGGTGTTTCTTCAATTCTGAGTACTTTTATGTCCTAGAATATTTTTCTTCTTCTTAGTTTATTTGAAGGTCACATTCCTACTGTCTTGGAAAGTTTTAGCAGGCCATACTTTCAGATGCACATTGTTTAGAATTTAAACTTTTTTGGGGAAAAAATGGCTAACTTTTGTCTTAAGTCTAATTGCATTTAATATGTTTTAGATGCACAATTAAATAATATTTTTAATTTTTTTATTATATTATACAAAACTGTGAACATTATTTATCTGTGTGTATTTAGGATACACACAATTAATACTGAAATTAGCCAGACCTTATTACAAAAATGTTAAAAATCTAATTTCCATCATCATCTTTTTGTGTCCATGAATGACTGTATTCTCCTGTAATGCATGTCCATATTTGAACATTAATGTTGGACAAATGTTTTAGCTTGAAAAGCGCATTTTAAGAGATCCAGTTATATTTAATATTATATTAGATTATATATTAGATATTAAAGCGAGGACCAAAAGTGCCCAGTGTTGAAGATGATCATGTTTCATTTCAAGACCTGAAAGAGCATGAAAGTGTGTGTGTGTATGTATGTGTGCACGCTGAGTCACAGTCGTGAGCTTATGAGCTGGGTGAGATAGATCTCACGACATGGCAGCAGGTTCTAGTTGGATTACACACTTTAATTTGGCTCATCACCCACGTTTATGTAACCGACACACTGCAAATGACTCTAGGTGTTGGAACATTGCACAGAATGCAAAGGTTTAATTACAACTTACATTAGTGAGAGTGTGTATTGGCATGTATTTATGTAGTTAGGTGCTTAAAAAGAAACCTAAATCATTTTACTCATCAAAAACTGGATTTTCAATGCATTAAACTTCCATTATGTTTCATACCTCATGTTAAAACAGAATGCTAGAAATAACATAAAAAGGGTGCAATTTGATCAGCCTGAAATATGTATTATTTATTTCAGTTTGAATCCTGTCCCACAGGCTTGGTTACATCAGCAAAGACAAACACAGATGTTTATAAGGATAGTACAGTAAATAGAGTCAAATTTGATATCATGTTGTCTTTTTGGTCTTGTCACTGAGTAGAAATTGACAGGTTTGAAAATGAAGGAGAGCTAAAGAAAAGGCAAAAGAACTGGTCTCTTCTCCACGTCCACACGAGGACCTCCAGTATCCAACTGTCTTCTTAGAGAAACTTCTCTGCACCATCTATCATTTCAGACAAACGTCTAGCCTGTGGACAACTTTCTGAAGTCTTTGTTTTTAAGCGAAACTTCGTCTGCCTCTGTTTTCCCGTAGCATCTCAGAGGCTAGACAGCTTCAGTTAGAGCGTGAAAGGGAAAAGAGCAGAGGAGTGAAGTAAACAACTTTATCACTGGAAATCCGATTGAGAGCTAGTTTGAGTGGTTGCTTCTTATCTAGCTGCCTTCCAGCAGTGAGATCCTTTAAACAAGCGGAGGGAGACTCAGGCTTTCGATTAGAGCCTCACAACGACTTAAATTTCATAAACCTCTGCAGTTTTTGTCAGATATCTCAGAGCCAAAGTGTGAGGAATGTAAAAAAGAAGTGAGTGCTGAAATAACCATTGGAGAGAGAGAGAGAGAAGAAAGGGATTCATAGTGAACAGAGAGAGGTGACGGGGGCAGAGATGGAGGCTTCCTTAATCATACCTCAGATCCCAGTGTGAGAACTCGACACCAGAATCTAAGCCTTGTTCTCCACAGGCCCTGAAGTCTTGAAGTCACACTTCATGCACTTATAAAAGAATGAAACAAGGGGAGAGAGAATAAAAACCAACCCAGAAATTTGAGGTAGACTTGGACGACATTCCTATGATTCTGTTCTCCCGTTGGAAAGGAAGCTATGTGGCTGCTCAGTGAGATTAGGCCAGATTTATCGATTCTCACAGTCATTGTTTGGCTTCTCTTCGTAAGTTGTCCGCTTTTTGAAGTCGCCAACCTTCCCAAATCCACGGCCGGCTTAGCGTTCTTTATTTAGGCGATTTTGGTAGCCATTTTATGCAAACAAAAAGACAAATCTTTTGCTTTGATCACCAAGCCATGTCTTTGTTCTTCAGAGATGCAGATTGAGGCGTGTTGTGTGTGTTTAGTTAAGTTGGGGGTGGGGGTGGTGGTGGTTTCGGGGATAAATAAAAAAGATTTTGAATTTGATTTTTTATATACTTTTTGTTTTCCGCTTTTGGAAGATTATTATTTCTGTATAGCTAATTTACTTTTAAATTTGGTACTTCAACTCTATTTTCCAAAAACTAGAAATGTAATGTTTAAGTTTTTTAAGTTTAAAGGGATACCTCACCCAAAAATTAAAATTCTGTCATCATTTACTCACCTCTCAAGTTGTTGCAAACATGTATGAGATTCTTTCTTCTAAAAGAACACAAAAAGGGATATTTTGAAAGAATGATGACAGAATTTTAATTTTTGGGTGGAGTATCCCTTTAAGTTTTTCATCTTATATTCATATTTTATTCTAATTTGTTTCAGCTTTATTTAAAATATCGAAATTATTATTTCAGTTTTAGGTTAGCCATTTTAGTATATAAAATTTCACTTAGCTGCCAAGGCAACACTTCTAGATTTTGCCTTGAAGTTTTTCATCTAATATTCATATTTTATTTTAGCTTCCTAATTATTTAACGAAAATGATCGTAGTAGTTTTAATTAACAATATCAGCACTGGTTGGGTATATGTGTTTGTTTTGGTACATGGACAAATCCTCCATCAGACGGTCAGAAGGGGCAACCCGAACCTAATTTGCGGCGCAGCTGTAGGTACCTTTCATCTCTTCCAAATGCGAGCAGATTTGCTTTCTCTTCATCTTCCAGTGTTTGAAAACATTGGCATTCATGTGCCCATGTGTGCGTCTGCTTTTTGTAGACTATCCCAGCGGGTGTGCCAAGGTCCCATCCAGCTCGGTGTGCCACTTCTTCACAGAATCACTTGAGTGGAAAATCTAGACACGGAGGGGAGTATTTCACCTGAATGGGACATGGGAATGTTGGCGGTGGAGTCTCCGCTGATTTCCCTGCGGGGACTCCGGGGGCTGAATGAATGGCTGGAAGTTTTGTTAGGATTTGCCACTGAAGCTCAACCAGACCAACGTACGCTGACTCGTTCCAGCATGGCACTTCTCCATTCAAAAGAGAGAGTGTAGCCTCAACAGGGGTTAAAGACAAATACAAGTACATTCAGCCTTGAGGAAATGAGCTTTCTAAAGAGCACACAAGCCCTCCTTGGGTTTCTGAGGGCTTTGGGTCATTATCTGGGTCTATAATTGCTATCGTTAAATTGGAATGATGTTTTGGCTCAAATCCTGCACTTTACATGTTTTCCATCATTTTTCTTTCTTTCTTGTAGTGCGCTATGCATGAGTGACGAAAGGATCCACTTTGTTTGTTCTCATGTTGCAGCATCATAAATCTAGCCAGACATATGATTCGCTGAATGAATAATGAAGATCAAATCTCTTTCTCGCTCTCTTATTCAGTCGCCCTCTCTCTCTTCTGTTGTTCTCTGTGGAAACGTTGAGCCCTGAAATGCACATTTCAAACAAAGAACAGCAATTATGCTCCTCATTTGCATGACTTAACATGCATTTGCATGTGCTTGCGAGGAACGCTTTGTGCTTGGCCTGTGTTTAACACGGCAGAACGTGGAGCCGTTAACAAGCTTTATCCCGAGACCGAGCCTAATGGTCGACAGCCCTTCTGGAAGTTTAATGAATCTTTGCTCAAGATTGCACACAAATATAGTGAGAGGTTAACGGACAGATGGAGAGACAGACAGAGACGTTAGTTTGAAGACTTGCATACTCTATACAAGTAATGTAAATGCAACCGCTTCTAACTACAGATACTTTCCAAGTGGTTGCACAATATGTCAGTACCATATTAATTATTATCGATTATTATATTAGAGTTTTTTTATCCATCCATTAATATTGTTCTTTTTAATTCAATACATAAAAAAAAATTCATGCTATAAAAAAAACCCACTGATGCCACATGGACTACTTTGACGATGTCTTTATTTTCTTTCTGGACAAGGACAGTATACCGTGTATACATTTTCAATGGAGGGACAGAAAGCTCTCGGACTAAATCTAAAATATCTTAAACTGAGGTCTTACCGGCTTTGAACGACATGAGTCATAATAATGATATATTTTTGTGTGAACTAACCCTTTAATACTTATGCATACCCATAATTTTATTTAGAAATGAGTGGAGTTGAGCAATAAAGACCATAATCCACGGGATGTTCAAGAGAGTTCCTCATTGTCAATTTAGTCCAAACCTGAGAAGATCCAGTTCCCATCCTGTACAAAAGCTCCCCTTATTTCTTCAAGCTTCATGATATTTACGTAATGAAACCACACACACACTGCAGCACAGAACCTCTGATTGTGGCTGTTTTAAAGAAATTTCCTGGCATAAATCATAAATAAGATATGAGCCCTCACATACATTTTTCAGGGCTTTATTTTTTAATGCTGAACAAAAGTTCTCATATATTCATTATTTAACTGACAGTTTCCATGTTTTAGATTGGTCGATTTCCACCGAGCTTATGAAATGTGGATCTGAGACATTTGCTTGATGATGAAAACCACATTGAAAATAGTCTTATTCAGGGACCCGTTATTGTAAATGTGAGGACTGGTGAATTATTGAGTGTGTCCTGAGGGTGTAATGTGAAAAATGGGAAGTACTATGCTAACTTCTTGAGTCTACACACTCTCTGTCTCCATTTTTCTTATGTCTTTCTTTGAGGTGGTTTATAGGGCTTAAAAACAGCTGTATTATTACATGCAGTTTGGAATATTAAGCTTGACAAGGACATCTTTTTTCTCTCGTTCTTCCGCTCATTTTATCTTTGCCATTCAGTGTTTAAGAGCTCCACATAGACCGAGCCTTTCCTTCCATCACACCTGTCTTACATTACGAAGAAAATAAGCTCCCTGAAGAACAGACTGATTTATTTGTCTGAATACGCTGTAGGTACTGACTGTCGTACCCACAGGAGCATTTAAAAACATCCGATGAGACTATTTCACTATTGCACATTTCTTATTGCTAGTGTGGTGCTTTTTGATGAAATACACTGTAAATACATATATATTTGAGTTCAAATTAAGATTTCAGGCTTTTGATTGCAGACTTTTTTGAGCAAGTCTGAGCACATTTTGTGAGTTTTGAGCATATACATATACAGTCTTTTCTTCCTTTAAAGAAATATCTGTAAAGGAGAAGTCTCCATTTACTCTTTATTTAATCTCCTCACTGTCTAAGGGGCCGTTTACACCTGGCCACTTCATGCGTTTTCTGTGATCGGATAGCTATCCGATCATGAAAGACCAGGTGTAAATGCCCCCGAAACGCATTTGAGACGGATTTGAATCCGATCGCTCAAACCACATTCAGAAGGTGGTCTGGGCCGCATTCCAGACGAAACTGGACATGTGTAAATGCATCTGGTTGTTGAAACCACTTATGTAAATTTTACTCCTCCCAAAAATGCTAAAAAAGAAACGCGAGAGCGTGTTATAGGCTATATGTCATGTTATTTTAGTCAGATATGACGACGCTACTGCGACACGCATCACCTCAGATGAGCAGCTGAGCGCCCATTCATCAAGCCAACGCACAGCAATCTATCGCAAATCAAAGTGAAAGTAAGACGCAGACGATTAACACTACCATCTTCATTAAAAGTAAAGAAACGAAATGATCTTACCAGGGCTGTTGCCGCTCTCTTTGCTATTGCTGTCTTTGCTGATTTTGAAATTAGCCGATGATCAATAAAATTCAGCTCATATCTGTTGCTTTCGGTGACGTGCACTTCATTAAATCTGTATATAGCGCGGGAATTGAAGATCGGATTTATATCCGTTTTGCAAAAACACATTTATGTGGCCAGGTGTAAATGGAATCGTTTTGAGAAATCCAATAGCTATACGATCTGAGAAAACGCATGAAGTGGCCAGGTGTAAACAGCCCCTAAGCAAAACAAATGAGATGTTAACAAGATCTTATTAAAAGTTTTCTTTCCTATAGGATATTTTGTCAGAGGAATCTTGCTTGCTTTGAGAACATATGGAAAGAGATGTGTCTTGCTAAACCCCAGGAGTGCAGGGTAGAGTCGGCTTTTGTAATGAACAGATTGACTCATTTAATATGACTTTTCCCACATCGTCACCAGTGAACACAGTGCGGCCCAATCTGGTGAAGGGGCAGATAAAGCAAATGGAGCAGAGGACTTGCAGGCCTTAGTCTGTAAAGTCACTTTAGATGAACTGAGTGGGAGAGACCAAGCAGATATCAACAGTGGAAGGGTGCCTGCAGTTCTCCTGACATCAATTTGAAAATGTTTCCCATGGTCCTCTTTTCAGTAAAGCCTGTCAGACTCCACCAAAGTAATTGAGTTTCTGCAGAGGCGAAATGAAACCGAAGTTTCAGCGGCAGCATCAGAAGGGAAAGACGCTGCTTGGGCTTTGTCCATTCCTCACAACCCAAGCGATCGATTGAATTCCTCGTAGAAAGGGCAGAGTGGAAAGATGGATCCAGGATCAGGTATCTCATAGATCCAGCAGAGTTCTGCAGAGCACATACTATGCCATGGGGGAAATAAAACACCTTGATGTGTGAGATGATGTGCCCGATCAGACCTTGAGACGAAAACAATCTCTCCGATGGAGGGCACAGGCCTTTGATCACATATTGATGGTGCGTTGTGGTAAACAGATGCCCTTGCTGTAACGTTTTAACCCAGTGGTTTTGTGGGGTGTAACCCAGTGTGGGGTGAACCCCCTAAAGCAGTATCACTGCTTATTTGTTTATTTTTAATGTATTGGATACTATGGTATATTATTTTTTTGTAATTAAATGTTTTTGTGTATTTTGGCAACACAGCAAATTCACTGAAAATAATTGAGCAATGACACGAAGTTTAACAAAACAGTGAAAACTTGAAGAACAGGCAGTTTTTATAGTTAATTATTATTATTTTTTAAATTTTATATATTTTAAATTTCAAATGAATGCTTTCTATTCATCAAAGAAACCTGGAAAAATGTTTCACGGTTTCCAGAAAAATATTAAGAAGCACAACTTTTTGCAAAATTTATAATAATAAGAGCTATTTCTTAAGCACCAAATGAAAATATTAAAATTATTTTTGAAAGATCTTGTGACACTGAAGACTGGAGTGATTTCTCATAACAGGACTAAATTATAGTATAAAATGCATTAAAATAGGAAATGATTATTTTAAATTGCAATAAGTGTTTTACTGTACTTTTTATTTACTGTACATTATATTAAACATGAATAAACATGAAATAACAAACTAATGTTTTTAGCACAGTTATAACCCTTTTACTTTTAAATTCATCATTACAGCTTATTAATAGTTTGTAAGGTAGTTGTTCGGTTTAGGAAATGGGATTAAAAGGGACGTAAAATATGGTCATACAGAGTAAAACATTAATATGTGCTTTATGGAAATCCTAGTAATATGCATGCTAATGAGAAACTAGTTAATAGTGAGAATTGGACCCTAAACTTAACTGTTGCCAAAATGATATACTGTAAAACATATGATATCACATCATATTGTAAATGTTTTTTTTTTTTAACTATGCTTTAAGGTGTGGTGAGCACTAATGTTTTCTTTTTTGAAGGAGGGCATCACCAAAAACAATTGAGGACCACTATTTTAACCTACAGTGAAACGAATGGAAATGGAATGGCAAGTGTCACATGAGAACATGTCAGACAAGATTGGAGAGTGCAGACTTGACTGTTCTGATCAGTTGGTGCAACAAGAGCCACCTTCTCTTTTTGGTTTCACACTGCCCAGACTTACTACGGAGCGTGTGCGAGGGGACATAGAGGAGTTCTCTCGCCCTTTAATGACTCCAGGTCTGAGTTGGAGCACATCAGAGGTAATGAGACGTCCTTTGATATAACGACTCCAGGAGAGTGAGAGAGTGAGTGTGTGCCTTACTAGCAGCTTCCTTTCAGAGGTGTGGGCTGGTGCTGATCGCGGTCATTATCTCACCTTAGGACTCAGCAGCCGTAACCCTTGCACACACATGCAGAGCCTCTAATTGAGTTTCTGTGTTGTGCTGACTGTGCTTTGATTCGCCCACGAGTGGTCAGAGAAAGGTGCTTGCCTTCAATGTTTCTAAGCGTTTTACTATAAATCTCTCTTTACTTCCATTTCTCTGTGGTCAGACAGTGTCTTAATCCCAGCTGACTTACTGACATACTTATTCAACCAAGAACAAGATTATGAAATTAGACATCACTTCACTTTGACCCTGTGTTGGAAAACCAGGTCTGTTTTTTGAAAGATGTGTTTTGAAATATGGTAGCTGGTCCAAGCTGGTCTGATATGGACACATGGTTTAGTTGGCTGATTACGGTAATGGGCTCAGCTACACCAGCAACAACATGCCAACATGTCAAACCTCAACTATAACTACAGTCAGTCAGGGTCCTTGACCTTGACTAAGATTGTCTACCAGCTCAGTTAGGTCTAGGGATGCACAATATATCGGCCACATTATTGGTATCGGCCGATATATGTTAAATTTTAATGTTATCGTTATCGGCCCAACAAGAACATGTAGCCGATATCTAAAAGCCGATAAATAATGTATTATTTCCTTGAGCTAAAACAATTTAGATGTGCACTGTTCAACATGATGCTTTTAAATTGCTTGAAATATAATTGAAATCACTTTAAAAAAGGAAAATCCAGTTAAAGTGCAAAATGTGCAGCGCAAGTCTGTCATATCGGCTACACAACATTAAAATAAGAACATCATAATTGTGTTTTTATCTTGGCTTTTAATGAGGAAAATCAAAAATTGTCTAAAAATTTGGATTTAGATTTATTGGCCAAAATATCGGTTATCGGCTTTCAAATATAAGGAATTATCGGTTATCGGTATCGGCCAAAATTGTTAGATCAGTGCATCCCTAGTTAGGTCTCCACCTGTGTGTAGTTTAGTCGTTCAACCATTTGTCTCCAATGAGCCATTTAACCAACTTGATACTGAGAAAATGAATAAAAATGGTTCATTGCTGAATGATTTCTCAATCTTCAAGCTGAAGGAACTGACATTTTCTGAATGATAATAATCCAAAATCTGATTTGTGATGCAGCCTGGAATCAAAACCACATAATGTTGGTTGGTTTGTTTGGCCAGAGGAGAACTGGCACTCTGACTGAGCCATGGTTTCTCAAGGCTTATTTCCCTCCATTTCTGTTACCGAATGAGTTTGGGTTCCACGAGCTCACTTAGTTGGGGAAACATAATATTCAGTAATATTACTGATTTGAGAATGGAACTGAGCTGGACAATGACATCACTGTTTTCTACTGAACTGCTTAATAGCTGAATTGAGCTCTTTTCATATTTACATAGTTATTGAACAGAACTGAATCAATGGTGAACTAACTTCAGCTAAACAATGACTACGTTTACATGCAGCCAATTTTCGGGTTATGGTCGAGGTTAAGGTCACTATTCGGGTTTCTGAAACATTAGGAATAACCCGTTTACATGCATGAGCAGAGAGAGTTTCTCCTGTATACATGGAATTGTAATATTACGATGTAAATGGCGATGCGCGGTTTGCGTCTAGACGTACGGACAACCTTAAGACGCAATATGCGTCATTTCCGATTCTTCTTCCTGTATCCAAAGACAACAACAACAGCAAAACGCGGATAATGAATAGTTCGGGGCAGATAGTGATCGCCTTTGTTTGCGCTTTGAGGCTGGTAACATTACTGACCTCGCTCCAAAGTATGCTGTGCTGTGTCTCGCCTGGTCTCGGCATGTTTACTACCGGTATACTGCACACGGATTTTTGTATGCGCCGAGAAGTTTCTCTACTCAAAAGATCAAGATTCCTTGTGAATAAAACATACGCAGAACACAAATCACTATTCGGATATGCTGATACGCATTTAAATTACCAAAAATTCGAGTTAAAAAGGAGTACCCAGGTATAAAATCTCGGTTTTTAAAATCCGGGATATGAGCATTTTACATGGCCGTTTGCGACCGTGTTATTGCTAATATCCCGGTTTTGAACGGGTTTTTGGCTGCATGTAAACGTAGTCAATGACACTATTTTCTTTTCGGAGCTGCTTTACAACAGCTCTTTGGCATCATTATTTTTCTGTTTATCCATGTAAAGCTGCTTTGAAACCATGTGTATTGTATTAAGCACTATAAAGGTGACTTGACTTTTAGGAGTATGAAGGACAGTTTGTGACCAGTTTCAGGGATCGCATGTGTGTTTGTGAATGTATTTGTGGTTTAGATCAACGTGCTGTCCTGTATGGCGACTCCTGCTGTATTTCACTGTGGAGTGAGAATGTGTGTCCACAAACAGCCTCGGGGCTTTCAATCAGATGTCAGTCGCTGAAATGAAAAGGAAATAAACAGCAAGTGTAAAAAAGGGAAGTGAGAGAGAAAGATGGAGGATGTCTCAGTCATGTTGTTGCATTTATCTGAATGGTTCTCTCCTCTGTGTAAGAGTTCCACTGTGCTCTCTCTTTTATTTGAAAGTCAGTTTTCCTTTTGCATCCCCTGGTGTAGTATTGCTTGTCTTTCAGATGACAGTGTATGAAATATATAACATGCCCAAGCTTTGATATAACATAGAAGAGAATAGAACAGTTGGATTTTGTCAATGAGAGACAAGGATTGTGTGTGTGTGTCAGTGTGAGTGTGTGTGTGTATGTGCACGTGTTTGTGAGTAAGAACATCCCACACAGATGTCGGTTTGAAATCAACAGAACAGAGGAAACATAATTATATGTGTTTAGTTCCTCCCCATCTCTCTCTCTACATGCTCTCATCAGCGGTGAAAAATGGGCTTAATTAACCTGCAGGAAACTTTGTGAATGTGTATGATGTGTGGAAGTGTATATCTGAATTGTGTTTCTTTTCAACAACTGTGTCTAAATGAGAGCGGAGGAGAGAAGCAGCATGTTAAAAGTGACTTTGTGGTCGATTTCTCCCTGCAAAACATGTTTCAGAGACAAGTGGATAAAATAATTCTTGTATTACTATGCTTTTGACATTTTCAGTGACTCTCAAACAGATATATATGTAGCCAATAGGGTGCTTGTGAAATATTTCAATTCTGCTTTGACTCAAACATTTGAACTTATGAGTGTTAAATGAACAAATGTATGGTTTTCTATCAGATGAAGGTGTAATATACAGTGATGTGCATTTATGAACAGTGTCAGAGTGATGATATGAACAAAAGTGGGCCACAACAATGCAAGATCATTAATTAGGATGCGCTGTGCTTTCGTGCTTTGGCTGGGTCAGAACAGCCCCCACAGTCTACAAACACACACACAGTACTTCAATAATGAGGCCCTGTCTGTCACACACTGCCCTCTATTACTGCCTACAGATTAGTATGCACACTTAGACACCTACACTAACGATCATGCTCTGTTTCCATTTGTGTGTGTGCGCATTTTGGTGTTTGGTTCAACTATTGAGTCCTTTCATCCTGCTCAGTGTGAGATATCACTCTCTTGCCTATCATTAATGAGGTCTCTTTAATATCTCTAGAGTTTCAGACAACTTAGTAAACAAACTTGGCTTGCTGTCCTCAAAGGATGCTTGATCCTCCTAACATTGCATAGAAAGAGATAGAATGGAATAGAGGAGGAGATGTGGAAGAATTGTCACTGAAATGGCTCAATAACTACTGTTTATATATGAAGAGTTCAGATGCAAAAGCCTCTAAATGCCATTTGAAATTTTCTTCTAAAATGATCATTTTTATCAAGCTTGTATATTTAAGTTCAGTAATTTCACTTAAATGGCAATGAAGATTACCTATTAATTGTCATTTAAGTAATATTACTAATCTTAAATATAGAAGCTTGATAAAAATGGTCATTTTAGAAGAAAATTTCAAATGGCATTTAGAGGCTTTAGCATCTGAACTCTTCATATGCTCAAATTGATGATTGACAGGAGTGAATGAACTTGAGTTGAACCTAAGTTTGAACATCGTGTTTTCCAAGGTAAAAAAAGTCAGAAATCTCAACATGAACAGTTTTATTTGTGCATTTCTCTCACTCTTTGAGACGTCTCACCCGGAGGAATTTCAGTGTGGGGTTCATGAGTGAGGGTGACAGAAAGAGAGAGAAAAAGACAAAGGCCCTGATTTGAAAACTTAATTACATCCCTGAAAAAGCATGTCATCAGAACAACAATGAGATATACATCGTTGAGTGTTTAATTGAGCATGAAAAGAACTCTCTTTTTAGAACGTAACGCAAAAACTGCTTCTGTCAGGCCAGCAAGGGCAAGGCAATTATGCGAGCTCACCGGTGTGCTGTTTGGATGTCACAAAGACTTAACCCTGCAAAACGGAGACTTGACTCAGGGGGACACCTGCACCATCTCAGTCACCATGACAACTTGGCCTACACTGTCATTCACCTAGACACCTGCGAGTCTTTCCCTATGCTGTGTGTGTGTGAGTGTTTGTAATTCCAAATCATCTGTTTTAAGTTGTTTCTGAGACGTGTTTTCTGCCTTCTCTGATTCTTTGGTTTGATCCTGATAGTCCTTCCCAAACAGACCAACAATGGCACAAATTTTAAAGTCAATACGAAATCAAAATGGCCAATTCAGTGTTGTTTACCCAACATCTCTTCTTTTCTCTTATTACATGTCTTTCAGTGCGAGGGCTAGACAATCTTTAACATGAGCAACATTATCAAACCACAACCCCATGGACAAAATCAAGTGCCACCCTACATTTCAATCATATACATGTCAAAAAAAGAGAAGACTATTGCCATTTCTGTTTTATGCCAACTTTATCTTTGTATTTAAGAACTGGATCTGTCCAAATGGCTTTATGCACAGCTGCACTACTTCCTGAACTTTAGCCAGCTCCTTGTTTCCTGTCTTCCATTATTGGACAAACAGATTAATCCAGGTGTGTCTGATTATTGTTCCGTGACTACTGGGTCAAGCACACCTGAATAGGAGGAGCTGGCTAAAGTTCAGGAAGTAGTGCAGCTGTGCATAAAGCCAATTGTGAATGAATCATTCAATCATTTAATTCATGCACCAATACAGTTTTCATTCATTCAAATTAATATTTAATATACAGTATTACTTTAATTTCCAGTCTTCAGATAATTTGATAATATTATATAGGCTAATAATTTGATGGTGTTTTTTCATAATTGTTTTTTGCCTCTGCCTCTGCCAGATAAAAAGATGTCATTTCAGAACATTTGTCATTCATCCAAATTCTTCAAAAATCAAATTATCTGAGCTTTATTATACAAAGCAGATACATAAATGAAGCATACATTTAATCTGTTAAATTATTGAAGAGCAAACTCAAAGGAATGCCATTTTCGTTTGTGTCTTGCGCCCATGGTGAATCAGCATTGATTCGGCAGTCTGTATCCACTCAAAGGCCCTACATTGCATTCTCCTGATAATCTAGTGCCTTTGAGTTGCTTTTTTGGATGCAGACAAACATGCTAACAAATGAAAATCGGCACATGTTCGATGTGGCTGATGACCATTTAAGTCTTTTTGAATGGTATCTAATTTTCCTCAGTCAACATCGGCTTATGTTACATACAGTCGTCAAATTACCGTACAACAAATTAGGCCGAAAACACAACACAAACACTGCACGCACCATTTCCGTCGCCCTTTTTTATCCGTTCTTCGTCCTGTTTTTTTTTTAACACAACAATCCGTGACATCTTCTGTATTGATATTCAAATTAGTACAGAGCTTTGGTTGGACTTAGATGAAATTCACCAGCTATTTATACATGGAGCATATTATATCCAATGCTTTGCTTCACCGCCATCCAGGCTTAGCTTGGATTAGTGAGCCGAAAACAAATGCACAAAGGCCTTTTTCCTCAGATTTTTTTCTCACGTTATCTAAACTAGCAAACTGCGATGCCCAGACGATCAAGCAATTGTTTCATTGTGTTTTATGCATAGAGAGAAAGAAATCCCAGTTGGGATTCCATAGTGTTATTTTGAAACAAAGCGCGAAATGTCCAGTCATGAAACGAATAAAAAAAAACAACTCCTCTTTTCATTACCATTTGGCCTTGTTATTGTCATCCTAGCTAAAAGGCTTTCTTTTTTTTTACCCTTCACTTTCCTCCCTCTCCCATTCTCCCTGTCCGAGGGGTGTTTATCTTTCTTCAGGATGTGGTGATACTGTGACAGCTGTTTTGGAGGAGTTAGAGGGTAGAGATCCCTCGGTTGAAATCCTGGCCGGAGTTCGGCGGGTGTTCCTTGAACTGCCCTCTCCCTGCTGGAGGTTTGTTGATTAAGCCTGTGGCCCATTAGCTTCTCAGGTGTGGGTGTTGGCCGCTGGGTTTTGATCCACATCTGTTGGACCTTGAGGCCACTGCAGTTTTAGGCTGCACACAGAGCACAGTGTGAGGTAGGAAGGGTCGCTTCGAAGGTCTGTGTCTACGTGGAGAATGTGGATCTTTAAAGACTTAAAGATGTAGAGCCTCTAATGTACGCAAACAGTATCTGTTTCTTCTAATTTTACATTACATACAACATTTTACACATACACACACTGCTAAGGGGTAATTAAATGTAACAAATCATCTAAAAAATGTGCATCTTTTATTTGAAAATTAAACGTTTTATCAAACTTTGATAATTGCCTTAACCTTTTAAACCACTTAGATGATGGTGATCAAATTACATTTTTGAGAAATCACCTGTCAAGTTTATAATACATATTACATCAGAATATGGGAGTCAAATTGGACGACTACAGGGACTCATCTCACGCTCATGTTCTTAGCATGTTGAAGCCACTCGGACTACCAGTTTCACCCTCTTCTTGGGAAGCGATGACGCATTCAAAACATTCGGTATATGGGTACTAGGGATGGTAAAATTCACCGTTTCGCTTTGGTACGTCGGCATGAAAGTTAACGATGCGATGCATCGATTTAAATAAGTATACATCGGATACAAGTTGGCATTTGTATCGCGATGCATCGTTTCTAACATCTGCATCGGTTAAAAAATGATTAATTCATATAGAATTATTAATAGAATGCGCTATACTTTTACTATTTAAAAAGTGACCAATCATTTGTGACCAATATTTTACTATGCAGCCTGTGACTGCCTATAATAATTTTATTTTTTTACATTTGAATAGTTATAAAAGACCTGTTTGTGAAAGTTGTTTATTTATTTTTTTATTTATTTTTTTGGAATTGTTTGTTAAAACAGCACCTGCTTTTATTTAATCTTTTGGTTTTGTGAAAAAGATGAAAAACTATGCATTAAAAGTCAGATGGCACTTATACTATGATTTATAAAAGAAATAAGAGTTAACTATCTATACCATATTTGAAATGCATTATATTTTTCTCACTATTGCATCATATTACATTAAATCACGTTTGAATCGAATAGAAATCAGATAGCACTGCATTGCAATATTAGTAAATCGTATTGCATCGCATGGTAGCTACTTATATGTATCGTTAATATTTCGTATCATTGGTTATGCATCGAATGCGATATCGCATCGGCCTCAGCTATGGAGATGCACATCCCTAAGGGGTACACTTTGCACATACATCAATGTCATGATATTTAAATGATGTGCATTTGAAAACAGATGGATCATAAGGTAATAATTATTTTACTCTTACACGTGTGGTGCAACATGACGCGACAAGTGCAAATTGAACCATTATAATTAGAAATGCTGTCTACACCGAATGTGGCGCGACACGACAAATTCCCAACTTTAAACTGATGCCCCGTTCTGTTTCTGACGTACTTCAAGGACTCACACTACTTGTGATACAAAGAACAAATGGATTTGCAATGGTCGCTTTGTCTCGTCTAGTGTAGACAGCTAGTTACACAATAGCTGGCACGTTAGACACTGTGTTAGCCAGCAAGTATCAGTAAAGTAATTGATGCCCATGAGTTTATGTCAGCTTTCGAAAGTTTCTGGAATATAAAAATATTATAAAATATCAGTTGATTCTGTTTCTTGCCATGCTGCTAAAGCTTATTTGGAGATTTATGCATGTATTTAGCATACATCTTGCTAGGTTCAGTCATGTAGACCACTGATAATGTATCTGTATTATCCTCAAACGTTCATGAATCACAGCGGCAAGTGGACAGACAGAGAATCTGATTACACCAACTGCAACATTAACAGGATTTACATGTATTTGCATAGAGAATGTCACTTTGTGTTGACTTTAACATGTGCAGTGATCTGTGGGGTTTTGTTGGTTTGTGTTTTTGCTCTGCTGGCATTGATGTGGTTTTATCTATTTGACTGTCTGTTCAACGTGACCTCCAGTTTGCACAAGGTCTCCACAATCGCCTCTCATCCTGACAACACTAGAGATGGGGAAATATAGTGGCAAGACACGCAAAACTTTGTGTCTTTCGTCTTTTCCTTGCATCTCCCTCGATCACTCTCTTTTGACATACTCCAAAGGGTGACTATGAAAAGACAGGAAGTGAGGGTAACGGTAGTATGTTCCCTCTTGACAAGTCGCTTAGAAGTGAAGTTTCTTCTTATTCTCACTGTTGTCTCCCTTTTGCGTGAACTGCCAAAAACAAAACGTGCAAGTCTGGAAACAAGCAAACAATAGAGAAAAGAGAACACAAAAACACCCCAAAAAAGATATTTCTATTCTGTTAAGTCCTTTCTTTCTCTGTCTGATCTTCCGAGGCCGTCTGAGGTAGCGGATCGTGTCTCTGACAGCAATCTTCCTCGGGACATACAGGGGAAGTCAGAGATGACGTGTTCTACAGAAATGTCATTTTCTCTTGTAGCCGAGCGTCCTCGGGCTGAATGACAGTGTGAAGCCGAGAGGCGTCACTGAACTCAGGGTGGCTGAGGGCTTTCTCTATCCCTCCTGCTCTTTTCGCTAGTATTTCGATTAGAAGATGTGCTTTCAGGGGCTATAAACACAACACTCTGGCCTTGTAGATGTGTTTTGGATTTTTAGCTGAGATTACAGAGATTATGAACAGCGTTATGATGAGCATCCTCCATAAATAAAACAATGAAAGTGATAAAACCAGAAGAGTATCATGAGAGGGAAAATTACAGGCCTTGAATTTCTCTCATTAGGGCCCATTGTTGAATGGATCGGTTGCTCATGTTCTTGCTCATCTCGGTTAAATAAATGCTGGTATTTAAGGCCTGTTTTTGTTTTGTACCTGTTTTCGTCAAAGATCTACAACCATAATAATTATAAGTGCCATTCCGGCAGTGCATATGTGCTTCAGATGATCA
This sequence comes from Hybognathus amarus, assembly GCA_030378365.1. NCBI lineage: Eukaryota > Metazoa > Chordata > Actinopteri > Cypriniformes > Leuciscidae > Hybognathus > Hybognathus amarus. The sequence goes on from JAQIUQ010007164.1 coordinate 151,084, forward strand.
ATGAAATAAATCACACTTCTAATCGCAAGAAGAGGAACGCATGTCAAAATGACTATTCCCAAACTGTAAATGGTTGTGTTCATCCAAAAATTGTATTTTAGAAAAATTGAAAAAGTAATTCTGTATTTACTCACACTCATGTTGTTTTCGCACATCATGCAAGCATTTGATTCATTCATGTTTAGTACAGTACAGTATGTGCGTCATTGTAAATCTGCTCATCGCACTCTAAAAAATGCTGGGTTATTTCAACCCAAAGTTGGGTCAAATATGGACAAACCCAAATGTTGGGTTAAAAATGTAATAAAAAAATGTACAGTTGAAAGTAAAAGTTTAAGTTGGGTTAAAATTTTAAATTACATTTTTAACCCATCATTTGGGTTTGTCCATAGTTTACCCAATTTTGGGTTTAAACAACCCAGCATTGTATAGAGTGCATATGAAGCCATTCACTCTAAAAAATGCTGGGTTATTTGAACCCAATTTTGGGTCAAATATGGACAAACCCAGCTGTTGGGTTAAATTTATAAATTGCATTTTTCAATCCAACAATTGGGTTTGTCCATATTTGACCCAAAATTGGGTTAAAACAACCCAGCATTTTTTAGAATGTTGTGTCTCTTGATTAGTGGGCCAATTATTTCTTCGATTAATCGTATGAAAAGACACTTTTTCTTTTTTCATTTATTTTATTGATAATCGTGCCAAAAGAATGCTATGAAAACAACATATATAGTGAATATATCTATATCAAGGTATATGCAAAAGAGTTTGGTGCAAAAGAGCTATAAAGGAGTTTTTAGAATGTGATGCATTTCTTTAATAATTCAAAACATGTGTGTTTTCTCTCTCTCTCTCTCAGGGGATGAATGGTACCTGTGCCGGCTGACTCTGACCCTTTCCAACCTGTCAGATCTGCGTTGGGCCATGTTCCCCTATCCCTACTTGGCAGCTGTGGGCCCTGACACTGGTGCTGGCTCTGTGGTCTACAAGCTTGTGGCCCAAACTGGTGATGGCTCAGTGGGGACAGCTCACTTCCTATTGGTTGATGGTGGGTTTGACGGGCAGACATTTTAATCATCGGAAAACTGTCAATACAATCATTCTGCCAGTACAACGCTGCCCCACTTTAGATAGAAAGCGAATTAGACTGATGTCTCACATGCAGACATGCATTACATGATCAATACTTTTAACCCCATGCATTGTTTATGCTTTGAACTCAAATGGTTTAGCTAACACACTCCACTTAGGTTTGCAAGAGAAATTCACAGACCTAGGAATGAACGTGAAATCATAATGGACACCATAGACATGCTTTTATTTTGAAACAATGGCAATGGCATGCCTTTTTCATTAGCCAGTTGGTTACTGCTGTAATCGAAATAGCATAAAGCACTAAGTCACTTATGTAATCCATGCCGTTTCCATAGTTATTCGTTCCTGTTTAATGTACGTGATTTCTTTTAGTGCACAGAGACCAACAAAGGTTAAATGAATTTGACACACTGTGGAATTCAATCTACAGTAATTAGCCTAAAGCAAATAGACCAAATTTTCTTTAAACTTACAACATATGTGTGCATGCTGATCTATGTGTCTGTGTTAGGACAGGTGTATTGTACTGGTTTTATTGTACCTCTAGGACATCTTCAGAAAATCATAACCTCTCATAATGGCTTGTTATTCATCATCTGATATGTTGTGACATTACAAAATTACTTCTCTGGTCCATAAGGATTTATACTCTGCTATAAACATTCTGTCTCTGGTGATATTACACTCAGATGTTTAACCAATTTGGCTTTAGGTGCCGTTGCCTATAGCGCTCTTTCTCCAAGTTTTTGATCAGTCTTTTAGTTAGATGTCATTCATTGTCAAGTAGGCAATTTACAATTTGGACTTACAGAAAGATTTACTTGTGCTTGCAAGAACAATGGTCTTAATGTTTCAGGTAAACATAGATTTTATGGACTTTGACTTTGCAGAAAATAGATAGAATAGAAATAGAATAGAAATACAAAATTTAAAATGGACGGTACGGGACTTGTGTGCTGAATAGGTCATTTGCAGCATTTCAGCCATGTCATGTTTCACAATAAGTTTGCTTTATAACATTTTAATGAAAAATTGTGTCCTTAACAAAATCAAGGCTGTGTTATTTTTGAGTATTTTCACAGGGTTGCAGGTATTTTACTGTACTTAGTCCCTTACAACATCCTTTAACCTTGATTTTTGGCCTATATTCATATAGTAGTATAAAGACAGATAAAATAGTTGTACAGTAGCATACTAATCATAATTCATTATGCAATGCAGACTCGATTAAGTTTCTTTAGATGTTGTGTGACATTGAAGACTGGAAATTCAGCTTTGCTATCAAAAGAATAAATCCATTTCATTTATACATTTTCAATCGAATAAATGCAGCCTTGGTGAGCATAAAAGACTTTCAGAAACATAAAAAAATCTTACCATGCCCAAACCTTTGAACAGTTTTATGCAAATATAACAATAAAATCATTGATGTCAGGTAGATAATCAAATTTTTACTTCTGTTTAGTAATTGTGTATACCTGAATAGTCAATTGTTACATAATTTTTACTTAAAACGTTAAACAAGAAACTAACCTGTTCCTGTGGGCAGTTCTTAGCCTGAATAAGATACAAAGTGGAGATAATAGGTATAGACCATACATTTCTCATCATTAGGGCCCAAGCCCTGAAACACTATTTCTTGCGACTATTCGGCCACTTTTGGGGCCCTCAACATGCTCAAAAACTCTTTAAACATTGCACACGGGTCTAGAACCCACGGCCATCAGGGCCAGGCTGAAGCTGGTACCCTGGCGCTGGGACTGGAAACTTTGTCCATAAATCAAACACATCTTGCATGTAATAATATGAAACTCAGTACACATATAGATCCCATTCGGACCAGAACAAATTTCGTGCTCTAACTTATTATATAAATATATATAGAGTTCAGATGCTAGAGCCTGTAAGCGCCATTGAAGTTTTCTTCAAAATGACATTTCATCAGCTTGAATTAAGTCAGTAATTTCACTTAAATGGCAATGAAGATAACCTATTAATTGTCATTAAGTGAAATTACTAACTTAAATATACAAGTTGATAAAATGGTCATTTTAGTAGAAAATCTCAAATGGATTTAAAGGCTTTTGCATCTGAACTCTTCATATATTTGTAGCTACGGCTATTACACCAAGCCGGTGGATCAGAGGCTGCATTTAGCCAAACGACAACGCACGGACACTGAACTCGCTGTCGGGTGCTTGGTCGTCATAAAAAATAAATAAAAGGAAACACTTGTCTTAATTAACTTTCTAAAGAAATGAAAATAACACTAAACGGTAACTACTTTGCCATTGAGGACAAAACATAACTGTCTGCAGCATAAACATGACTGCAACATAGGGCAGGCTGTGTAAGGTTTTTTTCTTTTTTTTTTTTTTTAAATAAATGGGCTCTGGGTTCGGACTCGGGCTGATTATTCTGATGAGCTGTCGGACACGGGGGCTGGCTAGGGCCTGGACGTCTGCGGGCCAGGGCGTGCTAGGGCCTAGATTTGAGGCCCGTGCAGGGTCTCTACTAGCCTAGAAATCTCAGCACGCACCTGCGCGGCAGCAAAAATTATTTTGCTGCAAAGTGTGGTCTAAGCAACTCTCTGTTGACTTTCGAAGTGGAAAATCCAAACTCTGGTCTGGCCAATCACATCATGTATAGAGTTGGGTGGCGGGCTTATCACAATGACGGCAGAGTTGTGACGGTTCTGCGTGTGATTTCCATAGGTGATTTCCCTGCTACTTAAAACAAACAAGATGCAGCTGGCGAACAGCGGTCTTTCGATTCGGCTTTGGCCGCGAGCTCGGATGACTTGGAGTTAAGAACTGTAAGTCATTCTTAAAAAGGAAAGGATGTGTTCAGAGTTTTGACGACCGGATAAGGCAAAAGTTTACATATATCAACTTGCTCTGCTGGAGAGAGAAACCATGGGGAAAACGCATGGGACTCACTCAGCCACAGCCATCATCGCTCTGGTTGGTTAGCGCTATCCTATGGCGTGCAGAGGGATATTGAAAGACAACCTTCCATCCCGCCCCGGATTGAGGTATGCCAATTGTGCAGTTCCCAGACCTAACATCTTGATAGGTCTGGTTTGCCAGGCTAGGGCTCTACCTGTGGCACCGCAACCCTGGAGTTATAGCACCACCAACTGGCAGCAGGAAGTGTGTCACTTTCAAAATGCTTTGAAATCACCCTCTTATTTTTACCTGATTTGCTTCAAACTTCACTACTATAATGTAATGGCACCAGGGTGGCGGTGTCACCGGCTTTCTATATATCTATATATATCTATATATATATATATATATATATATATAGTGAAGGGCCAAAGGTGGCGGTACCGCCAACCCGGTGCCTTTAGTTACCATCAGCTTGGGCCTGCAATCGCTGCTCGCAGCTATATTTATGATTGCATTTTTCATTATTCAAAGATAGCTTGTAACGGCAGAATCAAGCATAATTCTGAATCAGAACCTTTGCAGATGAGTCTTCAAGCAGCTGCAAGAAGGGCAAAGCAGAGCGGGTACAGCTGGGAGATCTGCTTCGCCTCGGCAGCTGTGTTCTTCATCCACTTCCTCTTCCTCCAATCCCAAAATAATGACACGCTCAAGGGGACAGCGGTTAAAATGAGCTCTTGTCTTGCTATTGTCCTGAAGGAGGAACAGAGGGGAGCGTAATGCTCCTCACACACATACACACACAGATGCACTGAACCACAGCTGGCAGAAGGGTCCCTTACTCCTAATGTGTGTAAAAAGACTTCAAAGGCTTTTATGACTTTGTGATCCTCTTGCACTTTGAGCTGAACTTTACAAGAGTTGCTCTTTTTAATATGTGATTATAAGCAAGTGTCATATCACATTTTTAAGGTTATTTATGCATATTTATTTCTATATGCCACAAGTCATTATTTCAAAACTAGGCAGGTTGTTCCTACTATGCAATACATTTTTGTATTCCTATAATAGCCCTATATGTCGTAATATACTTAATATACTATAATTTTATTTTTAGTAATTTTGGTACTTTTAAAGTAATTTTTTTTCCATCTAAAATTTTGTATTTTTTTATTTTATTTTGTATAGCATATTATTAAAATATATTGCCCTTAGACTAAACTAACAATTGTGTTTTATTTTATTTTAACTTTAAATGAGTGCTTTATGTTGTGACAGGTGGGGAAGATTCATTTGAAGTGGACCGAACAACAGGAGAAGTGAAGACCACAGGGCGACCTCTGACTCCCAGTAAGGAGTACACACTGACCGTCCAGGCCGTGGACTCGCCAGGGCAGGAGGGGCCCGCTCGCCTCTGTGTTCATACTGGCCGGCTTCCGGCCCCCTCAGTTCACCAACACCACCTACACCATTTACATCCCGGAGAGCACTGGGGTGGGCCAAGCGTGAGTACAGGAAACTATGTGTTAGTGGGAGTGTTTGTGTGCATCTGCGTGTAAAAAGATTCAAAATTTGCTCATTAGAGGGTGAGAGAAGGATTGTGTGAACGTGGCCAACTCTAAAGCTTTATGTGTCATCTGTTGCATGAAACAATTCGCCTGGAGGGATAGCGGAGGTTGAGAGAGGGGGGACAGAGTGAATGGAGAGGGTTGTGGCAGAGAGGAGGAACACAGATGCATCATTTTGTCCCCAGGCTCTGAATTTGAAAGCGTGTTCAAATTCAAATATTTATTAAAAGAAACTTCTGGATAAACATGAAGAGCAGTGTCTGAACTTCCCCCTTCGGGCACTGGCACAGACCAGAGCATAATGATCTGTGTGGAGGAGGAGAGGACAACTAATCATGGAAAGAGAGACATATTAAAAAGAGAGGAAAAGAGAGACATATTAAAGAGTGTGGAGGGGAGATGACATGGGAAGAGAGCCACAAAAAATCACCATTTCTCATACATGCACTCTTTCTCATTTTCCAAAATCTTATGCCTATAAAAGCAGCTGCATTCTAAAACCCTGTAAACACAGACAGCACTTTTATTATATACTTTATTAATATATATGTTTTGGCCGTTAATAGGCCTTGTTTTGGTGCCATACTGGCAAATGGCCATAGCTTTTGAAAAATAATTTGTATGTTTTCTTGTTGCCTAAAATGAACATTCTGCAGGATAAAATGTGAATTGGGCATTTTAACTGAAATGTCTATTTCTTAAAAAAAAATTCTTAAAAGGCTATTTGGAATGTTTTACATCAAGGCAACTTGAACTTCAAAAATAACTCATGTGAAGCACATGAGACTTAAATTAAATACAATAATTTAATGTTAGCAGGTTACTAAACTAATATATATATATATATATATATACATATATATATATATATATATATATATATATATATATATATATATATATAATTTATTTTGTATTTATTATTTTATATTTATTTATTTATTTATTACAAAAGATGTCTGTCTCAAATAAATGCTGTTCTTTTAACATTTCTAGACATCAAATAATCCAAGAAATATCATGGTTTATTTAAAAATATTTAGCAACTGTTTGCAATATTATAACAAGAAATGAAATAATAAGAAATGTTTCTTGAGCACCAAATCAGCATATTATTTCTGAAGGATCATGTGACACTGAAGACTGGAGGAATGCATGCTGGAAATTCAGCCTTACATTCACACATTTTAAATTGTTATATATTTATATAACATTATTATAAATTGTAATATAGTAAAATGTAGTACTTTTTTGTATTTGGATAAAATACATAAATATATAATTATAATAACAAAAGATACTATGTAAATACTATCTTGCTTGGTAGCTCACAATGTGTTTGGTTTCCTATGAAATTCTATCTTCCCAGAGGAGAAATTCCTCACAAATCATAGTACATGTACACGAATTAAAGGCTTGTGCACTGAATCTGTTTCCTGCATGTGTCTGTAGGGTGGCGGTGGTCCAGGCTATCTCGTTCCAAAGGAAGAGTCTGTCCTATATGCTTCTTAGTAAACCCAGGCAACCTGTTCAGCATAAACCAGGAAAGCGGCGCGCTCAGCCTGACACGTACTGTGGGACTATGAGAGTGGACAACATCTCCATCACCTGCAAGTCAGAGCTTCTGAACCAGATACAGGACTGAGCAACATGGCAGAGGTTAGCACATCTTTAAATACATCTTTCCTTAGATATGTATTTCTCTTAAATGTATTGTTCTTAAAACTAATTATAATTTCTTCAGCTTTAAAATAATTTCTCCAAACGTACATTTAGATCAGAAGTACATAACTAGTTCTTTTGTTGCTTTTTTTCAACTTATACATTGTATTGACCTACACACCTAATTATTTAGAGATTGACATTGACTGTCAATCAGAATCCTGCCGTAACGAGCTCAAACATTTAAAGCGGCAGACGAGCACGCACTTAGTATAAACTGAATTTCATCCGCTGGTGTGTATGCTAATATATAGTTATCTTTATAGTTATTGTTATTGGTGTGAACGGTACTTTAGGCCTGACATTATGATTCTGTGTGTGGCTGTCAGTCATTCACATCCAGGCCTTGTACAATTTCATGACACATCTGGTTCTTTCAGAAGAGAAAGTTACATATGCTTTGATGCACACAATAACACATAAAGGTACACACAAGCACAAACAGAAACAAACATACACATATCAGCAGAAAAGCAGTAATGAGAGATTGTGTGCCACTGAGGCCTTCAAACACGCCACAGCTGTGGCTGTTGCCACTTATGAGATTTGGTGGTGATGTGACAAAGGCAAAGAAATATAACAGATGTTTGATCTCTTTTACCCATCATGTTGTTGTTGGCGTTATTAGAGGCGCAAATGTATCCATCCGTGTGTGCGTGTTGTTCACACCGTTGTTGTTCCATGTTGATCTTCTTTGTTTGGCTGAAGTTACTCCAGATTAATTGAGTCCTCTTGATGGACTTGGCTGAGACACAGTGATGTGTAACTGCGTCTGTGCCAGCGCCAGTCACACACACACACATTTTAGATAATTGTCAGAGTCACTGCCCCCTGCCAAATCATTACACCATCTGTGAAGACGACTCCATGAGTTGGACAAGCTAGAACAGAAATGAGATGAAACAAAATGGAAAGAAAAGAGACCAGAAAAGATAATAGACAAAACAATATCAGAAAAAGAGAGAACCGAGATGACTAAGGTGAAGAAGAAACAACAGAGATGAGAAGAGGAAAAACAAGACAAGGTGAGAAGAAAGAGAGACGAGACAGGATTAGAAAAGAAGACGCACTGAAAATGAGACTAAGAGGAGAAATGAAACAATGAAATGAGACTAAAGGAGATGGAGATAAAAAAGACGGTTACAATTTATTTTCGATAATCACTTTAGACGTTCTACTAATTATAAGTAACTTTTCAACTGCATGTCAAGTAACTCTCATTAGAGTATTAGTATATTGTAGTAGATTGTCAGTAGACTGTTAGGTTATGGTTAGGTGTTAGGGTTTGGGTTAGGAGAATAAATTTACTTGTAGTCGCCAAGTTACTTAAGCCTAGCCTAGAAATCTCAGCACGCACCTTAGCGGCAGCAAAAATTATTTTGCTGCAAAGTGTGGGTCTAGCAACTCTCCGTTGACTTTCGTTGTGGAAAAACCAAACTCTGGTCTGGCCAATCACATTGTGTATAGAGTTGGTGGGCGGGCTTAACAATGACGGCAGAGTTGTGACAGTTCTGCGCGTGATTTCCATAGGTGATTTCCCTGCTACTTAAAAACAAACAATATGCAGCTGGCGAACAGCGGTCTTTCGATTCGGCTTTGGCCGCGACTCGGATGACTTGGAGTTAAGAGAACGTCATTTAGTCATTCTTAAAAAAGGAAGATGTGTTTGGAATTTTGACGACCGGATACGGCAAAAGTTTAATATATCATCTTGCTCCGCTGGAGGGAAAACGCATTGGACTCACTCATCCACAGCCGTTCGTTGCTCTGGTTGGTTAGCGCTATCCTATGGCGTGCAGAGGGATATTGAAAGACAACTTTTTATCCCGCCCCCGGATTGAGGTATGCCAATTGAGAGTTCCCAGACCTAACATCTTGATAGGTCTTGCTGCCAGGCTAACTTAAGCCCCTTTCACACAGAGATTCCGCAAAATACACCGGATAATGTGACCTGGCATTTGTCCCGGGATTGTTCTGATTTCCGGTCTCATTCACACTGCCAGTGATTTACCGCGCAATATGTGAAAATTCTGGGAAGACACATGACGTCAGGATGAGACGGTATAATGGATGCGATCGAAAACATAAAACACGCATACCGTTCAAAGCTGGTGAACGACTCGGCTTCAGCGCGGATAGAGAGGAGCTCCTGGTCTCTGCTTCGTTCCAGTTTGCAGACATTTGTTCGTCCTTTCTTTGTCGATGATGAACTTCTAAGAGCAACAGAGTCGCGCGATGGCACGAGCGTCATCACTATGACACACCCTTTATGGCATTGGTCCTGGCTTTTGTTCACACAGCACGCGTTCCGGGACTGATCCCGGCAATGTTACTAGGTCCCCAACCCGGGATACAGTCCCGGTATCAATCCCGGGTCGTGTTTACGTTCACACAGAAGGCGTTCTGGCAGTTTCCCGGCAATTTACCGGGATCAACGCGCTGTGTGAAAAGGGGCTTTAGAGTCAGTTGAATGTCTGTTGGGGGACCAATAAAATAAAGTGTTAGAATATGTCAAGCTGACAGTCTACTAATACTCTAATGACAGTTAGTTGACATGTAGTTGAAAAGTTACTTACAGTTAGTAGAATGTCTGAAGTAGACTATCGAAATAAAGCGTTACCAAAAAGACCAAATGAGTTGACGACAACAGAAAAGACTAAGGACAAAGGTGAGATGACGGCAAGATGAGAAAGAGAAAATAATGAGACGAGAGGGTAAGAGATTAGATGATACAAGAAAAGAAGAAATGAAGAGAAGAGTCTGTCCTCTTAGCATGTGAAAAATTATATTCATAAATAATGATTGAAGCTCTAGGTCTCTTCATCCCTTTTAGACCCCTGTTGCTGTTGTTATTAGCAGTAATGCTCCTCCAGCAGGAGATATCTAGATTCATTACTGCCATATTCAACCTCTAGCAGCCATGAAACAAACAAAACGTTCCCCTCTGTTGGGCAGATTCCCAGAGACGACAGCAGAGAAAAGTAAACCCGTAATGCAGCGCTGACATGGGCTTTAAGATGCTTCCTGACGCCTTCAGAGCTGTATATGGTCAGCTATGGTGCTGTGTGTGTGTGTTCTGTGTAAGGAACTTTTCCCTCTTGGCAGTTCTGCTCCTCTGAGATAAGCAGTTTTGCGGGACTCTCCCTCACCATGACTGACCGCTCCCACTGAGAACACGTACCTCGCTTTCCCTCTGCCTCTGTTCGGTCAAAGTCAAATCCTGTGCCATGTATTCAGACTGCTCACAAAGTCACTGCACAGAGAGAGGCCTGAATGCAGATACAAGGCCTCCATAAGCTATCATCTGAGCTTCAGTTGAGATCGGCTACATTAAAGTCTACACACTGAGTTTGACTGCGGTTTATGTGTGTGTTTGTGGGGTGGTTGAGCCATTTGCATTCAGTGGCTTCTGCCACAGCTGTTCTGCTTCTGTCTCTTCTTTTAATGTTATTCCAGTTTAATGCTGTTCTCAACCGAAAGCCTTCAGAAAGTCAAGTGACTCAGGACATTAAATGTGTCTAATCTCATGCAGGGTTTTAGTCCCTGTAGAAAAGATTAGCCTCCTATACAGATATTTAGGTCAAGTCATCTTTCAGGAAAGTAAATTTGTCTGTCATATACTGAATTGTAATGAAAACTTTGATTTAAAAGAAATGCATTTGGTGTCAATGACAAAAGAAAATTTTATTGATGGACAAAAATAGTAATTCATCCAATTTGTGGATTTACTCTCATAATAATGCAAATATTGGCTTGTTTTTAATCATTTTGTATAGCCATATGAATTTTGCATGGAAGGTCAGTAAGGACTCAGAGTATGTTTGCAGATGTTGTGTGATATATAATCACTATCTACCATTGTGATGAGCTGGTTTGCAAGTGTTCTGTTTTAATCTGTCAGTAAAGTATTATAATGTTTGGTATTTTAAAAGCGTCATCATACGATTCTGTGGCAAGAGCTATTTTAGTCTTGATAGATTAGAATATATAACAGATTTCTATGTCGACTTAATGTAAAGCATTTTAAATCATCCTTAATGTTCTTAGAATTTGGTAAAAGACATACAATTGACTGGTTAATGCCTCTACACTCACCCATCAATAACTCTATTCAAGTCATTTTGATTCGTTAAAACCCTGACTTAAATTTAATATAACTTGAGGAAGCTATTTTAATGTTTGGAAGGAGACATTTTTTGGCTGGGGGCTTACAATTTATTCCATACTCTCTCTCTCCGTCTCATTTTCTTACTTATGCAGGTGGTTGTTCACATCACAGATGAGAATGACTGCACACCAGAGTTTATGCACTCCATTTACAGTTCGAGACAACGTCCCTGAGACCACGGCAACTGGTACATCATTACTGCAGGGTGAGTGTCTGTTTCTCGATTTGTCTCTCTTCCCATCTCTGCTACCGTCTCACTTTCTGTCTCTCCGTCCATGTTTTTTCCCCGGCGGTCCTGCTCTTGAGGCAGGTGCTGTTGCCGTTTGCTCTGCGGGGGCAACTGTCTCTTCAGCTCAGTCCTGTAATTATGAAATAATTCATTATGGCAGCACTTTCTGGGTGGTAAATGGATTGTAATCAAAGCCAGCTTGGTGGCTCCCAGGCAGAGGAGTGTTTCTGCCCCCGTATTCCCTTTTCTCTTCAATCTCTCATCATCCTGACTACCTCTGTCAAGCTAGTCAGGCCATCAATCCTCCATTTTGTGCTTTGCTGACGTTGTTGGCTCTATAACCACAGGTCAGAGACCTGTGCAATAGAGGTGGGATCTCCGCAGTGGCACTTGGATGTGGTGAGGTGGGGGGTACGACCCCTCCATATTCTCCAGATAATCACTTCTGATAGAGACAAACATCTCTGAAGAAGAGGCATTTGTGACCTCCTCCTCTAAAACACAATCGTGCCACCCCTATCTGCGATCGTATCACTGTAATTGAAGGTGTTTTAGTGGCTTAAAGGGATACTCCACTATTTTTGGAAATAGGCTCATTTTACAACTCCCCAGAGTTAAACAGTTGGTATTTACCGTTTTCGAATGTATTCAGACAATTTTCTGATATTTAGAAGAATATCAGGAACCAGACAGTTTCTGGTCTCATTGACTTCCATAGTATATATTTTTTCCTACTATGATAGTCAATGGGACCAGACACTGCTCTGGTTCCTGATATTCTTCTAAATATCAGAAAATTGGCTGAATGGATTCGAAAACAGTAAAACTTAACTGTTCTACTCTGGGGAGTTGTAAAATGAGCCTATTTAAAAAAAAGTAGAGCTATCCCTTTAAAGAACATGAATGAGTCGTAGTGTTGCGTTTTCAGAAAGAAGCTAGAATGCATTAGTTGTTTGAATAAATGTTCAGTAGCCCTAATTGCCCATGTTAAGACAGACATTAATATTACTATTGCTTATATTTAATATTTGGGATTTTAAACACAATTTTTGCGTACACACTTAAATTATACCTCAAATTTTCTTAAAGAGAGTTGTGCTACTTTCCTGAGCAACTATAGGTTATATAATACGAGCAGAAAAATTCTATCAATTTGATTATAAATCTGTCCAATTATGCCATTATTATTTTTATGTTAGCCAAAATTATGTCCGGTTTTTGTATAAATAAATTTAAAATAAAACAAAAATCATTTATTTAAAATGCTATAAGTGAATTTAGGCAGGACATATTTTTAAAATTCAGTATTGTGAGATTTGCTAAAGATTATATTTAAGTGTTATTTTTTTTCCCCTGAAGATTAACTTTAAATGAGCATTATATGATGACAAAGATAGTCTTAATATTTTGTTAAATATCCAATACTATACATAAAAAATATGTAATATATGCTAAAAAAAACAAAACAACAACAACTATTAGATACCATTGTTGAACCAACAATATGAGCAACATTGAGTGTCTCTAGTAAAAATTCAATAATTACATTGAAAGGATGGAACCGAGCCATATCTCAGAGACCAGAAAATCAGAGAGGATGACTGGGTGAGCCTATTTGACATGGGCACCTTTGCAACCACATAGCAACATGTTAAACCACTCACAGGCAAAAACAACTAACAACATTAAAATATGTGAAATAAAAACAACAAACCACTTGTAAACAAGCCAAATTAACACAAAAAGTAAAAGTTAACATGATTGTAAATGTTGGACTATATGTGTGAATACATGCATGTGTCCTTTTCATCTCTGATCCAGTTGTATTAACAGTCTCCAATCTATTGGTTCATACTGAACAGAAGCTAATGAGCTTTGTGCTCAGAGGCTGGGAGATTCTTTACCCAGTGTCATCTGAGATCAGAAGCCCAAGAGATGCCCACCATTTCAAAGAGCTCCTCACCTTCTCCGCAGAATCTTCAAGTGATTTAACCACCCTAAATTTAACTTTGTTGTCCACAAGCCTGCGAGCTCTGATGAAGAAGAAGCAGAAAAGACAGAAAAGCAAAACAACAGGAACAGAAGTGAGTCAGATCTGACCAACAGCATGCTTTGTGAGGCAGATGCACAAATCTAGAATGCCAACTGCATTTATGCAATTCAATTATGTTTACATATCGCTGCGCCGAGTGAAAACATGCACTGTTGCGCTTTCTGCCGTATGCAAACAGAAGGATTCCTGCCTCTGATTCCAGTTGGCTCTTCTGTTTTAGTGTGGTAACGCAAAACAACTTTCTTTCCTGTCTTCTTTCTCTTCTTGTTTCAGTCTACTCTCGCTCTCTTTTCTCGCTCTCAACATGTAAAAGCAGCAGGTTCACACAAACACCAGCTGGGGCTGTTATTTGCTTATCAAATGTGTTCTGTTGAACGAGAAAGGAAAACACGGAGCAATCGTCGACTGTGCAAAGCCTGGCAGAAGGAGAGAAGATTATTATTGTTGTTTACCTTAAAATGGGATTAGACTGTAAATTGGGTGCCGGCTTTTAATAGGGCCTAGCAGGAAGAGAGAGTGCAAACGCGCTCCAATTATCGCATGGAAAACTTCTCGGAGAGGGATTTCACGCACACGGCGAAGCAACGCATTTGAAACTCGCCCAACCTTAGCCCACCTTCCTTCCAGCCTTCCTCTCTCTTTCTTTTTCTCTCTCTCTCTCACTCTCCCAAGCTGCCTAACTGGTATGTTTAATTTAGCCCTGGTCTCTCGTTCGCATGCATTAAATATGGTAATAGGTAGCCCTTAGAGAGTGTATTAGGGCTTGTACTTTTAATGAAGCTTCTGTTTGAATCCTGGCTATGACTTTGACTTTATATGCTGGACTGCTGAGACTCTTGTTTCGCGGCGTGCGAGGCACTGACACCCACCTGCTTTACCACCGCAACAGGTCCTCTGCTTTTTTCTGCTGTCACTTGCTACAGTGGGTGCTTCTGTTTTGCCTTGGAGATTAGAAGTCCGTCATGTGGCTGTAGTAAATGATGTGTTAGCTGGCTGGGTGTGATGACAGCTTGCCTGCAGTATAATGATACAGGACGTCTGAGGTTCACTGTGGGCCTAATGACAGCAAAGCCATCCTCACTTTACTTTGATCTGCTTCAGTCAACAGCAGCATTTCACCGTACCCACTGACAGATGGGCACTTAAATTGATCAAATGTGAATTGGCCTCCACTACATACTTTAATTAATATTGGCTCTATTAATATGTACAGTAGCACGAGAGCTAGACGCGCTGCAATTGAAGCAAACCTGCAAATTAAAAAAATCGTCTTCTTCAGTTTCACAACACACGTGTGCTCCAAATACAGAAACGCACCACAAATAACACAGACCACGACGATTGTTTCCAGGGGAACCGATAAGTGAGCGAACCCGACTGGGATGTGCTTATTGCTACGTGAACTTACCTATGCCCTACTCCCTTCGAAGGGCAGACGGCAGAGCCCTTAAAGTGAGACTTTGGAGTGAGCAGGGCTCTAATGTGCCATTATAGCCGTGTGGAACGCACTTGATGAAGGGAGCAGACGAAAGACAACGTAATTCCTCATTATTTTCACCTGGGATGTTCCCATGACAACGCGGCACGGTGTCCATTAGCTGTCCTTACGACAGAAATATAATGCTGTTAACATAACGCTTTGCAAATACATTTTTTATTTTTACTTTAACGAAAAGCTTTTAAAATATATGTTATTTATCTGTGTGTCTCAACTTTAAAATTCTGGCCCCGACATTACCTAACATCTCTTCTTTATGTTTTAAGATTAAATTTAAGCATAACATGAAACAATTTGTAGTGTAACTGATGTATAGATACATATCTTTCCTTCATGTTCTTTATCTTTTTTATTTCTTTATTTTAGTTTTCAGCTCTTTGGTCTTTTCTCATTTGTATTCTGATGACATTAAACATATTGTTAATACATTTTGTAGCATTGTATATTCAAGTTGTATATATATATATATATATATATATATATATATAATCTCTGTATGTTTTGCACAAATAAATAAATAAATAAATAAAGTGGAATTTTAAGCTGTAAGCACCAGCATGTGTTCCAGTCAGGTTTGTCACTTATTTGGTTCCCCTGGAAAAAATTCCACTGTGGTCAGTGTTAATTGCAGTGTATTTCTGTATTTGGTGGTGTTGTGAGTATTTGAAAGCACACATGTGTTGTAAAACTGAAACGCAACTTATTTGCGGGTGTTTTTCTATTTGCATGTGGTTATTTTTCTATTTGCATGTGTTTTTTTCTATTTGCATGCGGTTTTTGTCTATTGCATGTGTTTTCTTCAGTTGCAGCTTGTTGATCTCTCAGCCACCGTAAATGTGACACAGTACGTAATTTAAAAAGCACTTAGCACAAGAAGTCCAACAACTTCAAACAAGACTATTTCTTTATAGAGTCCAAACTAGGTAAATCTCACAAAAACATCCAAGATGGATGGATGGATGGATGGATGGATGGATGGATGGATGGATGGATGGATGGATGGATGGATGGATGGATGGATGGATGGATGGATGGATAGATAGATAGATAGATCAATAGATAGATAGATAGATAAATCAGATAGATAGATAGATCAGATAAATAAATAGATGATAGATAGATAGATAGATAGATAGATAGATAGATAAATAGATAGATAGATAGATAGATAATAGATAGATAAATGATAGATAGATAGATAGATAGATAGATAGATAGATTAGATAGATAGATAGATAGATCAATCAATAAATAGATAGATAGATAGATAGATAGATAAATCAATAGATAGATAGATAGATAGATAGATAGATAGATAGATAGATAATAGATAGATAGATACACACAAAATCTTCCAGAAAACACACAAGCATTGGTCATAGTGACATTAAAGCTTGTAATTGATAGTGAATAGCCCCATACCGGAACATTCCTGGCCTAATGAGAACACAACTGTCTGAGAAAAGCATAGCGATGATTGAGAACTGACATTTGTTTTCAGTGCCTAACCCAGAACAGATCCCACCAAGGTTGCCTTCACCACAATTTACTGCTGTATTATTGCTAGCTGTTACTTTTACGTCAACGTGACCTGATGTATAACATGGCTCTTTCATCCCTCTCTCTCTAGTTCTGGCAGAGGGTACTGTGATACCGGCCTGAATGCAGAACTCTCCTACTTCATACAGAGCGTGGACTTTGACATCTCACCTCAAGGAGTGGTCAGCCCCAGTCAGAGGCTGGACTATGGAGAGCCCCAATCACATGTACGAGTGCACGGTGGTGGCCGTGGACAAGGGAACGCCTCCTCCGCACAGGCACAGCCTCCATCCGGATCCGCATGGCCAATGTCAACGATGAAGCCCCTGTCTTTTCACAGACTATGTCATGACTCTTTCCTTCTTTCTGTTTTCAGTTTCTTTTGTTTGCTACCTCATTATTGCAAAGCTTTCTGGAATACTTTACTCTATATAATTGACCACTGATCTCTTGATTCACTCAACAGCCTCTTTCTTTCACACATAGTAAGTTAATGTAAACTAAACTAAAAAAAAAGTTGACTGTACATTATACAATTTTTCACATCTACTTTACAAATAATTAGGGGTGGGAATTGGCAAAATGTAACTAATCGGTAGTATCGCAATATTTGGGCCACGATTCGAATATTATTGCGATTCTTCGATATATTGCGATACAAGCAAGTATTGCGATTCGATTCTGTGATATATTGCAATTCATGGATGTAATTATCTCTCTGAATAGGAAGACTTCTCCACATGAATGTTGAGCTACAATAGTCGCTACAATATTCGGTGTTACCGGTGTTACGTATTCAGTCGAAACACCGGTTTCAACGCTTGCCCACCGCGGCAACGCAAAGAACAAGCCTAACTTTTTTTTCTAACGCCATAACGCAGTATCCGTACAATCCTGCCTGTATTACACACATACAACCCACAGAAAAGACGCACGTCAGTATCGAGTTCTCTTTCGGGCTTGAACAAGTCATTAAACGCAAAAATTATGCCAAAATGTCCGTTTTGTCAAATGTCCTCCTAAGAGCTGTCTAAAATGATTTAAATAAAGTCTTAAATGAACATTTGTGACAAAATGGGATGGGTGTCAGATAGCGTCTCTGTCCCACATTGCACTGCATTAGCGTGTAGCCTACAGCTTACGCTCAACGGCTGTCCGAATTCGCTCACTCGGTTTCGCTTACTCTTCAAGTGAACAGTATTTAGTTGACTAACTTAGGGAATAGACCTAATTTAGTGAATGAGGGTTCAGGGGGCGATTTCGGGATTCAACCTATGTTCTCAAGCAGTGAAAAATAGAGAAACCAATTAAGAAAACCGGAAAAGTAAAACAGAAAATTTTATAATTAAATATTGCAAAAAAAGATTGATACTTGGCGCTCGTGTATTCGATTTCAGTATTGCCACCGAAAATATCGTGATACTGTATCGATTTTCCCCCACCACTACAAATAATTAGATATAATAAATAATATATATTAAAATGAATAAATAAATGGACATTAAATATGGACATATTTCACTACTTCTCTCTGTTCTATCTTAGTTTTACTTTTCTATTTATTAAGAGCCATGTATCTCTTCCAACTGTCTTGGAGTGTCTAAGAATATACAGATATGAGTTCTACAATGTCTCTCCTCCACAATGGGATTTCATCAGAGCAGAAGCTTGCAGAGGATCCCATGAAAGCTGGGCGTCATGCTATACGGCTCTGGCATTTATTGAATGTAGCCAGAAGGAGAGGTGGACATTTGGTCCGATTCAGCAGAAAAACAACAATCACAGTGTAGCAAGCGAGCTGTCTACACACACACACACACACACACACGCTCTATTTCAGTACATTCGTCTCCCTTGGTAAGAGTTTGGGAGACACATAAAGGAGCTGGTGGTGGTGTATAATCATTAGAGCTGCTGTGAGTGTGTGTTATGTTAGGATTTGCTCTGGTTCTTCTCAGTGCAGGGACCGCATGGTTGTTTTGTGTGCGCCCTGGGATACACTTCAGAGGCCGTGTTGGGGAAGCAGATGGTGGGTCTGTGATGTTCTTAGCCTGATCTGTCTGTCTTTCTCTGTCTCCCTCTTTCTGCAGATATAAAACCTTCCTTTCTGAAGATGCCGGCCCTGAGACGTTAGTAGCCATTGTGCATGCCAAAGACCCAGACGGGGCATGCGTGGCGTATGCCATCACCGGAGGTGAACGAAGACAGCAATTTTGAGCTGGACAACCAGAAGGGTGAGTACAGTCAAGTGGGATGCAAACTCAAAACTAGTTGCTGTGGCCTTAGGGATGATGTCTTCAACAAGGACATCCGAAGCTATCAAAAAGACGAATTTCCTCTTCCTCTCTGCTCAACACTCTCTCTTTCATCCATCATTCAGCTCACGTTTGTGGTCACTTTGGGGAAAGACAAACACCCCTTGTGTTGTTTTTGATCTACAGCTCTTGTTTTGTGTGTGTGTGCACTTGTGTGTGAATGTAATGTTTGTCTGTATTCAAGCCTGCCTGCCTGACTGTGTGCTTTCAGTTTCAAGGTTACATTTGTCTGCAGTGTTTGCTTTTCGTTTGTTTATCAGCACATTTTATGCCTGAGAGCTGAAAAACAGCAGTATGCTAAAGCTCTCTCCTGTCTTATCAGCCTCTCGGCACGGCTGTTCCACCACCCAACCCATTACAGGCCAGAGCAAAGAGATGGCCTGTGGCTTCAGCACTCAGAAAGCTGCGTGGAGTTGTCACTTCAAAGATGCAGCAGCACTTTTTTTGCACACAACCCCCTGCTTTTCAGTTTTGTGAATGTGCAGCCATTACAGGTCCATTTTGCAATATTGTAAAGCATGAATCACAAAAGCAGTTATCTTTCATTCTTTTCAGATATTAATGTTTTCGATTCGAAGAGGTTGTCACCTTGTGTGATACGTGCCTCTATTCATAAACTGGCCTAACAATTACTTATTTGGTTGTGCACCCTTGTGTAAAACAAGTGCACATACTTTCAAAAAGAGTTCTACATTTTGGAAATAACACACTTTTAAAAGAATACACTTCAGTGCGAACTGAATGTAATGTTTTTTGTCATCTAATAAGTATGTTTTAGATTAAAATGTATTGTTGTTTAAATTCATATTAATGCAATTAGCAGAATTTTAAAGTGCTTTTTGAGCCACTAAAATAGGACTCAATTACATCTTGTAATCTCATAATTCTATTGACTTATGAAATACACTTAAAGGAGTAAGTTGACTTTTGAAAAAACTTTTGCTGATAATTTACTCACCCCCATGTCATCCAAGATGTCCATGTCATTCTTTCCTCAGTCAAAAAGAAATTAAGGTTTTTGATGAAAACATTCCAGCATTTTTCTCCATATAATGGACTTCAGTGGGAACCAAACGGTTCAAGGTCCAAAAGACACTTTCAGTACAAACTGGCAAACTGTTCAAAGGCCTTTAAACGATTTCAGATGATGAATAAGGGTCTTATCAAGTCAAACGATAGCTCATTTAATAAATAAATAAAGTTTTATAAGCTCAAATGCTCGCCTTGCTCTGTTCTGTGACGCACGTTGTGACTCTCCTGTTCGAACTTGTTCATCAAAATGAACAAATCTTTTTCCGAGTCATTTGGTTTATTCAACGAACTAAACGAACAAATTGACTCAGAAAAGATTTTTTCATTTTGAAGAGAACGAGTTCGAACACAAGGTCATAAACGCGCATCAGCAGAACAGAGCAAGCGCGAGCATTTGAGCTTATAAAGGCGTAATGTTTTTGTTTTTTTTATGAACGATCGTTTCGCTTGATAAGACCCTTATTCATCATCTGGAATCAGTTTAAAGCCCTTTAAACAGTCTAAATGCACTGACAAGCGTAAATGCACTGACAAGCCTTTATTATAGACTAAAATAAATGTTTATGTCATTTCTATTGATATTTGCAATTACTCATTTGTTATAAAGTTGCTATTTAGTACATTTAAAATAAATTGAATATTGAAGACACTATGGTTAAAATTAGAATCAAGTTTTTTACATGTGCTTTAATATGTTAATCAACACAAAATAAATAGGTATACTATAAAAAGTATTAAAACATAATGATTTAAAATGTACTTTAATTTGTACTGTTAATTTGTCATTACAAAGTGCAGTTTTTAAAAGTGTACTTTAGTGTGATAAGGAACATACTTATGAAAGTGTACTCTCTTTAAGTACACTTAAGTGTCCTTTTATTTCATTAATATGTACAAGCACAGTTTTTTAAATATATACTTTTCAAATTTGAAGTACACTACAAGTGCGCATTTAACACAATCAGTTAAGCACACTTATTTTTCACAAGGGCAGTGAGATGAGCTGAAGTGTTTTATTGAATTATTTACAGGCATCATCAGAACTCCGCCGTAGTCCTCCTCCTAAACTGCGCGGGCCTCAGTATGTCCTCAGCGTCACGGCGACCGATGACAGACGCGGCAGGTGGGCCACTTCTCCTCAGCAGCTCCGCCCAAGTCATCGTTGGCATCAATGACATCAACAACAACAAGCCAGTATTTGATGAGGTGGAGAAATCTTTGTCAAAATCTGTTTTTAACAAGAGAGGAGATATATAAGTTAAAAGACCGAATCGGGTGACTAAAATAAGAAAACACAAGCAAAAGTGTCGACAGGAGAAGAGTCTGACTCAACCGGTGTTGAAATGAGTAAAGAATTCAAATATATTCTCTCATTAAATCTGCCTAGGATCAAGTGCCTTAGGCTTGTTATTCCATGTGACACTGAACACCTCACTAATAGCAGTGTTTAGAGACAGATATTAAGTCAATGGGGACAAGAAGTAAAGAATGATGGATAGGTGTTGATATACAGAAATGATAAAGACAGGCTGTAAGATAAAGGATAAACAATGAAAAGCGCCTACCGATGATGACATGCTCAGACTCATTTTATAACCCAATCACTAAAGACTCTATGAAAAACTGCACAAGCACACCCACAAAATCATATCTGAACACGATTTCATACTGCTATTTTCCATTTTCAGTTGTTTATGAATAAGGCACTGAATTGTGTGAGCCAACTGAAATAAATCATCAGCTGGACTGAACTTATTTTATAATTGATCAACTTTATTGAACTGAACCAAACTCTGAACGGACTTAGCTAAATGATGACACTATTGATTTTTTAGAGCTGCTTTGAATCGATCTGTATTAAAAAAAGGTTGAATTAAAGGTGAATTGACTTGAGGGATGTAGCAGACTGACATGATCTGAGGTACTTTACTCAGACTACAAACCAGATACCTGAATTGGCTTTTCAAAATGCTCTGCCTGAATGGCTAAAAAAAGCTTATTTTGTGAATTTGCCCCAAAATGAGCAAGTAAAAGAGGGCAAATATTAAAGAGCATGTGGAAAAGGAAACACAGAGAAAGAGACAGGTGAAAGCAGAGCTGCGGGAAGAGCAGACAGCTGGCAGTAGGAGATCTAAAGGCTCTTGGAGGTCTCCGGTGGGAGAGCTTCTCAGCGCAGGCCGGTGGTGCAGGAGGGCTGTGTGTGAGTGCGTAGGAGGCAGAGCTATGTCCCTGTACACTCTCCGTGAGCCCCACAGGCCCTACTTCTGCCGCCGCCGCCACCTCTGCTGCTGCCCATGAATATTTCAAGGGGGAATTACTCACTGGCACAGGGGATGCATATGAAATAGAAGCACTAAGTGAGCCCCAGGGGCAACATCTGGCCATGTTCCTTCTTCTCACTGTCTCTCTTTTTCTCTCTGCTGACCAGAGCCTTTTCCTTCTCTTTCACTGGTTCTCAACTGGCTTCAAGAGACTTTGATTTTACATCAAGCAGTGGCTCAACACAATACCAAACTTCTTTATTGTTCAAAAACATGCTTAAATTCAAACATCGATAGAGTCTTCAATTTCTATAGTCTGAGTGTTTAGTTTTAAAATGTCTTATGAATTTAGAGGGTTATATGTTCCATAACCATCTGCATAGCTAATAATTACTTGCACAAAACACATTTGCGACACCTCAACATAAAATAAATTAGAATATTATGCACAAAGAAAATGAAGCCAATTTTGTACTTTTTTTGTATTGTCATTGATTATTTTCATGACAAATGAGCACCCTTTCCCCACATTTTTATGTTGCCGTTTTTAAAACAAAATTTAAATTTTCATTGACTCAATGATACTGTTATACAAGTCAATATAAAATTTATCATTCAAATTGTAGTGTGGGTTAAAGGAGTCAAAGGCAGAAAGCTCCAATTCAAACATTTACTAATTCAAACTGAAAGAAACTGGTACAGGCAGATACACAGGTAGAAGATCCACAAAACACATCAAAATATTAACATCAACCGACCAAGACTGAACGAACTTGAGGGAACTAAATACAGATACTGATGAACATAAACCAGGTGACACAGATGAAGATAATTAACAAGACACAGGTGATGAAGAAGGACTAACGATGGTTGGCATGGTAACAGACGAGTGGCGGAAAACAAAAGACGTGACTTAAAAGGTGCGTCATTCGTCAGTGTTTTTCAGCGCATTTTTTGTGTTCACACCCAAGCAATTTCCGCTGACGATGAGCCGAGTGAACATGCAAATTCATTCCCTGACATTAGATGGCGCCAATTTGCTCTGCAATACCAATCTAAAACAGTTCTCTTTCAAAAGATGTTTGTAGTCTGTCGCATTTGTCATTTGCCTTGCATCTTCCTCGTCTGATTTCTTCCGGGGCTGCGTTCCAGTCCACTTTTAGACACGCACTTGCGAACTTCCTTAAGCACTTCCCCTCAGGGGAATCCCCGCCGCCATTTTGAAGTGCGTTCCACTTCGTGAAGTGAACGAGGGAAGTTTATATGGACAGACACTCGTTCCCTCGATTTAGACCGAGGGAGCGAGTCTACTTCATATGTGCACTTCAGGCATCTATATATCCCACAATGCAGTACGATTGTGACGTAACCACAGATCGTCTAATCACCACCACAACAAACACGCTATGATATATTAATTATAATTTATTTATTTATTTTAAAATAACCCAAACACACCTATATACATGAGGATGCTGCATTAAACAAATTCGTAAAGGGGAAAAAGTAAATAATAAATCAACTCATAGCTGATTCAAAGTGATCAAGGGCTTAGGCTGTTCCAGTTCAGCTCATTGCGGTTTCCGCCAGTAGTGGGCACTCGTGCAACGTAAGCAATGACGTACATCCGAGTGAACGAGACAGAGGGAAGTTACGAGTGAAGGGCATGGCAATTTGGACTGGAACACAGCACTGGCTGTGTAGACGGCGACGCTACTTGGCGTATATCTTCTTCACCGTTGCTTATGTGTGCTGGGGAAGATCGTTTTGTGTTTGAGCGCCCCCAAGTTGTGTTTTACTGTAACTTCAAAAGCTCCAAAAATCGTGAGCAAAAGCGCCAATCTCATTGGTTCGGATAGTTTCCGACAGAGCACAAGTCAAAAAAAAAAACTTAACCCGAGGCGTTTTTTTAAAAAAATGACGCTTTTACGCGTGGCATTTGCACGCGTAGGTGTGAACACTCACATTGGCGCCCTTTGTTTAGTCACGAGGCGTTCAACGTCGGCGAATAGCGCGTGAAATTCGTCCCTGTGTGAACAGGCCTTAATACTGAAAACAGACAATCAAAACAGACACAAATGTGACAAATCTGTTTGCAAATCTAGCGTTTTATTAAAATTAGCATTAGTTAAAAGCGATACAACAAATATTACTATGATGTTTTTTGCATGAGAATAAGATTTATTTTGCATTGGAGTAATTACAATTCATGGATGGAAATGTTATGAAACTTGTCAAAATACATTAAAACATTAATGGTCTCATTATGCAACAAATAATTTCTTTTGATTTTAAAGTGCAATATGACCCAATCATGTTCTTGAAAAGCTTTTTGAGGTTCGCCCAATAACACTCCTTCATCCTGGCCCCACACGCTTTTGGCATTCAAGAGGAACTCAAACCTTCACCCTGCTTTGTAGTCGCTGGTTGCTGGCGCTCCTTATAGCACAGCAGATTACGGCAATAGACTATCTGTTTGAGTCTTTTCCCTTGCTAAACTGAGAAATCCTCCCTAAGCCCTCTCAGAAGGGTGAGTGTGTGTCCGAAAAACAATGAGAGGTGTGAAGTGCAAAGCGCAGTGAGAATACTCTTCAGAGGCGGGGAGGGAAGCTAATTCCAGCTTTTAGCCCCAGTATCGATCTAGTCACTTGATTAATCGCCTTAAGTTGACATGTCGCTCCCTGTGGGCACCGCTCACCAGGAGGCCCTGCCAGATGCCCGTTCTGTAATGAGAGCATGATGAGAAAGCAAGAGGAGGATGAGGAAGAGGGAGGTTTAGGGCTCATTATAAGTGTGTACTCCTATTATGGAGTGACAGGACTTCACAAGAGGAATTTATAAACTCTTTATCCTAAATACAACTCGGTGTTCTCTCTGTCACTTCTTGCTCTCCCATTCTTGCTTTTCCCTTGTTCTTTCTCTGTTGTAATGAGGACCTGTGTGCCCAGTATCAACCTAGTACCATTTAGTTTTTGTTTGAGACCTTTTTATTGGTCTTTGCCAAGGGATTTGCTAAGAACCTGTACATATTCAGCAGTGTCCATGTCTGAAACTGGTTTTGTTTCTTCAAAGTGCCACAACTACAGCGTGAATGCTTTGGTCCTGGAGAATCAGCCCCCGGGCACTTCCGTTCTACGCGTGCGCGCACACGATGCCGACACAGGGGTCAACGGAGAGGTCAAGTACGGGATAATGCAGAGGGACGGAGCCACACCAGGCTTCTCTATCAACCCTGACACAGGTACATACTTCCCCATTGATTACATGCAGTTGAACCAAAGTCATGTTGGTTGGTTGGTTGGTTTACAAATTCATTCTGTTTGTTAGCATTAAAATAGCCTCTATGCACGATCGCTTCCGGGTTTGTCTCAGACGAACCAGTTACATCCGGTTCTGCGTCAGTCTATGGTCAGAAGCCGGTTTTGCGTTAGGTGGAAATAGTGTCAAATTACACTTGCTGTTTATAAAAACGTCCTGCGGTTAACGTAACAACACTGTGAGGCAGTTAGCTGTCACACAAGAGTAAAAACGAGAAGTTATTTAAATTATATATTTCGAGCTACATCAACAACTTTGAGGGTTAGTATTCTCTCTATATCAGTTACGAAATTCAACAAGCGAATCAGCGTTTCTAAAATCGTTGGATTTTATTGGGGATTTTATTAAAAATTTTGCCGCAATACACTTGGCCTGCAGAACGCGCTTCCGGAAGTAAAGACGCTGACTGAGATTCTTTCGGACACAGTCAGCAGGGTTCGTGCATAGAGCCTATTGTTGTCAAATCAATAAAATGGCAATTCACTAGTGAGATGCCGCTATGTGTATTGCATATGTTGCACAGGTGTGATCAGCACAGCGGTAAGTTTTGACCGAGAGAGGCAGCGAGAGTATACGCTGTCAGTTACGGCTACGGACCAAGCACAGGAGCCCCTCATCGGCATCTGTCAGATCACTGTCCTCATTGCTGACCAGAACGACAACGACCCCAAGTTTGAGAACAGCCGCTACCAATGTAAGAACCACTGAAAAATGTTCATCACTCTTATTGAAGACTAGGTCAAATTGATCATGATGTTACTACAGTGTTACTACAGTGTGATCTTACAGTGTACAAGAGAGTATGCAATTAGTAAAAGTTTTTTTTTTTTTTTTACTGTGCCACTTTTTTTATAGTCATTTGTTACATTAGTAATCATGCTGTGGTATGAAATCTTCAAAATTTTCTGTAGTGATTGGATCTTTTGCCAGTAGTTAAGATCTGTTCCTCTGCTCATTTGCAAATATAAAGGAGTTATAGGAGAGCAAGAAGGCATTCATGGCAGTCACAACTCAAGTTTTAGCTGTAGACTCTTTAAACATTTATAAACAGACCTTTAACATTGCACTTAAGGGCAGTAAGGATTTTGCAAGCTTAACAAATTCTCATGTCCAGGATTCCAGAGTGTAGTCAATAGACATTAAACCTCAATATTAAAAATGCATAAGAGTCTGAGCAAGGTGAGTTTTAATGCGCTGAACACAGTATAAACACAACACTAATCATTTTAGATGCAATCAAATGCAATCCTGGAAAGCTTGCTCAAAGTGTGAGAAATCTGTTTGGCTCCTCTGAAGGATTTTGCTTATAATTGCAAATATAAGTTCAGTAAGTTTGATGTCAGAATTCCTTTTCATCACATTAAAAGCGTTAGTGAGAAAGCTCATTAACAATTAAAGGGAAATATTGAAATGTTTCTGGACGCGCATTCTCCCCCTTTCCCTGCACATGGATTTTAATAGCAGCATGCATTTCTTGTTTGTCTGTTGTTATGCTGTTAGACTGTTGTATGTGTTGTATGCTGTTGTATACACTTTATCTTCTATTCTATATCTATCATCTTAAATATATAAAAAAGTATATATATAAAAATCTGTTAACCTGGGAAGGGTCATAGCACTATAGCATATTGTCCTATTGTTAGTTTAACTGCTTCTATTGTTCTCATTTGTAAGTCGATTTGGATAAAAGTGTCTGCTTAATGAATAAATGTAAATGTAACGTAAGTGTTATTTGTTTTTGTTAATTTCTGTGTTAACCCTTCCCATGCCAGACTTCCTGCGAGAGGACACACCCGTTGGGACTAGCTTCCTGAGGGCGGCGGCTCATGACGACGATCAGGGCACTAATGCGGCCATCACCTACTCTCTGTCCCAGCAAAACCCAGCTTACTTTCACATCAACCCCAGCACAGGATGGATCTACGTCAATCAGCCTATCTCACAGGTGCGCATTTCACACACCTACTCACATACAATCACATTTACCTAGTTTTCAAATATGGACATGCCATAGATTTCCATTGTTACAAATAAACAATATAAATCATTTATGAACAAACTTGTGTTTTAAAGATACAAGATAGTATAG
Organism: Hybognathus amarus; assembly: GCA_030378365.1. Lineage (NCBI taxonomy): Eukaryota > Metazoa > Chordata > Actinopteri > Cypriniformes > Leuciscidae > Hybognathus > Hybognathus amarus. Next base: position 178,862 of record JAQIUQ010007164.1, read on the forward strand.
TACAGGTACTTGGATGTGTGTGTTTTAAATCCTGGAGTAGAACACATAATTCTCACTCATCATCCTCCAGATTTTATTTTATTCTTTTTTCAGATCCTCATGAGTTTTGCATATTAAACTTGGTTGGGATCAAGAAAGATCCTATATATATCCGTGCAAACCTTGTCTGGAGGGATAGTATTCTGTTATCATACTGTAAGCATAAACACATGTATGGTTTCCTTTATTCGAGTGTAGTTAATTAAATAAAAAACTTACCTTGCCTGCTTTTTTATCATCATTAAACATAATGTTTTTTGTTTATTTATACTTTTTCTTTTCATCTTGCATAATGGCATTCATACATTGTGCTTCATATTTGGGTGTTTCTTCAAATGTCTTTGGGCCCTTTTATGACCCAGAAATGTATTTGTATTATACCAACAAACTTTTTCCTTTTCATTATATGGAAACGTATTACCTTGCATGTGTAACTCTTTTCTGAGACCCAGTCATAATCATAAATAAGCAATCTAAAAATGTACGTATAAAGCGTATGGTGATCTAAACAAAGAGTGAAACAAAGAGAATGTGATGGTGTCCTTTAAAGCATGACCAACAATTTTACCCCATAATAGATATTGTTAGATTAAACTTAGTGAGAGTATTAAAAAAGTGTGTTTTAAGAGAGTTAGTTTGTAAGTTTACAAGCCAAATTTTCCATAGTTGAAGAAACATTCTTGTGTATGTGTGTTTTTTGGTCTGGTCAGAAATCATCGTCTTCACTTTTCTGCCTACGAATGGCTGTGTGTCATTTCTATGCTGGATATAGAAGCTCTGAGACGTTGGAGGTTGATTTGACATTAAAAATGCTGTATGCACATAGAGAAGCGCAGCCAGAAAGACAGGCCGTTCTTCTGTGACATCTTGCATCCTTTTTATAGAGTCATAACTGATGGCAGTCTTCAGGTAAAGCATCCGAGGACTTATAATGCACAGTTTACGTCTAAGAACTACACTACTAACACGTCGTTGCTCTTAATAGAAATGAATGTGGATGAAATTCCTCAGAGCAGGTCATTAAGACTGTATATTGTAAGTCTGGTCCATGTTTTTCATTAGCCAGGCTGACTGCCTTGCATCACTTATGTCCAAGTGGATCCGTTTTAGAACGGCAGACAATGTCACCCACACTAAACTCACCTGTCTTCAAATTGACAACTTAAACTGCCCCCCTGCTGTTATTCTTGCCTCCTCTCATTCTCCGTCTGTCTCTTCCTGTCTGCATCTTCCTTTCCTTTTTTCTGACCTAAGAAAAACCCAAATTTAGGAGCCAGTTTTTCGATTCAGAGTGCATTTGAATGAAACACATTTTATTTCACCAGTTCTCTGTCTTGAAAGTCAAATAAAAAAACAAATATCTAGAGCCTGTAGTTTGCTGCTGTAGTTGATTTTCTGGATGTGAAACATCCATGGACAATGGTGACCAATTCTTCAGGTTGAAGTATCAGGGATTTCTCACCTCTGAATTTCCGTTGACAAAAAAATCTCACCTGTCTTTACCGGTATCAGTGACAGCCTGTATTATTTCAGTGTATGTTGATAAGCCCCTAGGCTGGATTATATCACCTGTCTCTCATCCTGACAGACATCACGGATCAGCCAGCAGATCATCGCTACTGATGGAGGGAGTCGGAGCAGCTCGGTCGACCTCACTGTTATCATCACCAATGTACACAACCAGCCCCCGCAGTGGGAACAGGCGGAATATTGGGTCACGATCCCGGAGAACACTCCACGCGACAGCAAAATAGTGGTGAGACTTTCATATACTCAATCACAAGTTCCTCTCTGCTTTTAAAAGAGTGTGTCATGAGTTCGCACTTACATATAATCAGATATAGTAGAGAGTATTCATATTTGGTGTGCTTTCTGAGGGGAGGGCTCTGAGCTCGAAATTTTGCCCGAATTCAGAGTACTCCCCCATCCCTGGCTGAGATGGAAATAATTGAGTGAGGAGTGAGGGTGGTGGAGGGATGCTGGAAAACTGTTGTGAGTTAGTCGGCTATTTACAGTATATATCCTCTCATGCTCATTGGGTTGATTATCTGAACGTGCTCATCCTAAACATTGTTAATACAACATCATTAAATATGGCAAACACAAAGTTCAACTGCTAAATTGCATAATTAAAACCCACTTAACATAAATGCATGACTTTTTAGCTAATCAGATTGTGAAGCTAGGACTTCACTGTTAAGTAAGGGGTAATCCACAGCTTTACCTGCCATGTTGCGTTCATTTTCACTGAGCTTGTCATTGTCAGAGCTGCCAACTTTTGAGTTTAGCTTGGCGTGAGACTACTCCAGGGGGGAGGGGGTGGTTTGATATGGAGCATAGCCTATATTTGCACTAAAGCCACCTTTAGTGTCTGTGTTTATAGCAAAAACACGCCCGTCACAGAGCAGCTACAGTGGCGTAGATTGTAGAGCATAGTTCGTGAAAGAGCTTTCGATTCGCTCGGACCCGAGTTCGAATCCGCCTTTTGCCGAACATATGAGATGTAAAATGTATAAACTAACATGAAGGTCTCTAGCATTATATTTTGCCAATGAACTAAAAAACGTAACCATGATATTGCCTTTGCCTTCATAAAACAGCACAAGACTTTAAGAATAGGCAGTCTGTTTGTGCTGAGTGTTTTAGAGAAACGTGTGCACTTTGCTCACACGATCAGCATGGTCATTTGAATAAATAGTTACCTAAATAAAAGCTCAAGGGTTTATTTCTTGCAAGTGTAGAAATAAGGACAAAAGTATTTTTGTCGAGGGAGCAGTCAGTAAAACATTATCTTTTAAAATCGATTTTGAACACGGAGCAGTTTTTCCTGAGAGTGAGACTGGAAAACCCGTAGTGGACGGTGAGAGCGGCAAGGAAAGTTGAAATCAGTTCAACTTTATGGTAATGAGCAATGACGCGGTTCGGCGGCGAACCAGCGGCAACCAATCGGAATGTAGAAGTGTTCCGTTTGAGAGAATTCCAGAGAACGCAGTCCTGTAAACTTTGGTTCCGGCCACATTAATTCCCAAGCAAAATAGAGGAGGTTGATCATTTGAATTTGATAAGAGGGCACGCAGCACTATTTATAGGCAAGATTTTCGTGCTAGAACACTTTTTCAGCGGGAATGCAAATTATAATAGCACTTAACCATGAACACAAAAGCCACACCACACACATATGGCTTTTAATTTGTTTATTTCATTAGCAAACATGTCACTATAATTTTAAGGTTATTTCCATCGATCAATTTTCTGCAAAAGTAACGACCGACATGCTTGTTTGCTTTGCGGCCCCTTTAAATACCGTTTTAAAAAAGTCACGCATTCGATCTATGTCAGAGCATCAGAGCGTCCACGAATCTTTCCACGGCATCGTTGACAGAGCGGCAAGAGCGAATTTTGCCGCTCTCGCCGGCGGCGGTGTGAACGTACGGTTAGAGTGCAGAGAGGAATACGCTTTGACTCCAGTCCTGGTTTTGCGTCCGTGCCGTTAGGAGCTCAACATCTGTCTCGCAGGCAAGATCGCTCTTGATTAGAGGATATTTTAACTCATTTGTGGTAAAACTAGTCGATCACGAGTGGCTCAACTGGTGGATTTATAAATAAACTCGTCTTTCAGGTATTTTGCCGACTGGCTTGACACTTTAGCGTGAGAAATCGGGGTGGAGAGCGTGAGAATTGGCTCACTTGCGTGAGTCTCACGCTCAATGCGTGAGAGTTGGCAGCCCTGTATTGTGAATTCTGGGACTGTCATCTCACAAAACAATTAATATTTAAGAAGCCAAGCCATCATGATTTAGATACCTACTTTTTGTAACAGCTTTTCAATCAAGTCCTCTTCTATGATGTCTTCATATGCCGTTCAATAGGTTTTCACATTCACTGTTGTTGTTGTTTTAACAGACTGAGTGTTTTTCACTCACATTGCTTTTTGCTTTGGTTGTGCTGTTGATAAGCAGAGGTAGAGTGTAGTGACTTTCTTACCGCTGAGGCTTGTCACATCTTATCCAGCCTTCATCTTGTTTGCTATTTCAGCCCGTTTCATTCGCTGTCACATTTTACATTCATCGGGGAGCTTGAACCCACAGAGAGATCAGCATCCGCAAACAACCTCATCTGTCCAGCAAACTCAAGCAGACTGCTTGTCTTAACATTCCATTCTAATTCATTCAAAAGGGGCAAAAAGGCCAGTCCACGGAGTCTGTTTTCCTCACATACAGCAGATTTATCAGTGAAGAGTGCCAGGAGGAGTTCTGCTGGAGTCACTGTTTCCCTGACATCAGCGGCTTCCTCTGGCTGCTGCCAGCTATTCTGCAATCTGTATGAACCTCCGCATCTGTTTTAGCGGTCCTCAGTGGCTCAAACCGTGACGGGGATGTTCTCCTCTTCACGTTGCCACAGGATGTAAAATGTTTGATCCTAAAATACCTTTGCATCGGCATGGGTTTTAGTGAGCGGACTGCTTCGCTAGTCATTTTTGTTAACCTGTTTTTAAAGGGCTACAGGGTTTGCACTGAAGGGGGAATATGTAGACACTCATAGAAGTTATGTTCCAAAACCTACTGAGTTGGCTACCTAGACAGCATTTTAAACAGCACTTCCACATCAAGCCTCTTCCAAAAGTTAGGCTGCAAAAATATGTTGCCTTATAAGATAACTTGTCTAAATTCTAGAGAAATAATTCATGTATCATTTTGTGGATAAGGCAATCCCAGAATGTACTCCAAGATGGCCGGCCAAGTCAAGAGAAATTGTTGATAGACAGCCCGACAGACAGACAGATTGATGGATGGATGGATGGATGGATGGATGGATGGATGGATGGATGGATGGATGGATGGATGGATGGATGGATGGATGGATGGATGGATGGATGGATAGATAGATAGATAGATAGATAGATAGATAGATAGATAGATAGATAGATAGATTAGATAGATATAGATAGATAGATAGATAGATAGATAGATAGATAGATAGATAGATAGATAGATAGATAGATAGATAGATAGATAGATAGATAGATAGATAGATAGATAGATAGATAGATAGATACTAATTGTCTGGGACTTTACTAGCAGCGTGAAGCTCAGTTAACTGCATTAATCTCTTGACAACCCGCTTGACAACATCTAAATGATTAGATTATATGTAGGAGGGCTTGTTGTAAGTAAAACCGTCACTTTCTAGGACAAAATATCCAATGTGACCGCATTTAATTGTACTTTATGATGGGCACCGAATAAGAGCCACCGTAAGGCATCTCTGATCAGCTTTTTCTGTCTGATGCCAGTGCTGTATAATGAGATGATTTCTAATTATTGCTAATTTCATGGCACCTCAGGCTGTACTCATTTTGCTGGCAGTGTCATTACCCATCTTATCATACATAGATGTTTTTTTGAACAGCCCTTTGCACTGGATCTCACCAGCTACTCTTTTTCTCTTTCAGTCCTTTTTTTTTTTGCTGTTTTTTCTGATTTAGTGAGTAGTTTTGCTTTGTTTAATACAGGACATGAGACCACAGCTCTCAGATTATCTTTTATTCTGCCATCTTTCCATGTATGGCTTTGTTTGTACCTGTTGCAAATTCAGGGCCAGGAGTTTCTCATTGTGTTGGTTTTGGTATTTTATATAAGTATTTAGTGTAAAGTGCTACCCTGATTTTAAAAAAGCAGCATAGTCACTAGAATATGTTTTGGATGCTGTTTTCTGGTGTTCATAAAGAAATAGTTTTAACCATCAGAATTTTATTGTCGAATTTGTGCATAGACTAACACTTTATTTTACAGTGTCCTTGTTGCAAGTTAACTATGTAGTTACTATTACTATTAATCGTGCATAATTACATGCAACTAACCCTGTTAGCACCTTAAAATAAAGTGTAGCCATTGATAGTTAATGAATGTTGATTGGTGTAAAAGATTAAAATTGGCCTGAGTTTATTCTTGAGTTCACTATTCCTTTAACTGAATATAACCAGGAAGATGTATATGCTCAACTGGTGTACCTATCCTAAATGACTAGCTAAATTTTCCCCCCAGAAGCCTGTGATTGGTGAGTGAATGGTGCCTCATGGTTCATCACAGAATAGCAAAAATCACTTTACAGAACCTTCTCATTCACTGTTCTTTGCTGGTGGAGGGATCTTCATAAGTTTATACAGACAGCCGAATCCATATTAAAAAAAACAGCTGAAAACTCATCTCTTCAGTGATCCTGCTGACTCTTAATAAAAAGAAAAAACTTCTTATGCGTTAATTACTTCTAAATATTCTAGCTTGTATTCTAGACAATGTTTGAGACTTTTCACTGATACCACTGTCTTGCATTGTTGCCTCTTTAAGAAGGGATAGTTCACCAAAAATGTTTTTCTGTCATTTACTCACTCTTTAGTTGTTCCAAACCTGTATGAATTTCTTTCTTCTCCAGAACACATAAGAAGATGTTTTGAAGAATTTGGGTAGCCAAAAAAATTAGCCGCTTATCCACTGTTGGGTCAGTGCAAGTCAGGGCTAACAACATGCCGGGCAGGGCAAATAACCTCAAGCACCGAGCCCAAAGTCGAGTTGCGTTCCCACTTTCAGTAGCAATGCTACTTTAAACCTCGCCATACACACTCTTTCATAGAACGATGGAACACAATCTCATCATTTCATCAGCTGACTGAAAACTAGCTACAGTAGATCACAAAATGAGCATGACAGAAGCGATTCAAATATCATATAAAATACCATGGAAGTCAATGGGTCCTATCAACTGTGTTTTTGGATAAAAGCTCAATTTATATCTGCTAAATCTATAAATCTAAATGTAATTTTGCATGCCTGGTCAACAAGCTAAACCAGTCCCAAACCAGCACTATCTAGCCTAATCAGCCTTGGCTAGTGTGGAAATTCAGAAGTGCATGAATCATATAATCTGTATTTCTTTTATCTATAGTCTCAGCTTTTTTGTTTGAAGTAAATTTCTTCATGTGTGGATGTGTGTGTGTAAGCACCTAAGCTCCGTCACCGTGTGCACATGAAGGTGATGGTCCTTCGGGCAGTGTGTGTCAGAGCAGATCTGTGCATCCCTGCCCACTCACATAGCTCAGCTAATGGAGGATGTACCTGGAGGTCACCTTCAGTGTCTCTTCAGTCAGAAAACCAGATAAGTGTTGTTACTTGGAGCTTTTTATCACCTACCTTCCTGCTCTCAGTTGAGTTTCTATATCATATTCAACCACTCTATTTTCAAACTACTTTGTCAAGAGGGGTTTCAAAACACAGGTTGCACAAGTATTCAGATCCAATCACTGAATTTGTTAATGGAACGCACCTTGGCAATTGGACAAATAACCGCATTTTCTTTATCCTTTCTTTCGCGTCTCTATTTCCCTCCCTTTAACGCCCACACCGCACCCGAACTCTAACACAGAGGTGTTACCCGTAATATGACTTGAAAAACAAAGCGCTTTACCACAATTACAGTCGAGCTCCCTTTCTCTTCAACCCTCTGAATACAGCATGAACTCCCTGATGTAGAATAACTGTAGCAACTGGCTGTTCAAATCTGTTCTGTGCATTGGGAGCCTTCATGCTAATTCATCCTCAGAACTCTAAATACAAATTATGCTTGTTAAACAGTATAATGCATTCATTAGCAACACTGAGTAGCCTTGTTGTGCGTCGAGTGCTCCTATTCATTTCTCGCTCTCGCTTCCTCCCTCTTGCTTTTCTCCTTCATCTATCTATCTGTCTCTCTGTCTAACTAATTAAAAATTTAAATATCAGTCAGCTCATTGTGGTATTATCTCAAGGAATGCTAATTAACACATTTTCAAAAGCAGTAATTGCAACCTTGAGGATGTAATTTAAAGGGCCTTGTTCGTGTGTATGGATAATGAGAATGCTGTTCTCATCAAGCCTGAGAGACGTCTGCTAATAAACTCTTGGAGGGAATATTAGACAGGTTGGGATTTGAAAGTTGACCAAATTTCTGTTTAGTTCAATAGAGGAACTTTTGTTAGCATGAATAGTTTAACCCCACGAGTGGTTAACCAAAAGAATGGGCTGGTGGGCTGGTAAATGAAAGGCTGATGGTTTAAATCCCACAATGGTTGATCTGTGAAATATCACCATTGTATTCCTGATCAAAACACTTAACCTTTGATTACTCCTGGTGTATTGTCCCTGTAGAAATTGCACTGGAAGTCACTTTGGATAAGATTGTCAACTACATGATGAATTAGTTGAACCTAAAGCTTTGAAGTGAATGCAAGATGTCCCATTGGACAGGAGCACCAGTCTAGGTAACTTCTGAGAGTTTTTTGATGTCAACTAGCTGTAAAATAGACCTATGCTGTTTTGAGATGTGCTAAGAGTGACCACTTTAATGTTTCAGGCCCCACAAGTTCTTTATGTACAAATGCCTTTTTACACTCTTTTATGAGATAGGAAATAAGATTTTACAGTAAAACATTAAGAAATGAAAGAAATAATATTTTGCATGAAGAAAATCTACCATATTTTGAGGCCATTGTTTTTTGGCTCAAAATCTTAATACAATTTTCTTGAAACACACACTCTGAGATGCACTGAAGCTGTGAGAGAAGCATTGGTCAGGGAAGTTAGTGGAGACTCTGTCAAAGTGACTGCAAATAAGTTCACTGAATAGGTCATTTCTATTGGGAAGACGCAGTACCGAATACACTTAAAAGCAGGAAGCAAAAGCCACAGAGCTTTTAAGGTACTTGTTTTCTGTGTTGCAGTGGGCGGATGCTCTCAAAATCATGGCCAGGGTTGATTTAATGGCTGACTGGACCCATGTTCTCTGACACAGAGTTCTCCCTCTATAACATCTCTCTCTCCATCCACTTTTATTTTGTCTCTACCTTTTCGCCCTTTTTCTCTGTCGACTAAGTTTTATAACCTGCGCTAGACGCCAAGTGTTCCTTACTCTGGATGACCATAAATGGTTTCGGTCTTTCTTTTTGAGTTTTGACTGGTGGCTTTGAGGTGCCATTGGCCGTATTGTCATCTGGAATGTTTTGTTTGCTTTACAGTGTCATTTGGTTGATGATGTTTTGGGTAAAATGCGTTTTAGTCAGCTAAAAGACTTTGAGTTCCCCTCACGGACAAGTTCCAGCTGTAATATTGCATTTTCCAAGCCAAAACTGGCTATACAATATGTCTTGTATCCAAGCACTATGCACATGTTTTTGTCTGAACTCTAATTAAACAATGACTTTGACTTTCATGGCATTACATTTCTAGGATTGTTGCACAGCACATGCCTTGAGAACAATAAAAAGTATCCATGTCTACAGGCTAACAGCCAAGTAAAAGTAGCAATGCTCCTTTTTCAACCCCATTTTTTAGCAGTGACAATAACTACCCCTTACGAAAATTAAGTTTATTCAAGTGTGCTATTAGTATACTTTTTTTAAACTAAAAATATATACTTCAAATTGCACTTAAGTATACTTGACTTATACTGACAGAAAAGTCTAAGTATTTGGCCTATACTTGTTGATCGAGATATACTTATAAGTATTCTAAGTATTCTTGGCTTGTACTTGTGTTTACTATTTTGATTGAGTAGCTTATTAAATACTTTTTTAAAACATAACATACACACTTATAAACTAACATATTCAAGTTTATATAGTAACAAGCTTTCGGGTGGAATAGCTTATAGAGTAAAAACAAGCAAGGAACTGAACCTGATCTTGAACACAGCGATAATAATTATACAATTTCAACAGTAATTGTATAGTAAAACATAAACTCTGATGTTAATCACTGTTTTCATCACTGTTATTTTGAAGTTTTTGTAGTACATTAGTATCTGAAAGTAAATGAATCTCTTTGTCATTTTTATTGCTGTCACCTTCATGGAGATTTAAACCCTCATTGTTTTTGAGCCAGATAAATATATGTACTAAGTATAAATCCTCCTAACTATAAATCATGAGTAGCTTAGCTAAAAATGCTACAATTTAGCATTTCTGTTTATAATGTCATTGATTAGTGTTTATGTGATGGCTGAATGTTCTTCTCAGTTTATTTCCACTCACTAAAGTGTATTCTTTCTTTAGAGGATATGTGTAATCATTGGTTTTGTAATTAAATATGATATAATAGCTCTGTGAGGGGGAATTTAGGAAACTACTACTGCAGAAAGTTACTCCAAAACTGTCAATATTAGTTCAATAAGCAATTGAATGGATTATAGATGAAGCGTGTTTAATGTATTCACACACAACAGTCAGTGGGTTCTTGCCCGACGGTTCTGCTGATTTCAAATACCTTCTCATAAATTATGCTAATTATCTTGTTTGAGCTTTTAGGGTAGGTGTTTGCATCTTACATGAATATGTGTTTAAGGTATTATAGTACATCCAAGCACACACAAACCTATATGATCAGTAATGTACATCAAAAGGTTTCAGATGTTAATAGACAGATTTTCCAATGCACTTTTCATAACATAATATTTCACCATGCAGTCCATGTTTAATTATATCACCAACCTCAAGCTCATTTTCCCCTCCCAACAGACCATCAAGGCAACGTCCCCGCTTGGTGACCCCAGGGTGACTTATAACCTGGAGGAAGGTCAGGTTCCCGAGACCAACATGCCTGTGCGCTTCTACATCAAGCCTAACCGGAGGGACGGTTCTGCTTCTATCTTGGTGGCAGAGAATCTGGACTATGAGACCACACGTTTCTTTACGCTCCGAGTGCGTGTGCAGAACGTGGCGGCTGTACCGCTCGCTTCCTTCACCACTGTCTATGTCAACATCACAGGTGAGTGATACCCTGATCTCCTGGAAATTACAACTGCATTATATATAGGCATGAGTAAAAGTGATGCAAAATCGGGGTCCGTTTTTTTTTTTTTTAATTTTTTACAATTTAATTCTGTATTTATTTGTTATTTTATTATTATACTAGATTATTTTAAACTGTTTTATGGATACTTTATACACTGCCATACTGTTTTCTATTTTGATGTATTTTAAAATGTAATTTATTCCTGTGATGGCAAAGCTGAATTTTTATTATCTTTACTCCAGTGTCACATGATCCTTCAGAAATCATTCGGCAACACTTTACTTGAAGGGGTGTGCATAAGACTGGCATGACACCTTCATAACCATGACATGACATATGTCATGAACATGAAATAGGGTTTATGCATCAATAAGTGCCATTCGCTCAATAATGACATTTTGAATGCAAATATGACATTGTTTAAGATGTCTTTTTTTCTGACATCTTGACATAAACCATAACATCATAACCTGTCAGTGTCTTTGTCATGACAACTTGACATTAAATTAGGTTGAACTGTCATATGGTTGGTTTTGACATTGGCTGTCATGAGGTCATTATAACTGTCATGAATATTTTTCGTGACCTCAACTATGGTGGTACACATTGAATTTGTCATTAAAACGTTATAATGGCTTCATGACAGCCAATGTCAAAACCAACCACCCGACAGTTTAATGTAATGTTAACCAATAAAGCTAAGTGTTTTTAAGTTTGATAATTAATCTGCTAGTCTTAGTAATGTCAAGTTGTCATGACAAAGACTCTGACAGGTTATGATGTATTGGTTTATCTCAAACAATGTCATATTTGCATTAAAAATTTCATAATTGAGCGAATGACACTTGTATCGAATGACAGTTGTCATAAACATGCATTAAACTTCCTTCATATTCATAACATGTCATATCATGATTATGAAGGTGTTAGTCATGTTAGTCTTATGCACACCCCTTCAAGTAAAGTGTTACCAATCATTCTAATATACTGATTTGTAGGGCCCTATAATTTCTGCGATCACGGAATAAAAAGGACACTCTTTTTACAACTAAAATAACAGTAAAGTGTAAAAAAATGAATTCCCAAAAATTAAAACGGAAAAAACGGAATTTGCAAAAATTACAACGGAAAAAACGGAATTTGGGAAAAAATAAAATGGAATTTGGGAAAGAATAAAACGGATTTTATAGGGCCCTAGATTTGGTGCTCAAAAACATTTCTTCTCATTATCATCAATTTGCCTAATATTTTGGTGGAAACTGCATTGCATTTTGATTCTTTGATGAATAGAAAGCACCGCATATATCTGAATTATAAATCTTTTGTAACATTATAAATCTATCACCATGGTTCCATGTCTAAAAATCACGGTAACTCCATTGTACTTTCCTTAGTGTAAGACTGAAAGAAAGGAGAACAAAAACGTAAAAATCTGACACAATGATAATAGTCCATGTTGACACCTCTCACTAGCACGCTACAAATACTCCGCGACAACTGGTTCCACGCTGTCTGTGTGCCCTCGGAGAGGTAAACACATTTGCGGTAGTTTAGCAATCAGCATTTCATGCCAGCGTGGTTTCTCAGAAGCACAGCAGTGTCTGATCTGATCCACTGATTGTGTTTGAGGCGCTGACGCTAATGTTTTTTTTTCTTCCCTCTCTTCATAGCTCATTTAGCCTGTGCTGTGCATTTGTACACAAAATGTGTTCTCTTCTGTCATTGAGTGTATGAGGAAATCTAGTGTGCTGATGAGTGCATGACAGGCGGCGGGTGGGGGCGCAGAGTGACGGTGTGTGTGTAATAGGAACAGTGAAGAGCTTTGGCATCAAAGCACACCACTTGAGACCACATCAGCATTAATTAAGAGGAAAATGGAGATTGAAATAGAGGGAAAAGGAGACAAAAAGCCCAAGCCCAGCTGTAATCCACTAAGAGCAAAGAATCCAGCATTGTTTGAATCCACACATTAAGACCTCACACTTAATACTTTTTGGGGGTTACTGAAAAATAATGTTTACCTCTAATCTTACATGTCCATGTGAATCCATTTGGAAGATTGTTTCAGTAGTGTGTCATTTGTAACTGATTGCTCTCATTCTTTTTTCATCCAGATGTGAACGACAACGTTCCCTTCTTCATGTCATCCACATATGAGGCAACGGTTCCAGAGGGTGCAGAGATTGGCACATCAGTGGCTCAGGTCTCAGCCTCTGACTTGGACTCTGGTCTCCATGGCATGGTGAGAATCTTCTGAGTATGATCCTTCTTGGTTCTTTCTAAAACTCTAGAACTACCAGATCACATGACTTAATATGTGTCTAATACTGTTTGTGATTATTAAATAGTTCTCTTTTAATCTTGTTTGACACTTTTTCCTACTTAGATTAACTACGTCATTCTGAAGGATCAAAGTGGCGACTCGCAGTTCTTCAGCATTAATTCCTACACGGGCATCATCCACACCCGGGCCACCTTTAACCGCGAGCAGAAAGGCTCCTACTTGATCGAGGTCCAGTCTCAGGACAGCTCCGAGTCGGCCCGAACCCGGTCAGCAGGGCCAACCCAACACAGGTGTGATCCATCAACCATGTCTTCTTAACCCCTCGGTCACTCTGTTTCCCCCTTCACCAGCCTTCAGAATGAACTCCATTCATTAAGACTTCAATGAGTCACGCCGTAATGAAGAACTAATGCCAACCCAGGGATTTGTGTGTAATTTAGGCCACGTGTAATACAATTAGACCTCAGTTTTAATATTAAACAGGGATTATGATGTTTAATTCAATTCAGGTTTTTACAAATAATGTTTTTTATTAACACAAGTCTGTTTTCTGGCAAATATTATAATAAAAACAAATAATTGTTTTATTTAAGAAATAAAGAGAATGTATTAAACTGATCAAAAGGGACAATAAAGGCTTTTACATTGTTTAAAAATAAAAATAATATATATATATATATATATTATTTTTATTTTTTCGTAACAATGTAAAAGCCTTTATTGATATATATATATATATATATAATCAAATGCCTTAATTAATAGCCTTAATTAATATATATATATATATATAATCAAATGTGTGGGATCAAATTAAATTTCTACTCTAAAAAAATGCTTCCTGTTTCCACATTTTCAGCATTGATAATAATAAGAAATAGCACATTACAATGATTTCTGAAGGATCATGTGACACTGAAGAATGGCAGTAAGGATGCTGAAAATTCACAGGAATAAATTACATTTTAAAACTGATATTTTAAATTCTAAAAACATTTTTACAGTATTTCTGTTTTGATCAAATGAAATGCAGCCTTGGTAAACATTAAAAAAAAATCATACTAACCCCAACTTTTGAACGGTCATGTGAAAGTATAAATATATTCACATTCACTTGAATTTTAATGAAAATTCAATTTCATTATACACTTTGTACCAATTGTCCCATCTTCTTTGATTTATAAATGTATTGTTTATTAATTAAACAAAAAACTTTTTTTGTCTTGAGATATATTTTATGTATTGATGTGATCTGAAAGTAATCCAAACCTCTTTTACCCTGTAGACACAGCCTACGTGAGGGTTTTTGTCACGGATGTAAATGACAATGCTCCAGCTTTCTCTCAGCCTGTATATGAGATCAGCGTGGAGGAAGACAAGGAAGTGGGTTTCGTGGTCATTACCGTTACAGCTAACGATGAAGATGAAGGTAATTTTTCTGTTGTATGTAGGCGTGTCAAATATCTTATTCAGGCGGTCATGTCACTTGTCTTTAGTTTGTGGTTTTTGTTGTTTTAGTTTTGTTTGTTTGTGCATTGACTTCTTTCTGACAGCCCACTGATATTTTTGACAGAGATGGAGGAGGAGGGGTTGCAAAAAGAAATTGAGCAAAATAAATCTAGGTGGAAAATTCGCTTCTTTTTTGTGCTGAGCTTGTTAGCAAATCTCTGTGGTGAATGTGGGAGTAACAATTTCAGCACCCCATTTGATGTTTGTCTCTTTGATTTGTTTTTCTTTGTTGTCTTTGAGAAAAAGAATTAAATAAGTAGCAGGCCTTCTTTAATGATAGAAGCAAACTCTTGTGTGCAAGATTTTGCGTAGAAATTTACATGAGCTGTGTGACATCTGAGGGCTCAGGCAAATAACCATTGAGATTTTCAATGGAACAAAATAGACTGCTCTGACTAATATATAAAATATACTAAAATGAAAAAGGAGTGTGTAATGGGACATTTTTGACAGAAATTCTCGAGAGGCTTTACTAGGTGGCTTAAGATTAAATGTGGGAAAAACAAGTGTAAAAACTGTGCAGTGTTAAACAAGCTGCACAGATTCATTCATCCATTATCTGTTAGTCAAACTACAAGAAAAAATTTATAAAAAAAATAATTCACACAAAAATTCTAAAAAAAAATACAAATTACATTTTCTTTTATAATTCACACAAACACAACTTTCCATTATTTAATCACCCTCATTTGTGTGACTTTTTTATTGTGTGTAACAGTGTGTAACTGGTCCACTTTATTCCATAACTTCTAAAGTTGACGTGTTTGTGTGAGGAAAAGTAAAAAAAAAAAGAAAGAAAAGTTATTTGCTCAATTTAAATTGATGCACTGTTTGATACAGGTTAATAACACTGTTATTTTAGATTCTATAATAGTTTTTAATTTTTAATTTTAGTATTTTAATTTTATTTTTTTTGTCATTTTTTAGCTCTATATAGTTTTATAATTGTATTTCAGTTCTAGTTATTTTAATAAATCAAGTTAAACTAAATGAAAATGAAAAAAAATGTTTCCTTGGCAACTAGCTAGAATTTTCTTTTTTATATATATATATATTTTTTTCAAGCCACAATTTTTTTAAAGCTACACTGTGTGATTTTTACCCCCATCTAGTAGTGAAAAGGTATATGATCATCCAGTGAATATTAGTTTCTGTTCCTCTCAATTCCGATTTCGTTTTAACTCCTACGGTGGCCAATGTAGTCCAAGATTAACATGGCTTCCAGTTCGACCTCGTCCATGAGTGTTAACTCAAACGTAAACGCGAAAGGCAAAGCTTGAATTAACGGGTATGTCCCTCTTTGGCTAATGTACTTTCAAGATGGAGGGGAAACATGGTGACCAACATTAGAACCCCTTACCCGTATGTATTTTCAATGGCATATTATACACTCACGAGAATACTTTATTACTTGAACGAAATAAATGTGCATTAATGAGCACATATATTTTTGAAAGAGCTAAGTGTTTTAGCTAAGAATAAACTAAAAGAGTTACACAGTGTAGCTTTAATGGTTTTAGTTTTAGTTAGCTATAATAACCCTGGTTCAAAACAACATGAAGATGAGTAAATACTGCAAGATTTTCCAATATTTTGACAAACAATCTCTTTAAGATAACACAGAGAGGCAGAGGAAGGAACAACATGCAGTTTTGTTGTCCTAACTCTCCCGCACAACAGCATTCTTTAGTATTGTTACCAAAGTATGCTGAACCCCTCAAGGGCAATCTGAAACTGCAGGGAGTTCATGTTTATTTCAGTACCACACAGACTTTGCAATGATGTAACTATCACCATTAAACCATTTTACAGAAAATGGTCTGTATTTTTTTTTGTTCCTGTAATGTAAGATGCCACAATTAGCATGTGTACGAGCATTGCTGACAGCGTACATTACCTTAATGCTATGCATTGTTTGACCTCTGAAATGAAACTTGGCTGTTTAATAAATGTTTTATTTATGTCTTTAGAGAGCTGCATATCCTTCAGACAATCTCAGCACTGCATGAAAACATCACCTAAATGCACTGAGCAGCTAGTATGAATTAGTCTAGCAAACTCTCAGTGGTCAGTCAAATTTGCATATTCCGGTTTAGTGAGCGACTTCTCCTGTTGATTTTGTTACTCCTGTTGGAACATTCGGTCCATCGCTGTTTCCACCGACAGTCATAGAGTCGCTCCTGTTAATCTGAGCGCGACAGGCTTGGACAAATCACCTATCCGTCCAACGTAGCGTGGCAGCCTGCCTGTCTGCCCACCCCCTCATTTCTCATCCTCCGCCTGTAGAATATTCCAGGCTGTCACCTTCACACATCGCGGTGGCACGATTCTTCCACCTGATCTCGCTCTGATTTCCATCAGGGCATGGCGAGCTTCGGCTCATCTGTCAAATAAACAAACAGGCGGGAGCGCAATGTCTCTCACGGGCGACACGGCTTCACCCGTTACATATGCATGACAAATTACGCGTGGCGTGGAGCCGTGTCAACAGGCAGGCTGGAGTGAAGGAGACAGGCAGAGGGATGGAGACGTGCAGGTGTCTGATAGCTCATTAATGATCAGACTCCTACTCTGCTGTGGAGGTGAGAAGGGTGACACGAGCTGCCATGGCTGGATGGACGGTCCTGAGCAGAGCGTAAGCTAATATCTCACGACTGTCATGAAGGGAAATGCAAATCGAAGCTTGATGTCCCTCTGTCCCCTTCCTGCTTTGGAAGGCACAATGAATGAGATCGCCATTAAAATGCAATATTTCTTATTACGCTGGGGATGAAAATGGGGAATAGGAATAATTAGGAGCTGATTTGCAGGAGAGGAGGAATTTTATGGTCCTGTTAAGTGTTTCCTGAAAGCTGATTAGCTGTGCCCTCTTTGAGCTGTTCATTAAACTCCAGACTGATTTCAATGATGGAATATGTAAAACACGCACAACTTTCTTCAACAGCTGAATGAGCACAAGGTCTCCTAGACTTTCAGCTGTCTTTCATCGCCAGTGACCATCCTATAGGTCATAGTAGTTAGGTTTAACCTGGTTGGCCACATCATTAAGGAAGCTTGCTTTTGGCAAAATCACTTGAGCTCCCCTCAGCACGCGTCACAGCACATCACACTTCACATCCGTGATGGCCGTAGCCAGGATGGAGCAGGACATGTTCTAATGAAATCCTCACACATCACGCCCAGATGGTGTTTGTCTCATAGAATCTGATGCGGACTGGTAAACAGAGCTGGCAGCGAAACTACAGCTTTTTCTCCCTCAGTGTACCATGGGTGGATAAACCCAGTTGGGGTCAAGCTGGGGAGCAGCCGAAAGTAGGAAAGATAAACTGTGGTGATTGTTTTAAATAAGATTCATTTTCAAACACATGTAAAAGGAAGGGAAGGGTATAATGTTTGTATTATTTTTAATAATAAGTATATATTTTTTTATTTTCAAAGAGCACGACAACCATTATTCAGTCTTAAAGGTGCCCTATAATGTTTTTTAAATTATTTTATAATGTTTCCTGGGTTGCCCTTAAAATGTTAGTATGTTTTTTAAATCAAAAATAGTCATAATTTAGAAATAAAAGGCATTTTTCCTAGCCTGATTTTAGCCTCTGATTTGAACACTCTGATTGAAGGGGCGTGTCTGCTGTGTCTAACCGGCCTCTGCTGTGATTGGCTGACATGCTTGCATATGAAATAGCTTTGTATTACATGTGAAACTCTCGAATAATTTTACTACAGCTATTATAGGTTTTACTATTACAGCTATCGAGATTAACGAATCGTGAGATGTTTTTGAAGTAGGCTATTTAGATCTATTCCCATCACATGAAGTGTTGCTGTGATGAGCAAGCAAAGGTTCGGACAGTCTGTCGATCGTGAGGATGAAGATCTTATCATTGTAACACATTTTCTGCCTTCTCTGCTTTCACTAATGCAGACACAATCATGTAAATACAGTAAGAGTTTTGTTATGCAGTGTAACGTGCGTCATTGAATTCATAACAAGTTTGGCAAGTGTCCAGATAAACTCGCGCTGTGATTGTTCTTTGATCGCTTTCTTTCTGTATATAATTCACAATTTAAATAAGATTTTTTTTTCATCCTACTAAAAGAAATGATGTGAAGTCACTGGCCTGACTTATGATGCATAAACAGTATTTAACGATTTTAAAGTGAAAGATTACCTGTCTGAACTTGAACAACAACACATCAGCTCGATCCGAGGCCAGCTCTTGGCAAGTTGAGGAAACAGTCGTCGGTGAAATGTTTGAAAATTTCCAGTGAAAATAAAATTAATCCATTGTTTCTTCAGAGGCTCGGATGAAGGAACTAAAATATACTTGTGTTCATGTGTACATCCGAACACTGATCACTGATAACAGGAAATGAATGCAGCAAAGATTGTTTTGGCTGTACAGCAGCTCTATAGAGAAAGTCATTGTCCAGTTTAAGTTAGTAAAAAAAAACGCTGTTAAATTAGGGGCCGTTTAAAGATGAAGTGTGTAATTTGTGTGCATTTGGTGAGTTTCAAAACAAATATTATCTTATTCTCTAATGAGATTTGTTTAATGACATATTAAGTAAAGATGATTGTTTGTATGTTATGTAAAAAATATGTACAAAACAGTTTGTCTGTGACATTTTGTATGTGTATGCATGATTTCAGTATTTAAGCACAATCATATCATGCCTGTGTGCATTAGAGCTTTTTTGTCCTTTATGTAATCCTCGTCAAATGAGCACAGATTAATGCTGACATTCTCTTTTTATCCAGCTCTGCCAAGCTTAACACTTCCTAGAATGCTAACGCTTTTCCCAACGCCCCAAACAGGTGCCAATGCCAAACTACGGTACCAGATTACCTCCGGGAACACCATGGGCACATTCGATGTGGAGCCAGAGGTTGGCACAATCTTCATTGCCCAGCGGCTAGACTATGAGCAGGTGCAGCGATATCGAGTTACGGCTGGTCGCGTCAGATGGAAAATGGGAAAACCAGACAATGGTTGTCATTAATGTCATCAACCAGAATGATGAGGCACCCCTTTTCACTCAGACCGAGTACCACGGCAGTGTCATGGAGGAACTTACAGAGCTTCCTGTCCTTGTACTAGAGGTGAGGGGTTAAAACACTCAAAGACACATGTAGTTGCAAGAAAATGGCAATGTTGGAGAGATAAATCAGCCTTTTGCAGAGATATGAAACAAATTGGTTTCAGTTTCATTACGGTTTTTTTTTAAATGATATGTAATGGGTATTAATGTAGTTTAAATCTTTGGAAGGCAAAGGTTAGGCCTATTTGAAATTAATATTTTTACACACCCTGCCAAGGTTGTCATTCTCTGCTAGCGTGTCTCAATATTTTTGTCTACTGTGCTGTCAGTGTAAAAAACAGACTTCAAAGACTTTGCATAAACATTCCGGAAAAGAGGCGGAGAGAACTATCAGCATTCCTTTGCTGTGACTATTAACTTTTAATTGCCTCATATGTTCTGTGACTAGTGCGTTGAATTCTTAAATGCATGCCTTTTTTCCCATCTGCTCTTCTCTCAGGTCTCAGCTACAGATCCAGATCAAGAGGCAGACCAGCGTGCAGTCCGCTATTCTCTACACGGACAGGGAGCTGGTAGCGAATTCACCATAGATGAGATGAATGGTAGGATCTTCGTGCAACGCCGTTTAGATCGTGAGGTTCGCTCGGCCTGGCAATTCCTTGTACTTGCCACCGATGAGAATGGTGCAGGTCTTACTGGGTTTGCTGATGTTCTAGTCGACGTGCAGGATATCAATGACAATGCACCTGTTTTCCTATGTGCAACGGACAACTGCTTTTGGGGCACGTGCCTGAGAACTCCCCAGCAGACACTTCCATCATGGAGATGCGGGCCACTGATCTAGATGATCCAAAAGCTGGCAAGAACGCTATCCTGACCTATAGGATTGTGCAGAATGTGCGCAATGAAATCAATCTCAACCTCTTCTCCATCAACCCAGCCACGGGCACCATCTACACTGTTCTGCGCTCTTTGGACAGGGAAGTGGTGGATCGATATCTTGTTGTGGTGGAAGCTCGTGATGGAGGAGGACTTTCAGGAACAGGAACAGCCACCATCATAGTTTCCGACGTCAATGACCATCCTCCAGTGTTCACCCAGAGGGTCTACATGGCCTCAATGCCAGAAAACTTGGACATCAATAGCGAGGTAGTGGTAGTGGCTGCCACCGATGGGGATGAAGGTGAAAATTCAGTCATGACGTTCAGCATCATTGGTGGAGATGAAGATCGTAAATTCTTCATTCGAGACAGACAAGGTAAACCGCCGTGGGATTGTGAGACTGAAGAAGAAGATTGACTTTGAGAAGCCACATGAGCGCACATTCAACCTGACAGTCAAAGTGGAGGATGCTGACTTCTTTAGCCTGGCTTACTGCATCATTCAGGTGGAAGACTCCAATGACCACGCACCAGTCTTCTTCCCACAGTTCTACGAGGCAGGATCCATGTTTGAAGACGTCCCAGTGGGCACCATCGTGGCACAGGTGACAGCTGTGGACCTGGACTCTGGTCAAAATGGGAGGTTTACATACAGCATCGCCCCAGAATCCGATCCCTTTCAACAATTCCTGGTGGATAAGAGCGGTTGGGTTGTAGTTGCTGACTCTCTAGACAGGGAAAAGGTCTCCCAACATAGGCTTATAATCCTGGCTACAGACATGGGCAGCCCTGCTCTGACCGGCTCTGCCATTGTGTTAGTGACCGTACAGGATGTCAATGACAACGGACCAGAGTTTGAGGCTCCATATCAGCCCATTGTGTGGGAGAACACTGTTGCTCCACAAGTTGTTCACATGAATGACTCATCTGTTCTGTTGCATGCTATTGACAGAGACTCTTCATCCAACGGAGGGCCTTTTTCCATTCGTCTTTTGATGTTGACCTCTGATGTTACTAATTTCAACTTGACTGATCTGCGGAATGGCAGTGCCATGATAACCGCTCTCCGCAGCTTTGACCGGGAAAAGCAGAAGCGGTATCTTCTCCCCATCCTGATGATTGACAGTGGCTCTCCACCAATGAGCTCCACCAGTACACTTACAGTCATAATCGGAGATAAAAATGACCATCCCCATGGACCTGGACACAGCGAGTTCATCAGTGTACAACTTACAGGGTATGTTCCAAAGAATAAATACTACAATGTTAATACTGCATGATAAATGGTCCAAAAATATCATGGTAGTGTCATGGTACTTTTGTAAGTGTTGCCATACTCATTCAGCATTATATTTACTTCATGGTGCTTCAGAGAATTGCCATGCTATATGCCCAAAGTACCATGGTTGTACCATAGTACAAGAAAAAATAGCATGGTAGAACCATGGTCAAGTCCAAAATACAATTTTGTAAGTGTTACCATACTCATTCAGCATTATATTTACTTCATGATACTTCAGAAAATACCATGGTATTGCATTGTAAATGTGTTATATTGCCATGCTACATGCCCAAAGTACCATGGTTGTACCATAGTACGAGATTAAAATAGCATGGTAGAACCATGGTCAAGTCCAAAATACAATGGTAATACCACGGTACTTTTGCATGATACATACCATGGTACTTTTGTAAGTGTTACCATACTCATTCATTCATCATTATATTTACTTCATGGTACTTCAGAAAATAATTGGTATTGCATTGTAAATGTGTTTTAATTGCCATGCTACATGCCCAAAGTACTATGGTTGTACCATAGTACAAGATTAAAATAGCATGGTTGAACCATGGTCAAGTCCAAAATACAATGGTAATACCATGGTACTTTTTGTAAGTGTTGCAATTTAGCATGATATTTACATGGTACTCCAGGGAACTTCAAAATATTCCATGGTAAAAGTAGTATTACTTGATATATTTTTAGCATTTTTCTCTTTTCTCTGATGGAAATCCATTTCTAATAAGAATTTGTCCTGTAGATCAAACATGGCATGATGCTAACAATTTACTTAAATCCCAGGTTTAAGAGGCACATACACACAAGCCATTTAAAAGGATGTTGATTTCATGACTAACAGGATTACAGCATTTCGTTTTGCCTTTTGGAGAAATGGCAATGTTGCATGCTAATAGCATTGCATCCCCCCACTGTGCTGTTTAAGTGGGTCCATATGTGCCAATGAGATGCTCTGCTTTTTGCTTATCTCTTTAAAGATATGTCTTCTCCACCCACCCACACACGCGCACATCGCCCCAGGTATCGCGCAGCCTAGATGGAGGTAGCTTGTCTCTAACCTCATTATGTATTTTCCCCAGGTACACTCCACACTGACGGTACTTGGACAGGTTCAATCCCCTGACCTTGATGATTGGAGTGAGAAGGTTTACAAGTTCGAAGGCAAACCCCCCAGGTGCTTTGATCTTCTATTGAAGTTTGATTCAAACTCTGCTGTGTCAAGTGACACTTACAGGAGAAGAAAAAAGAACAATAGCGAGGGAGGATAAAGGATGAGAGCGTGCAGAGCACGACATATTAGCTTGCTGACATCTTGCCTGTCACTCGCCTTTTTAATTTCAAAATTCACTCTGAAGTGATACACAGATTCTCTCCTAGTAATTGATAAGAAAGATTACGTTGGCTAGAGGTTCTCTCTAATGAGCTGCATCTATATGATAGTCCTTTTCCAAACCAGACTCCTCATGCCAACAATGGCACCTTCAAGCAAAGCGATTATGCTAACACTCCAGCAACCATTGCCAACTCAATCAGTTTAGTCTTGAGTTCAATCACAGTCTATTTCAAGTTCCATCCAGAGCTGTGCCTGACGGTGTGTTGTGGCGGATCTGCTCTCATTAATTTGGATAATTAACACATTAATACATTAGCAGTTTGATGCTTACTAGTGTGACACATCTCTTGGCACTGAGAGCGTAGCTTCAATCCAAGCAGTTTTTCATGTGCTTACTTGACAGTTAAGTACCTAATTTGGCACCAGAGCTGAAGGTTACCGTTGAGGTGGAACTCTGTTCCTGTTATATGAACATAATTGAATTTAATTTGAGCAGTGACTAATGTGAGTTTAGCGACCTTGCTTCACAATGTCTGAAGTTACAAGACCAAACAGTGCTTCACTGCAAACAGCATATTAAGAGCCATAAACCAGTGTTGTTTAATAGATGTGTCACTTTCATTTTGTGTCCTTGTCCTCCCAGTGCACACTACAAGACAAGCTCATCACTCACACAAGCCTGTAGATGCAAATGCAACAATAAATGTAAAATTTGTTTGAAATCTGGTTCCATGAGATAGCAGTGAGCAGCAGACAATGAAATTGCAGGTCTGCAATCATCAAAATATATATTTTCCATTTATTTCATAAAAAAAATCACAACAAACCCTTCCTCAATGTTTCCCAAAAACAAATTGTTCTGTGCGTTAAGTTTTTGGAAGAAAATGCTAATTTGGGAGAGTAGATACGCTCACAAAGGCACCTTAATTTTATAATTGACACTGAATAGTTTACACATCAGCAACATGACATGAGACAGAAATGCAAAACATGCATTTCTAAAAAAACAAAAAAACAAAAAAAAAATCCTTATAACAAGATACATTTATTTGAGAAGCTTTTAGAAGATTTTAGAACATATATCTTGCATTTTAAATTCTTATATAAGACCATTTGGGGTTGTTTTTGAAAGAAGTTCATTAAAAAACTGTTGAAGGTGATGTATCAAAATACAGTAAAACAGTAATATTGTGAAACATTATTAAAATTTAAAATAGATGTATTTTAAAATGTAATTTATTTCTGTGATGGCAAAGCTGAATTTTCAGCATCATTACTCCAGTCGTCAGTGTCACATGATCTTTCAGAAATCATTTTAATATGCTAATTTGGTGCTAATTATATTTTTAAGCACTAATTTAACACAATTTAGTGATGGTTTATGCTTAAAAAACTGAAAAAAAAATGCACTGGACAAACTTCAGAATGCAGAGCAGGGATAACACAACTGTGACCTAGACAGAGAAAGAGTGTATCCATACTAAGAGAGAGAGAAGAGACATTGGTGCTGCCCAGCTGTTCCTGAAATCTCATATCCAGAGCAGCAGAAGTGTCCCTGTCATGGTCATCACATCTGGAGATGGAGACAGGAGTTGACATAAGTGCTTTCACTGATATACACACTGCCATTAATAATACAGCTTGAGTCACCTTACCACATTGGTGCTGCTCTCTCATGTGTGATGATCCAGGAATGAACCTTGGAATGAATCTCTAGTTACTGTACAGTTACTTTTACTCTGGTTTGTCAGGGCTTAAAGGGATAGTTCACCCAAAAATGGAAATTCTGACACCATTTTCTCACCTGCATATTGTTCCAAACCCAAATTCTGCTCTTTTCCTTAAGATAAAGTGAAGGAGGACAAATGCTGTCAAGCTCCAAAATTATAAAAATGCACCATAGTATCATAACAGTGGTTAATATGCCCTGTGCACTACATGTCAAGTCATAAAGATTGCTCCGAAAGAAATTGTCCTAAACATCTTAATTTAACGAAATGAGTAAATGTAAATAATCATAAATATTTAAAGATAGTAAATCAAAATGATCAACACACTAGTTGAATCTTCAGCCATGCATTAATTCTTGTCCTTTTTCCCACACAGGCAGTTCACCCTGAACCAGAACAGCGGTCAGCTGAGCATCCGGGAGGGCACAGCAGCTGGATCCTACAGCCTGCAGGTGAGGGTGGCAGATAAGAGCTGGCCCGACGTCACCTCATCGGCCGAGGTCACGGTGATGGAGCTGGAGGAGGAGGCGCTGAGGAATGCTGGGTCCATCAGACTGGCTAGTGAGTGACACTTCCTTTCAAGGAAACTGAAATCTTAAAATAGACCAGCTCACTTTTGTTTTGATTTATTCATCAATTAATTCATTATTAAAACAAATGCATGCTTTAATGTAATGCTTAACATGAAAAAAATGGCATTTTCCTTGATTACTTGAAATTAAACTATGCAAACATACTGTAAGTTCTACACTAACTTCTCAAGTGTAAAATAAACTAAGCAGAAAAAGTGCATGTTCTTCAATTGTTACATCAATATACATCAATAAAATGCATGTATGCCATTAGAAGAAGTTTCGTTTGACCTTAGAAGTTTGTGCATCACATTTCAATGCAGATTTTGTAGATCTGTCACAATGTGATGCAGGCTGATATTGATGAATGAGTAAGTGATCTTACTCATTTCGCATGCAAAGAAAGAGGCCCTTTGCTTCAAAATCTTAAAGGGGCAGGGTAAAAAAAAGTGAGAGAAATTGTGGAAAATGTTCGTGCAAAATTAAACCCACGTTAATAAATGTATTTGGGATAAATGTGTTGGGAAAGTTCACTTTCTACACACATTTTAAATGATCTAGTTCATTCATAGTTCTTTTTTTTCCATATGTTGCGAGCTTCTTTTTTTTTAATTGCCACAGCCTATATACAACCACAGACAACAATTATTTTATCGAATGGCAAAGTTTGCACAGAAATGTACGATTTTTTCCATCCTCACCGACCTTGCGTTTAAATGATCATACAACGCCTCCTCGCTCGCTGCGTTGTCGCCAGCGCCCACGGTGCGAGTGCGGCACTGGTGTCTTGTGTTGCCAGATTGGTTGTTTTTCGCTACATTTTAAGGCCTGTTTATGTGTGTTCTCCCGGAAGGCTCTATAGAAATCTGGCAACCTATTGTACGAAGCTAAACTAAGAGAGCGTACATTCACAGACACCAGAATGAACGCGTTCACAGTAAAGCCCGACCGATAAAGTAAAAGTAAAGTAAAATATTTTTGGGTTTAAAAATCCAATATTCCGATATATTGGCCGATATTTTTAATTAAAATTTTTTTCAGAAACGCGCAACAAAACATTAACATATTTCCCTAACATTAGTTATTTGTAATTATTTATGAGTTTTAACTAAAATAATATGATAATGCATTTTAAAAAGAAACTTGTTTCTTTTATTGTCACAACAGAACAGACTGATGATAATGGCATTAGCTAGCTTTATGGTTCGCTTGTCTATGATGAGCCATAATTTAGCAATGAATTTTGTCATACTGCAAATTGTAAAACATACATTTTCAATAAACAGGCCAAGGAGAGCTGATACGTCTCATTGCTATAACCGTCACACGCTATTAAAGAAATTCTTCAGTCACATTGTCAAAAGTTAAAAGGACAGTCAGTCAACTACACTGTAAGAACATAACGTAACTATTACTAGCTAATTCCGCTTCACTCTCGGCTTATTTAACAGCAGCAAAACTGGACAGGATAGTCCCAAATGTTGTCATGCTTATTTGAGTTAAGAGAACTGATGGGGATGTTCTTTTAATTGTTATTCAAGCAATTTATGTCTCGTGACCAACTCAACGAGTGTGCCAACAGGGACGGTGTAGAGTGCCCTCTGATGGACAAACTATACAACTCCAACACTCATAACAAGGTTCAAGCATGTTTTCATCCGTTTTTATTTTTTTGAAATATTCATTTATCGGCCATTATAACTGCCGATACCGATATTTTGGAAAATGGCTAATATCGGCCGATAATATCGGTCTGCCGATATATCGGTCTGGCTCTAGTTCACAGTAACGTTCATCAGGCAGTAATACAGTACGTTCAGTTCACGTTCGCCCAAATTATGAATGCGTTCAGGCACAATACTGGTATTTGGGTTTTACATTGTTGGTAAGTTCTTTGTATGTGTGTGTTTGTTATGCACATACTCTGACTGCAAATGAGTTTTCCGAGCATCAGCCAATGAGGAGGGCCGATACATGCGCTTCCGCCGCCTCTTGTCCGAGCTCTTCCAGACTGATATGGAGAATGTTGATGTCTTCAGCCTGGCTAGTGGCAGCCAGCCAGCTCAGCATCACCTCAGCGTGTGGTTTGCCGCCCATGGCTCCCCATACTACAAGCCGAGAGAAGCTCCACGGCTACGTGTCCATGCACAAAGCTAAGGTGACAAAGCGCACAAAAACTCACACTTTCACACCAATCCACGTCTCCTGTGTTTTTCACATAGGAATAGACATGGAGTCTATGAAGCCGTTCACATTAACACACGTGTAACACCTGCACTCAGAGACACGCTGCAATGGGGCAATGAATATTTCATTTCCATGTAAGGAATGAGATGGTGGGCTGTCGCTTTGGGAATGGGAGGCGAGCAAGGATGCTGGGAGGGAGGGATGGAGGGATAGAAAGATCATGTTGCTCTTTGTGCAGCATCCACCAGTCTATAAATCAGGTGTAGAGTGGCCGCTCTTCACACCCCAGCATGGTGCTAATGCTCTCACCGAGATGATGTTGATGCACTACACAGGAAGCTGCTCTGACATTTTTAAAGCCGCTGCTGAGGGATGTGATGGACTGCCTTAGACCACCCCTGTCATTCCAGGACAAACACACTCATTTTTATAAACACACACACAACCCCAAATGAAAAAAATTATTGTGGTAAACATACAAAAATAAATGCCTTGTTTTATTCCTATTGTAAATCTCTTCACCAAACATGAAAAAAAGTGTTTTTTTTCCTCCAAACAACTAAAATGAATAAAGAGAAACAAAAGTACAAATGGAATAACAAAAAATTTAAAATAATTAAAAAATAATTAAATTGAATTAAAAGATAAAAGTTCATTTCATTATTTAGTTATAGTACTAGGATCCATCCGCTGCAGAAACAAACCTCGACAATTTGATAAATGTTATATCTAATGTTTATTAAATATTTATAAATGTTCATTTTAACAACAAAACAACAAAGATGTTCTGCGCATTAAAATATTGTATAGAGCTGTTAAGTCCGCCCATCCGTAAAACTCCAAGTGGACCTCTAGGTTGAAAAGGCGTCAATGCAAGTGAATGAGAGAAAATAATTATTTTCTGATCCCGTTTGAATGGTGTCATGAATGTAACATATGTTGTCTGTGAATTTTTATATAATTTCTCATGTAACGAGTTTGACAGTTTATTGTATGATTCTTTGGCTAGCAGTTGTGGAACAGACATAACGAGAAAGACTACACGTCCCATATGTGATGTCGCCGTATAACACATTTTCCCTCCACAAATCATGGTTTTCACCACGCTCAACCAGCTTGTCCTCTCCCTGAAAGAAGGCGGTGAAGTGCACCAAAGACACAGGCATGTTTAGCGGGATCCGTGTGCTAGTGAGGTGATGTATATCAAACACGTCGAAAGAGTTGTAGTGCTCTCACACAAAGTCTAACCATATGAAAATTCTACCCCCTAAATTGTAGCATTCTTTACACGAAACATTATATAAAAAATTCACAGGCAACATATGTTACATTTATTGCAAAATTCAATCGGGATTAGAACATAATAATTTTTTCTCATTCACTTGCATTGACGGTTTTTCAACCTAGAGGTCCAGCGGGGTTAGCTGAAGGGGCGGGACTTACCAGCTCTATAGCAAAGCTGGCCTTAAACTTTTAACAAATATTGGCTAGATTTGTGTGTATTAGTCCAGAAAGCATTAGCCATCCTAAAGTTGACTGGATTTGAAAATATCCCTTTTTCAAATAAATTTTTGCAGACTTAATATAATATGTCTTCTTAACTAATCCCAAGTATGAATATTGGTTCAACTTAAATATTTTTGCTCTTCCAACAGCATTTTTACAATGTGGGTAACACACGTTTGTGTAATTTTTCTTATGTTGGTGACCATAAAAGCTCATAAACAATAATTTTACAAACATATCAATTACTATAGTCAAAAACAAATTGTGTAATTATTGAATTCAAGCAAGACTTGTCCTTCTCTTTCAGTTGGAGTCCGCCCTGGGTGTGTCCATTCTACAGGTGGGGGTGGACGGAATGCGCCTATGCAGCCTGCGGTCAGACAGGTGGCTGCTCTAGCAAGGTGACATTCAGTGACAGCCCTAAAACACTGAACAATGGGAACGTCTCTTTGGTGTCCGTCTCAGCCAAAGCGAGCGCTCAGTGTGGCTGCATCGCTCGAGAGGCCGTTCACCTGCACTGCTCCTTCGTACTCACAAAACCCTTGCCTGAACGGAGGCACCTGTGTGGATAGTGAACTAGGCTACAGGTAAAACAGTCTTCCATTCTACCACTCAAGTCTTGTTATTTTTAATTACTGCTTTTTTTCTATATGATAGGATAAACATTGTTTAATCGTATAATCCCATTTCACATTTATTCTACTGCTCTGTTGCAGGTGTAAATGTCCCCTATGTTTGATGGGCCAGAATGTCAGCAAACCAAACACAGTTTCCTCGGCAATGGCTATGCTTGGTTCCCTCCCATAAGGCCTTGCTTCCAGAGCCACATCTTCTCTAGAGTTCATTACAGAGGCAGCCAATGGCCTACTGTTCTACAATGGCCCAATAGGAACACCTCAGCCCAGAGAAAGAGAGGACTTTATTGCTCTGGGTATGTAAAGCAAATTGTCATGTTGTTGGTGTTACATTGTCAGGTGTAACTTAAGTATTATAAAGTGTAATTTAAGGATTATTTCTGTACTAGTTTAGTATTTATTATTATTTTATTAGCATTTTAGGAATTTTCTGGATTGCTTTAATTTATTTTTATTTCAGTTTTAAGTAATTTTGGTACTTATATCATTTATTTGCCATTTTATCTAATATATATATATACATATATATATATATATATATATATATATATATATATACACACACACACTACCGGTCAAAAGTTTAAGATCGGTAAGATTTTTTTGTTTTTAAAAGAAGTCTCTTCTGCTCACCAAGGCTGCAATTTTTTGATAAAAAATACATAAAAAACAGTAATATTGTGGAATATTATGACAATTTAAAATGACTTTTTTTTACATTTTTTACATTTTTATTTCAGGAACTTTATATTCATCAAAGAATCCTGAAATAAAAATGTAAAAACTGTTTTCAACATGGATAATAATCATACATGTTTTTGGAGCATAAAATCATCATATTAGAGTGATTTGTGAAGGATCATGTGACACTGAAGACTGGAGTAATGATGCTGAAAATTCTGCGTTTTTTTTTTCAGAGGAATAAATTACATTTTAATATATATTAACATAAAAAATTCATTTTAAATTGTCATAATATTTCACAATATTACTGTGTTTTTTGTGTATTTTTTATCAAAAAATTGCTGCCTTGGTGAGCAGAAGAGACTTTTAAAAACATAAAAAATCTTACCGATCTTAAACTTTTGACCGGTAGTGTATATATATATATATATATATATATATATATATATATATTATTTTATATTATAAAATATTATACAAATATATATTATACTATTATTTTATTTTTAACTTTATTTCAATTCCTAGACTAAAATAATTTATTTTAATATTCATTAACAATAACATACACATTTCCGAATGACAGAAAAAATCACTCGAAATCTGTTGTTTTCATTAAACTGAATAATGGAAAAACCTTCATAGTACCATTATGATTTAAGATTCTCTTCCACTGCATGAGATTAATTTCGTCTACCAATTAACTGTGTGACTAAAATCGATTAATGGCAACAAGCACAATCTGAAGTGAGACATTAATGATAGATGTTTATAAATGTGTGTGGTCAGCTGTGGTGAGAGCGGGGTTTGGGTCAGCATTGATCTTGACACCAGGTCACCGGATGAAGGTCACATATTCAGATTCTGTTCCACCTGTCCAATACTGTATTATGCAACTGGTCGTATGATTTCAGGAAACGACCCTCCCGTGGCCTTGCATAAGCTTACATCATCAGTTTGGTACATGTTTTTATTGAACTGGGGCCAAAACCCTCCAGTGCAGTGACAGCAATTTCAAACTAA
This sequence comes from Hybognathus amarus, assembly GCA_030378365.1. Lineage (NCBI taxonomy): Eukaryota > Metazoa > Chordata > Actinopteri > Cypriniformes > Leuciscidae > Hybognathus > Hybognathus amarus. Next base: position 210,411 of record JAQIUQ010007164.1, read on the forward strand.
CTACAAATTGATTACGAATAAGCATTTTTTTACTGCTGGGGGTCAAAACTAATCTGAGGGGGCATAAAACCACATTAGATTTTCATGTCACATGCATTTGCTGGGTGTCATATGCTTCCCTGTGATGAGTTTGAAAACTTGTTGTTAAAGGGATACTCCACCATTTTTTCATATTAAACTATGTTATTCCCTTAACTAAGACAAGTTGATGCATACCTCTCTCATCTCAGTGTGTGCACTCAATTGCACTTTAATCGCAATTAACTAGCCCAGTTCATTCAATATGGGCCAAGCAGAGAAGCGACCAAACACCTCCACATTTTCCCTATTGCACACACTGAGAAGAGAGACGTATGTATCAACCTCGTCTTAGTTAAGGGAATAATATACTGTAGTTTAATATGAAAAAACGTATCCCTTTAAAGGTAAACTAGTGGCACCAAATAGCCTTGGGTTAAAACTATGGGATAATTTTTCCTGTTTTATGGGCCAAAAATTATGCTTATAAAAGTAACAAGCTGCATGTTTGAGGTGTAATGCATGTCCGTTGCACAAACAAGACGAGTTATCCAAGGTTTCTGACCCAGATCTGCCCTTCTGTGATGTAAATAATGGGAATGGTCAGTGGAAATCCTTCTTCAGTGATCTATTGTAATTATACACTGTTGAGCAAACTCTTTTTTGTATTTTATATAGTCTTATATTTAGCAAAGATGCCTTAAATGTATCAAAAGTGAGAGTAAAGATTTCTACATTATGTAGTATATATATATATATATATATATATATATATATATATATATATATATTTAACAAATAAATGCTATTTTTGACCTTTCTTTTCATCAGTGAATTCTGAAATAAATTAAAGGTTTCCACAAAAATATTACGTATTTTACATAATTAGAATGATTTCTTAAGGATCACAGGAAACTGAATCAATGGCTGCTGAAAAATGTAGATTTGCCGTCACAGAGATAAAGGACTTTTCAAAATAGTTATTTCAAATTGTAATAATATTTTACAATATTGCTGGTTTTACTGCCTTTTGATTAAATAAATTCAGCCTTGGTGAGCACAAGACATGAGGAGAAATAAAAATCATTCCGTCCCCAAACTTTTAAACAGACATGGCGCTCATGTCAATATTCTGTGTGTCTTCTAATGAAATTCTATTATTCTGTTCCATTCAATAGAGCTGAAAAATGGAGTTCCTACGCTGAGTGTGAATCACGGCTCTGGGACTCTGACACTGCAGCTGCCCTCGACAGCAACTGTCATGGACCGTCGCTGGCATCACCTCGACATCATCAGCGATGGCAAGGTATAAGCATAGACTGAAAATGCACACAACCAGAATGAGGCACTGAGCAGTTGCCATTCCCCGAGGAATTTTTGTTTAACTTCATAATGTTCTCAATCTCACCTCAATTTCATTGAGATGTGAAGCCATCAGAGAGTCCAGATCATCACGTAGATCTGAGGTTCTCATTGGGTTAAGCAGATTGTGAGCTCTTGGATCTGGGTATAAATATACTCCATTATAAAACGTGACCTCTCTTGCACTCAGATTTGGTGTAACACTTAGCCTTGTAGTACAATCATTCGAGTGTGGATGTTTTTGTGTTTTTGTGTAGACTGTACAGATGATTCTGGACTACTGCTCTGGTGCCATGGTGAATGAGGTGGAAGGCCTGGGAGTAGAGATGTCTGAGACTGATCAGTCGGTGTGCAAGGCCTCCGAAAGACGCCAGGCAGTGAAAGGTAAAAACATGCTTCTGTAAATACATTTGATCTTAATATATCAGTTAGTTTGAGGAAAAACCCTGGTGAAAAGATCAGCTTTGACCATTTGCATCCTAGTTCATAATTGCTACATTTGTTAAAAGCCAAGTTTATTGAAGAACCCATGAAATGAAAACGACTCAGGTTACGTATGTAACCCAGTTTCCTTAAAAAGGGAACGATGCACTGAGTCACGTTGCCACTCTTTGGGCATGCCTGTGCGGCTTCCTTCGGACAATTAGAATCTGAGGGATTCTGGGATGTAAGTGTCCTTTTATGGAATTGTTACGCTACATCACCTGATCTCACGTCAGCTAATCAAGATTGGCATGTTTTCACACATGCTTCAAACACCGGTCACGGCAGAACCGATCCCATGGCGTCAACATCTTGACACAGCGTCAAATTCCATTCGAAAGGGAACTGAAAGTTTGGTGGATTTTTGATCAGTGTCATGGGCTCATATTTTAAACTCATATCGTATTTTGTGTTTCCAAGACAACAGGCTAAAACTTTTAACTTATCTTTCACTCAGGAATAGACAAATATTTGTCAAATAAAATGCTCTCTAAAATACGATAGCAATTTCCAAATCATGGTTCCCGGTTTTGATGTATACTAAATGCACATATGTTCTTTTCTCTTCAGGTTTTTGGACATCTACCAGCCTCTTCAGTTGGGTGGGGTTAAAGAGACACACTCACCCCGTAAATTACACCCCAATTACAAAGGATTTGTGGGATGTATGAGGAACCTTGTGGTGGACAGTCAGGTAAAACTAGTGTGATTAATGTGATTATTTTTCTAGATGCCGCTTTGCTAGTATAGTATAGATATAGTATAGTATAGTATAGTATAGTATAGTATAGTATAGTATAGTATAGTATAGTATAGTATAGTACATATAGTTTAGCTTTCTGGGGGAAGTCTTGCCTGAAGCAAAATATAACTTAACAAAACAACAACAAAAAAGATTGCATGCTAGTTTGCATACTTGCACTATGCAAAAAATGTTTGTGCTTAACTGGAAATGGGAAAGAACATAGTTATGCAGTGTTTGCAAATGCCTTTGTAAGCATTAAGCTAAAATCATTACCTTAAAATACATTCATATTTAAAATGAGTTACCCGCCTAACTACTGTGGAAGAGTCATCCTCAAATTAATCTCCATTTTTCCTCAAGTGAAGAAGTTAAAAATAAATTATTACAAACTTCTTTTCTTTCATTAATCAAGTGACTGTGGGAAATACTACCCAAAAACCCACGCAGAAATACACACATATATATATATATATATATATATATATATATATATATATATATATATATTAAACAGTGTAGATACTTCTATTTTAAATGATTACGGAATGCTCTCTATTATTGACAGTTGGCCATCATTCATAAAACAAACTATGAATTCTGCTGCAAATAATTAGTAAAAAGCACTTTTTGCCACATATGCACTATTGTATGTAAATTAGCACAGAAATTCATTATACTCACGTTTTGTGAATGAAGCTTTATGAGTATATTTGGATTATGTAAGTGTTAAACATTTTTTATTTTCATGGCTGAAATCCGGACCGAATGTGTTTGGGGTTCCAATCCACAATCTTTTGCTTGGTCAGAACAGACGTTCACCTGAGCCACTTTCTGACAGCGAGTTCAATACGGATCAATGAGGTTCAGCATTGTGCTGACTCAGACCTTTTTGTGTTTGTGTCTGTTTTCTGTCAGGTGTACGACCTCAACAGTCCAGCAGAGAGCGAGAACAGTGCCCCAGGATGTGCCCTAACGGACGGTGTGTGTCTGACTGCTGGAGGACCCTCCTGTGGGGTTCATGGGAAATGCTTGGGGAATGGGCTCCTTCAGCTGTGATTGCCATCCTGGATACAGCGGGCACAAGTGTGACAAAGGTATGCCAACACAGCATGTATCACTTAATGTGCTATATTTGATAACAGTGACTGTTATACAAGAATTCCACACTCATATAAAGTAATGTTCAGCAAGACATTTCATTGGTCCCTTGTGCTCACCATTTGTCACCAAGGCTGCATTTATTGATCAAAAAATTCTGTAAAAACAGTAATATTGTGAAACATTATTACAATTTAAAATAACTCTTTTATGTAATTTAATAAGTCAAAGCTGAATTTTCAGCATCATTACACCAGTCATCAGTCACATGATCCTTCAGAAATAATTTTAATATTCTGATTTGCTTCTTTAGAAACATTTATGATTATCATCAATGTTAAAAAAGTTATGCTGCTAAATATTTTTGTTGAAACCATGATACATTTTGTTTCCACGATACTTAAAATGTCTCAAAATAACAGAATTTATTTGAAAAATAAATATTTTGTAACATTATAAATGTCTTTACTGTCACTTCATCCTTGTTGAATAAAAGTATTAATTTAAGAAAAATCTGACTGATCCCAAAATTAGCTCCATATTAAACATCAAATATCTTTCTGATTTCTACTATGGTTTGTGTGTGTTATAGCACTTCCTGAGTGGTCATTTGAGAAGGACAGTGTGTTGAGGTACCAGCTGAGAGGGTTAGGAAGTCCACGCAGGACCCAAGCTCACCTCCTGCTGAGAACACGCTCTTCCACGGGCAGTCTGCTCAGCATGGCTTCACGGGACACCAATGAGTTCATTATCCTGGAGGTGAGTGATACACACCAATGCAATAACATCTAATGCATTAACATTCTTTTAAAGCATCCCTTAAGTGTGAATATGCATTAAAACTGTAACACTGTGTCATCTTTGTGTCTCTCAGATAGTAGATGGGTACCTCACTGTTCGTGCTAACCTTGGGGACGGCACTCACCATCTCAAACTAACAGGCCAGCGTGTGAACCACGGCCAGTGGGTCTTGGTCAGCCTTCATCGCCATGACAACATCTTTACCCTGCGACTTGAGCAGGGCGGGGGTTCACGAGAGGTCACGGAGGTCCTGGGTCAGAAGAAGGAAATAATAGTTCACCCCTCCAGTGTGTTTCTGGGAAACAGCGCCACTCCAAACACGCAGGGAGACTTTCAGGGTGGGTTTTCTCTTCCTTTCCTTCTCATTGCTGTAACTCAACCAATACATTTCTCTATTTTGCTTTGTTTATCTCTGATGAGAATTAATTTGTTTTCTTCTTCAGATGTTTTTATCATTCATGCTTTTTTAATTAAAGCTTTAAATCTCAACTACTTTCCTGGAATGCTTGATTCTGATTGGTCAGTCTCAGCATTCTGTGGTCAAATATTTTTTGCTTAAAAAGGTCAATATCTGACAATGTGCAATATGTATTATAAATGTTTTGAATCAGTAAGATGCTGATTTTAAGAAATTAGACTGTAAATACATTTATAATAATACACAATATTTACTTTTGTTTGATTCTTTTTTTATTCATCCAAAAATCCTGGGAAATTTTTTTATCACAGATTCCACAAAAAAAATGTTTTCAACATTGATAATAAGAAATGTTTCATGAGCACAAAACCAGCATACTAAAAGGATCATGTGACACTGAAGGCTGGATTAAGTTATTTTTACAGGAATAAATTGCATTTTAAATGTATTACTATATACAACTGTTATTTTAAATAGTAAAAATATCTCATATTGCTATTTTACTTTATTTTGCTGAAATAAATGCAGCCTTGGTGAGCATAAAATACTTCTTACTCTTAGTTTACTCTTAAAACTCAGAAAAGAAATCTAATATAGTATTTTAATTAGGGCTGTCAAGCAATTAATCGCATATAAAATAAAAGTTTGTGTTTACATAATATATGTGGGTGCACTGTGTATAATTATTTTGTATATATATATATATATATATATATACACACACACATGCTTGTATATATTTAAGAAATATTTTAATGTATACTGTATATGGATTTATATTTAATTTATATTATATATAAATTTAAATATTTTATATATAAATAATATTTCTTTCTTAAATATACATGCATGTGTGTGTATTTTTATATATACAAAATAATTATACACAGTGCACCAACATATATTATGTAAACACAAACTTTTATTTTGAATGTGATTAATCACGATTAATCGTTTGATAGCCCTAATTTTAATATATATTTTAATAAATATTTACAATATTTTTGATTTATTTGATCAGTAACTGTGTAATGAGTGAGATAATTAGTCATACAGTCAAAATTGCAATCTAAAGGCAATCATGATTTAATTAAAAATGACAGTCATTATATAGTCCAAGAGAACCATTTTATTGCCTAGTAAAAACGAAAAAGTGCACCTATATATAAATAGTTAAAATTAATAGTAATAAATATAAACCATAGCATTGTTAATAAAAGAAGTTACAGTGACAAAGTTACACCCTGTTTTCTCTGTGCAGGCTGTATGCGTGATGTAAGGCTGAACGGTCACTCTCTGGCACTGGATGGTCAGGGCACAGAGTTCAGTACTGTACTGGAGCGGCATGGAGTCGTGCCCGGCTGCCACTCTGACGCCTGCAGTGCCAAACCCTGCCTGAGTCCACTGTTCTGCACAGACCTGTGGAGGAAACACGAGTGCAGGTGAACACTCTCTCTTACGTGCTTTAAACGGTCAAACTCCTCCTTCTTTATTTCACCGTCCACTCTCTCTCTCCAGGTGTCCAGCCAATCAGGTTGCAGTGGTGGATGAGGTCACAGGTCTTTTGCATTGCGCCCCTCCCCCTGCGGCCCCACCACATGTCGTAACGGTGGCACCTGCCTGGCTGACTCCAGCAAGAGCTACCAGTGCCGCTGTCCAGAGGGCTTCAGGGGCCAATGGTGTGAGATCGGCCAAATCAAAGCCCTTCCGTCTCGCCCCACTCGGCCCAGAGCTCCATCCTAGCCATCAGCATGTGTCTGCTCGTCTTTTTCGGTAACTATCAGAATATCCTCACACACACCCATATATTGTCAGAACGTGTTGCAGTGAAGTGTCCGTTATCATTGTGGAACTACTGATGCAGCCCTCTCAGTTTGTGTCAGCGTATTAAGAATGCTGTCGGCAGGCCAGGCGTGTGTGTGTGTGTGTGTGTGTGTGTGTGTGTGTGTGTGTGTGTGTGTGTGTGTGTGTGTGTGTGTGTGTGTGCGCGCCTCAGACAGGTACAACAATGACGTGACAGGCTGGCAGTGCCCTCCAGGCCTCTCTGCCAGCTCTGACACCCCATCAGACACATCGCAAGCACACACACACACAAATCCTTCTTTTTTTCAAAACATTACCATATGCAGGCAGTAAGAAATCACTAATCAACTGAGACAAAAATGTGGTTGGGCTTAAATTTGGCAGAAAATGATGGGTTATTTTCAGATTGATCTGCCTTTAATTAAAAAGAGGAGTCTTGCCTTCTGTGAACTGGGTACATGAGCTGGTGAGAGCTGATGCCTGCAGTCAAACTTTAAAGTCAACATGAAATCAGAACTGACCCTGTTTAGTTCAATACACATTTTTTGTCTTATAGAGATTGATTTTAATTAAGTGCACAGTTTTCAAAAGAAAACAATCTTTCGTCAGAATGTGATAATCGTGCTCTGCCTCTGAATCAGAAAAAGTGGGAAGCAAAATCTAATTTAAACCTGTGAATGACATCATTTAAATATAATTTTATTGATTTGAAATGTTTCATATTAAATTACTCTATCATTCTCTATCATATCATTCCTCTTCATGGGTTTGGTACTTTTTTTAACGTTTTTAAAAGACGTGCTCACTGTGTCTGTGTTTATTCGATGAAAGTGCAGAAAATTTGTTATATTATTAAATAATATTACAATATAAAACACACTAAATGCTGTTTTCTGTTATATCTGTTTTATATATTTTAAATAATATAATTTAATATATAATAATAATATTTTTAATAACTGGATACACCGTTCTTGTTTCAATCTCTCTCTCTCTTCCCTCTGCAGCCGTGCTCGTGGCAGTGACCGTATGGAATCAGAAGGGCAGTCGGAATAAGTTCCGCAAGCGAGGTGTGTACCACATCCCAGCGGAGCACGAGAGCTGGGAGGACATTCGGGAGAACATCCTCAACTACAACGAGGAGGGAGGAGGAGAGCAGGACCAGGTATTCCATTAACACAGGCCAGCCGGGGGAGGTATTGATTTACTTTCAGTTAAACTCGGGTCAGGGGAATGACCTCCATCAGCATCAACACTGCAATGGCATCCTTTAAAATAGTTCAATTAGAGAGTGGCATCCAGTTCCATCTGCAAAATAAAATACCATTATTTTGCATTTCAAGTCTTAACTGACAGGCCATTAGTAATGAGATGTTAAATGTTGTTATACAGAAAATTAACACATAGTATACATACTGCCAGTGTTGGGAAAGTTCACTTTCTACATGAACTAGTTCAAAGTTCAGTTAACACATTTTAAAATGAACTAGTTCAGTTCATAGTTCATACTTCAAAAAATTAACTAGTTCATAGTTTTTTTCCATATGTTGCAAGCTTCTTTTTTTAATTATTATTATTGCCACAGCCCATATACAACCACAGACAACAATTATTTTATCGACGGGCAAAGTTTGCACAGAAATGTAAGATTTTTCCAATCCTTACTGACCTCGTCATAACCTCTATGGTCATAACCTGTTTAAATGATCATACAACGCCTTCTCGCTCACTGCTTTGTCGACGGCGGCCGCGGTGCAACACTGGTGTTGCCAGATTGGGTGTTTTTTCGCTACATATTAAGGCCTGTTTACGTGTGTTTTAGCCGGGTTTTCTCCTGGAAGGCTCTATAGAAATCTGGCAACCTATTGTACGAAGTTAAACTGAGAGAGCGAGTGTTCACAGACACCTGAATGAACGAGTTCACAGTAACGTTCATCAGGCAGTAATACAGTACGTTCAGTTCACGTTCGATTTGAAATCGAAATTGTGACACCCTTTATATATATATATATATATATATATATATATACACTACCGGTCAAAAGTTTAGAGTCGATAAGATTTTTTATGTTTTTAAAAGAAGTCTCTTCTGCTCACCAAGGCTGCAATTTTTGGATAAAAAATACACAAAAAACACAGTAATATTGTGAAATATTATGACAATTTAAAATTACTTTTTTATGTTAATATATATTAAAATGTAATTTATTCCTCATTACTCCAGTCTTCAGTGTCACATGATCCTTCACAAATCACTCTAATATGATGATTTTATGCTCCAAAAACATGTATGATTATTATCCATGTTGAAAACAGTTTTTTACATTTTTATTTCAGGATTCTTTGATGAATAGAAAGTTCAAAAGAACATCTTTTATCAGAAATGGAAAGCTTTTGTTACATTAAACACTACCCTTTAAAAAGTTTGGGGTCAGTAAGAATTTGTATTTTATTTTTGGGGGAAATAAATAAGAAATCAATACTTCTATTCATCAAGGATGAGTTACATTGATCAAAAGTTACAGTAAAGACATTTATAATGTTAGAAAAGATTCTAATGAAATAAATGCGTTCTATTCATCAAAGAATCTTGAGCAACAAATCATCATATTAGAATGATTTCTGAAGGGTCGTGTGACACTGAAGACTAGAGTTGATGATGCTTTTCCATAACAGGAATTAATTACAGTGTAAAAATATATTAAAATAGAAAACGGTTATTTATAATAATATATCACAATAATACTGGTTTTACTATATTTTTTGATTTAGCTATTTCTTACCACCCCAATCTGTTGAATATTAGTGTGCTTATATTTAGATTTTGGCCAAATAAAATGCGTTTTTCCGTAATTAAAACCTATGTGCCCAACAGAATGCCTATGACATCACGGAGCTGAAGAGGCCGCTGTGTTCCAGCTTGTCCCAGTCCTCTTCCTGCACCACCGCCCCCTCATCAAGTCGTCCCAGGGCTCTCAGGAGGAGGTCCACCCCTGTGGAAACATCACCAACGGAGCCACCCTTCCCTACCACCACAATGCCAGCTGCGGCGGTCACTGCGCCATGGACTTCAAGAGCTACGTGTCGCGCATCATCTGGGAGGCCGACAACGACAGCCTGGCGTTCCCCATGGACACCTACCACGTGTACTCCATCGAGGGAACGGGCTCCTGCGCGGGCAGCCTCAGCTCTCTGGGGTCCGCCATCTCAGAGGAGGGCTTCAGCTACGACTCCCTGCAGCGCTGGGGCTCCAAGTTCCAAGGCCTGAGCGAGCTTTATCGCAGACCCGAGCTGGCCGTCCCATACATGGACACGGTGCACAGCCAAAGCCAGGAACAGTGACGGTAATCGGACGACCCGAACACTTCAAGCCCAGCGTTTGTTTCTGTGTTAGTGTTTTATAGCCTTTATATGGTTCCAGTTTGAACGCTACAAAAAACGTGTCCTAAGAAATGGTTTCTGTTCATTTGTGATGCAGTCACACAGCTTTAAGCGTGAGGAGCATCTGAGGTTGGAGGACTGATTTGTTTTATTTATTGAGTGAAATATTAAATGTACCGTATTTATTTTTTTGCTCTGATAGGGAACAAAGCCAGTGAATCATCAGGACTTCTCCATGATGAACATCCAGTGTAAGACTAAGGGGAAGTGTAGCGAACACGTGACTAATGCTGCGTTTCATTTCTAGCTTTATTTCCAACTTAGAAGTTCGTGAAGAACTTTAATTTCGTCAAAAATGTGAATACACACCACCGCTTCGAAGTTTAGGGTCAGTACGATTTTTTTATGAAATGCAAATTTGGTGAGACTTTATTTAAAACTCGTATTATTTACGAGTTTTAAATGAAGTCTCACCAAATTTGCATTTCTTTAGTAAGATTGTGAAATTTGATTGCAATTTAAAATAACTGTTTTAACATTTTAATGTATTTCAATATGTGATTTATTCCTGTGATGGTAAAGATTAATTTTCAGGATTTTTTAATGAAAAGAAAGTTAATCTTTTATATATATTTTTTAGAAACGTATGTACTGTACTTACCAATTTAATCCATTCTCGCTGAAATAAAAGTATTAATTTCTTTCAAAAAATTTTTAAAATCTTACTGACCCAAAACCTTCACTTGAACAGGGTTCATGGTACTGGAAAACTTAGAAATATAAGAATTTAAAACATTTTCATAAAAAAATCAAATTAAAATTTAGAACAATAAGAAAAAGGTTATAATTAACTCAAATAAATAATATAATTAAAAATAAAGTTATCATTAATTACTAAAAAAGTTAAAGAGACAACAGAACACGGCTGTTTGGTCAAAAGTCATAGAAAGCAAATATATCCCACATCCGCCTCTGAATGGAAGCGCAGCATTATTCCCAGCAGTTTTACTGATCGTTTTAAAAATCTGCACTTGACCAAAACACTTGTTTTAATGGACCCAGCTGCACTTTTGATGGACGCCCACTTCCTGAATTTTAACTCTGAAACATAAATTTGCCAAAAGAGGGTCATGAAGACACCGAAAGACTTCATAGGTGACTGATGTGCCAATGAATCACAAATCCACTCACGCGAAGAGTGCATAAGTTACATTACTTTCGGTCAGTGGCGGTATAAATCTGCTTCTGCCATGAATATTCATTGTGTAGGTTTGATCCGTCTTTGTCTTTTTCACATGAGAGACGTAGTGTGTGATGCCAATCATTTCATTTGCTGGTGTGCTGAAACGTGGCAACACTATCGTCTGTGTCATAACACCAGATGAATGTATCGTGTACTGAGTAGCCGAGTCGAGGCTCCACTGTGTCAAAGTCTGTTTTAATAGTTCAAATGTGGCCAGACCCAGCGCAAATACAATCACTAAAAGCTTATAAATATTTTCAATTGCAATATACTTACAAAGGATCTGTATAGTTCTATTTTTATTGTTGTGAAAACACAAATATTAGTCTGCTAAAATGTGCAGGCTGCATTTTGTAAGAACAATGAGCCATAAGATTGATTTATCTAGGTTAACCCTCTATTAAATGCTCAGCAAAACCTATACAGAGACATAAATTGAGTTTAAATCTCACACATGGTCCTTTACAATAAAAGGTCAGTGGCCAAGGCAATGCCACTATAGGCCTCCTGTAGACCGTCTCACCAGAGCGAGGTCATTGCCACAATGGCTTAAAGTTGACTTGAAATGTTCCTTTCAGCCCATCACAGACCAGTGCTGCTCATTGTACCATGTAAATAATGTATATACAGAAATACTTTTTCTAGGGACTTAATTTTTTCCTTTTGTATATGAATTTTAATAAATGAAATGTTTTCCTTGAGCAACTGTGAGAGAGTGGTTATTTTCTCTTCCCCATCCAAATTCTTGATGCTGTACTGCCACCCTGTGGCGACTTACAGTAATAACAGGCTGATTGGTTTTACTTTATTATTTGCAGTTGCCTTGTTATCCCTATTCATTTCTGCCTGTTCTCACCTGTGTTCATTGACAGTTTTCCCCACTTTGTCACGAATATTTGTCTATGGACACTTTTAGCAGGATAACTCCCTGCCACACTGCACACATTCTTCGGGAATGATATGGAACATGATGAAGAGTTCAAGGTGTGGATCTGATTGAACAGGTGGGATGTACTCTGATGAACAAATCTAATCCATTGCTAATCCGTGAACATGAAGGACCTGCTGCTAATGTTTTGGTGATCCCACAGGACACAGTCAGGGGTCTTGTAGAATGCTAGGGATGGCTGAAGCGAAGCTGTGGTTCCGAAGCTTTGCCCGAAGCGCAGATGTTTCGAAACACTGATCCGAAGCGTGATTCAAAACACCCATGTCACGTGACAACGGCTAAATGAAGCTTCTGAGTGTTTCGACAGGTGGCGTGCTCCGTCGATTTCGACGTTTGATTGACAGGGTCGGAACACACGGACATCTGTAAAAGTTGTCAACTCATCTTAACCTCGCAGGTTTTTGTGAGATGATTTTTTTTTTTCAAAGACTGGATAAACTATCTGTTAAAAAAGTAGGCTAAATCCTTCAAACGAAGATAAATACATTTTTAATAAGAAAGATATTGTGGCTTGATTTATGTTATTATTATTCATTTTTCAGGACCAAAATAACATTCTGCACAGTGAGGAGCCTACAGTTACAAGCTTCACACATTAGAAAATTAACTACAATATTTTTTTTAATGGCTCATCGTCAAGGTTGTTTTAGATCAACACCTGCAAGTGACCACCAGGTGTCGCCGTTGATTTGGGTTTCGAATTGATTTCGAAGCCTCGCGACACAATATGGCAGATTTGAATCAACGGTTTCATTGCTTCTCGAAGCGTCGATCTGCCCACCACTATAGAATGCAAGACCAACCGATATTTTTTGGCAGATAGTCAATGTTTTGCTCCGAGCTCTGAAGTTGGACCGAACCGCAAGTAACTTACTCCTACCGAAACTCTGGATAGGAAGATAACAGTCAAGTGTGCGGAGATGGGGTGGTGGACGGATGCTGAAAACTGTTTGGAATATGGGTGAGTCGACTTCATATATTTATGGCCTTACGGAGTACTCATGCTGATTGAGGCCCTGTTTACACGAGAACGCTCGCTGGTGAAAACGTAACAATATTTTATCGGATGTGCCTTTCGTTTACACGGCGACCGCGTTTTTGTGGCTTAAGAACAGAGTGGAAATCTTCTAAAACGCCCCACCGCCGCGTTTCCTGTCTAAACGGTAAAAACGCAAAGGTCCGCTTGTCAGTGAAGGTTGTACGCAGGCGCGTGGGCTTGGTGTTGTTGTAGTATGCACTCCTGGCCGCCTGGAGTGCATACTACATTGAATTTCACACACTTTTGCGTCACCATCTGCACGCGGATTTCATGCGCAAAACGCTCGTTTGAACGTTGAATAAAAAGTGATAACGCAACGCCACTTTTGCGTTTTCTCTTCAGAATCGTTTCCGTGTAAACATAGCCTGAGTGGACCTGTTGATTGCTGACAGCTGGTTGGAATGATTTGCTTGTTTGATCAGAACGTCTTCCCCTCAACCTTGTTAATAAAATATCTTTTTTTTCTCATTTGGAGTTACTATACTGTGTGTCGTGATGCAAAAAAGCGTCCTCTCACTTTAAACTGCTTTTTGCTTATTTCTTAACAAGTGTAAATCGTATGAACATAAAAATATGTATTAAAATTTAAAAGTAGCAGTTAGTATCTTTAGTGGCCAGCAGTTGCTTTAAGTACTAGTGCATCTCCTCCTTGTGGACTGTAGGTGGAAGAGTCCACGTTGTGGACTGTAGATGGAAGAGTCCTCCTTGTGGACTGTAGATAGAAGTGTCCTCCGTGTGGACTGTAGATGGAAGAGTCCTCCTTGTGGACTGTAGATGGAAGTGTCCTCCGTGTGGACTGTAGATGGAAGAGTCCTCCTTGTGGACTGTAGATGGAAGAGTCCTCCTTGTGGACTGTAGATGGAAGTGTCCTCCGTGTGGACTGTAGATGGAAGAGTCCTCCTTGTGGACTGTAGATGGAAGTGTCCTCCGTGTGGACTGTAGATGGAAGAGTCCTCCTTGTGGACTGTAGATGGAAGAGTCCTCCTCTGTGGACTGTAGATGGAAGAGTCCTCCTTGTGGACTGTAGATGGTAGAGTCCTCCTTGTGGACTGTAGATGGACGAGTCCTCCTTGTGGACTGTAGATGGACGAGTCCTCCTTGTGGACTGTAGATGGAAGAGTCCTCCTTGTGGACTGTAGATGGAAGAGTCCTCCTTGTGGACTGTAGTTGGAAGAGTCCTCCTTGTGGACTGTCGATGGAAGAGTCCTCCTTGTGGACCGTAGATGGTATAGTCCTCCTTGTGGACTGTAGTTGGTAGAGTCCTCCTTGTGGACTGTAGATGGAAGAGTCCTCCTTGTGGACTGTAGATGGAAGAGTCCTCCTTGTGGACTGTAGATGGAAGAGTCCTCCTTGTGGACTGTAGTTGGTAGAGTCCTCCTTGTGGACTGTAGATAGAAGAGTCCTCCTTGTGGACTGTAGATGGTAGAGTCCTCCTTGTGGACTGTAGATGGAAGAGTCCTCCTTGTGGACTGTAGATGGAAGAGTCCTCCTTGTGGACTGTAGATGGTAGAGTCCTCCTTGTGGACTGTAGATGGAAGAGTCCTCCTTGTGGACTGTAGATGGTAGAGTCCTCCTTGTGGACTGTAGATGGAAGAGTCCTCCTTGTGGAGTCCTCCATTTACATGGTTTGGCACTGCAAGGATGATCAGCTGTTCTTCCTGTAGCACTGTCTTAGGTGTGTCTCACATTACGGACATTGCAGTTTATTGCTCTGGTCATGTCTGCAGTCCTGCTGGTCTGGACTATGGCATGTTCACACAGGTGATCCAGGATCCTGGACATCTTTCATCTTTTGTTTTTCCCGAGCTGGTGGAAAGGTCTATTTAATGTCCTGAGTTATTGGATCTGTGACCTTCTGTGTCTATTGCTTGTAAACTGTTCGTGTCTTCTTAAGGACTGTTCCATTATAGCTGCATTGCAATCATTCTTTATGGTTGAACCTGTATGAAAAACGTTGTTTAAACCCTTCCAGTATCTGTTAAACTTATTTGGGGGAAAAGATGTGTGTGTGTGTGTGTGTATATATATATATATATATATATATATATATAATTTTTATTTTTATAATAGCTGGCTCCATCTGTCTGAAAGTTCTCCAAGCCTCCATAATGCCATAATGCAGCGGTATGTGGGACACGCATCATTAAAAGTAAAAGCATGTGTTTGGAGTGGGTTCTTTGTCTCAGAGGGTCTTGCAGGGGGTTGGGAGTTCAGGGGTAGCAAGCTTAATAAGGAGGGGACAGTCGTTCCCCAGATCTGCACAATAACTCACACAACAGAGGCATTGTAAGGAAAGTCCATGTCTTTATCACCAGCCACATGTCAGGCCAGCTGACCACTGCAATAACATTTATCAAATGAGTGGAATATGTAACAACATAGCAAGAGACCAATGCCTTATCCAACTGTAACATTAAGAAAAACTCTTTGTCATAGAACTGAACGCCTCCTGCAAAAACTCAAACTTGAGCTGCTGTAACAGTTTCCTGACAAAGACGCTCCACACATTGTATATCAAAAGGAGTTTGTGTTTATCGTCTTTCCTCTAAAGTTGATCTGGAGGTGAAAACAGCAACAACTCCAGAGGGTTTTTAGTGGACTCAGACATCACAATCGGCACCTCAACGCCTTAATTAGGACACTTTGCAATTCAAATTTGTTTGTCTTAGTGCTCTTCCTTTGTCACTCCACCAAAAGGTACATGAGCTCCCCATGCCATGATACTCACATCCCACGCAGTGAAGAGGTGACAAAATGGCTTCATGTTAGATCAGGTAGCAATGTTTGTGCACTTCTATGGGTACAAATTATATTAAATTATCAATGTAAAACTGCTATGAAACATTTTTCTTAGAATTTTGACACTTAAAGGGATACTCTACTTTTTTTGGAAATAGGCTAATTTTACCAGTCCCCAGAGTTAAACAGTTGAGTTTTACCGTTTTCGAATACATTCAGTCGATTTTCTGATATTTAGAAGAATATCAGTAACCAGACAGTTTCTGGTCTCATTGACTTCCATAGTATATTTTTTTTCCTACTATGGAAGTCAATGAGACCAGAAACTGTCTGGTTACTGATATTCTTCTAAATATCAGAAGATTGACTGAATCCATTTGAAAACGGTTAAAACTCAACTGTTTAACTTTTGGGAGTTGTAAAATGAGCATATTTTCAAAAAAAGTGGACTGTCCCTTTAAGGGCCACTTCAAATGTATTAATTCACTGCAATATTTCACACCATAGGGCAATCATTTAAAAAAGCCATTACAAATTATATTTTCAGTTTGTGCATTTATTTTCAGATATTTTATCTAATGCAATTGAATGTTTAGTTAAATATGGCATAAGCGTAAAATGAATACTCGTATATAGAAGGGCCATGACACCTTTCTGGTATATGTTTGGCTCTGGATTTTTTGTGTATATAGGCTGTATATTTATAGACTGGGACCAGTAAAATAGTTATAATTTCAAATAAATGCTGTTCATTCAAACTTCCTAAAATGAATAATGATGTCCACCTACATATTAAGCCTATTGTATTAAACTGCTTTCAACAAGAAACATTTCTTGAGCAGCATATCAGGATCATGTTACACTTTTTTTCATTAACCCACCACTTAGTTTAAGCTCAAAGAAGATGGCTTTTTCTTTCAGTTTTTTTTTAATAACTTCACATTGTAAATTACAGAATCGTGACATTGTTATTTGTACACATATACATCTTATGTACAATTCATAGTACTTTTTACACTTCTTATTTCAACAAATGTAGCTAACACCATCGGCTCAAGTCCAGGTCAAATTTAAATCAGGCTATGCTACAAACAAGGCATGTAATTCATAAATAGCAAGCACCTCAAATTATTAAATATGCCTTTGGCATTGAGAAAAAGAAAATTTGCAATTCAAATAATACAAATCTACCTATATGAAATAAATATGCAATTTGCTTAAATTCAGTTTGGTTAAACTCACTTCTGAGTGTTAAACAGTCAAGTCTTACAGGAATATCTTCCAATCGCAGGAGAGTAAAAGCACGGGAATGATGTTCACAAAAGAAAATAAACCACAAACCGATTCTCCTCGTCTTACAGGGTTGTCTGGTTTAACGAGCAGACTTAGCACCACTGGGTTGACATTGGACCACATTAACAGCAAAATTCTGAACTTTTCATAACAAGCGCACACATACACACACACAATAAAATTAAATTGTATTTACACAACATAAAAGGTAACATATGATCCATGAAGCAGCAGCATTTGTGCAGACCTCTGAGTTCGTAAGCAGGTTAAATCTGAGATTGAGATCATTCACGTTTCTCTTCCAGCTTCAGAAAGTGGATTTTAATCCATTCTTCGATGAAAGGCACTTTTGAGTGCTCAAATACTGCTTCAGGAAACCAAATTTAGGTTCTCTCTCAATTTCACGCACAACATCTGAGGTTTTGTGAGCTGCGGCATCTCAGCCGTCGATTTGTTTCCTATAGACCACTCAAAAAGTACCACGACTGTATGTCTCTGGATGCGTTGGTCTAGAAGGTCTCGCATCTCTCTGAAGACTAGCTTCGACATGTTCTCCTCAAACCCATCAGACAGCAGGTTTCTCAGTGCTTTTGGGAGGGGTCAAGATTCCCGCTACAGCCAACGGAGACATCCGGTCCAAGCTGTCCTGCTGCCGATCATGTGCTTCACTCTGAAAAGACACACAAGGTTGTGTTAAAACATGTCAAATCTTAAATAAGCCTGACTGAGGAGACAACGAAATGAGAACTGACCAGCATGGCCAGATAGTCCACGTGGGTCTGTGTGTTGTGTCGATCTTCTGCCGCCACCTTTTTGAAGTCCTTCAGCTGCGGCTCTGGGCCATTCCTGTACCGTCCGCACAAATGGATTCATCCACCGCACGCAGCTTGATATGCTGTCCCATGTGAGCCCTGTTGGAAAAGAAAAAGGAAATAATAAGCCCCGGAAATACTCAGACACAACAACTTCCATCATTAAAGCTCATCCAAGATCAGAAAGCTCACCTGATACTTTATGGACCGTTTCAAAAGACGTAAAGTGACTAAATGCAGCAGCAGCGAGGACTCCATACTGGTAATCCAAAGAGTTAATGTCCAAAATGCAAAGATCCAACAACTGCAGAGAGGATTCAGAGAGTCAGAAGGGGCATCAAACAACAATATACATACTCACTTCAAAGGAGCTGAAGTCTCACCTGTGTGATTTGGATGTAGGTTTCCTGTGAGAACTGAGGAATGAGGAAACTGGCGTCATCCTTCAAAGAGTCCACTTGAGAGTAGAGTTTCAACCATGAGATGACTGTCTCAGGACAGAGGTCCCAATTTAATGCCTTCAATATGACAAGCTCTTTAGAAAGAATCTCCTCCTCATTACAGGCCCCGTCCGTCACATAAGCAAACTCCTGCAGCTTTGGCGGGTAAATCTCCTGTGTCAAACAGAGATATTTGTGAGAAAAGTGTTCTGTGACGTTCTTCAGATGACTTTAATGTTGAATACAAAATTTAAGTTTAAAATTGTAAGTTTAAGTACCTCTATCTTTGAGGCTATGAAGAGTGATGTTATGCCGATGAGCTGCAGTTGATCTTTGCCAGTGTCTTTCTGAGTGAGCATGAAGCGATCAAAGATGTCCTGAGCCAAGTAAAACGTCTCTCGGTGCAGAGTATAAACTTCGCTGACCTTCACAGAAAGAATTTAAGATCATATTAAACATTTAGATTACAAGAACAAAAAAAATTTGAAATGTGGATGAAAACAAACATACCTCTATGAGCCAATCCAGTAGAATAGACCTCATTTTGGGCTGCAAGGCTGGATGTTGCTGGATGAAGCCCTTGTCATGTACATACTTCAACTCCTTGTTTAGCATCTTTATCCACACATCATCTGAACTGGCCCAACTGTAAGGACAACAGTAAATTAAACCAGAGAGAAAGCACTGAATGATATTTAACTTAATAAAACGCGTTCTGGATATCACAAATTTATCATGCTGGTAATAAACTAACAATACATTACTCGGGAAATGTTTCAAGTGGTAATAAGCAAATCAAGCCAAATAGTTTTCACTGATTTTGGATTAGTTAGAGGAAAAAAAAAATTGATATTGTTTTCAAGTGTTTGTTTCATTACGCATTATTATAAAAAAAAATATTAAAGCATTTACTTTCACTTTTCAAAGCATTAGACGCTGTGATCATGTCCTACCTGAGGCATGGCAGTGGAGAGGGCTTCACAAAGAGGTTCTTGAATCTGAAGCGCTTAAAACCAGAGAGATTACTGCACTCCTGATGAGTCTCCTTCTGAGGAGTCTCGATTAAGACACTGGGATTATTATCACCTTCAAAACAACGGTTCTAGAAAAAGAAAAATATGCTGTTACTACTTGGGTTATATGAATAAGGCTCAACCAAATACACGTACATAAGGCATGAATAACAACAGAGTATTAGAACATTAAAACACTTATGTGCATAGTATTTAGTTTATAGTATGTATTGCTGCACAGGAATATCCTTTCAGGTATCAAATGCCACCATTGCATGTTTCTGAAGTCGTATTAATATAGCAGCTTCAAAACTAAGCTAATACTAAAGATAACAAATACTATACTAACCCCTCAGCCCCTCCCATATCTGGTGAATAAAGGGAATAGACGCAGGGAGGGTCTGGCGCGCTGATTATCCTAGTGAGAACTTTACTGCGCATGACTGAACTAGAGCATAATAAACTGAACACTCACAGGCTATATGCTAACAAACTAACATTCCTAACTAAACACAATTAGTTTGGCTATTTTAACTCTGGATGAATAATATAAACACGTACAAATATACATTTTACTAATGATAATACAAAATTAGCTCACCTGAATTTCATAATTTTGTTTCTTAGCTGCTGACGGGATTCTTCTATTGCACTGCTGAAAATAAGGTTTTGATATTTAAATGTTTGCGTACATTGGAAAGAATATTATACAATTGTATTACATATTATGTCAAATAAATAGCAATATCTCACCTCGCCTTTTCTTTTCCTCTGCGGTTTGTTTTGTTCTGGTGCGTTTTCATTTCTTTCTTGTAATGTGTGGCGACTGCTATTGTAATACAGAAGTAATACAAAATAAGTATTGTCGCTTATTTAGGGTTAGCGTAAATAAAATACTCATTCGACAAATAGTTCTTACCTGCGTCTTGACATTTTCCAAACAAATGGTGTGATTTTTCTCCTGTAAACCACAAACATACAACGTTGAGTCACAAAGTAAGTTAATTAACTTTAACCACAAGTTAACAGTTAAACGAATAATAACGACGTAACTACATGTCTATAAAGCACGAAATATCTTTAATAAAGCGTTTAAAATAAATACTTTCGACAAAAAGTCTTAACAATAACGTTAAGCCATTTGACTGGAGGGAAGTAACATGACCAGAAATAGTCTATCATACTTCTATAATTCACACGAACTAAAAGCCAAACAGTTAAAAAATCTAAAAGGCATTAAGAGTAAATGCAAAGTCAGCACAATCAGAAGTATTATCATTTGATGTTTTTACAAAAACCAGAAATACGTGATCCAGTTCTGTAAGTTTATGAAAGGACAGTCCCCGCCAATTTACATGAAGCGGGAGACTGCAGCTGCCCCCACAAAAACCCATCTAATAGCTATTAAAAGCGCATTAAACACCAGTTTAACCGAGAATACAGTTCAGGGAACTCCTTAGTGTCTAGAAAATGCATACGACTCTTAACAATATCAATGAATTTCTTAATTTATGAAAGGAGTTTACAAAGATATGTCCACGTACTATCGAATCTGGCGCCTAGCAGAGCTGGCTAATTTTCAGCAACATCCCCCTCTGAACTCGACATTACAGGAAACATTTGGCTATGAGATGGTTCTGAAAAGATGAATTGTCCCTTATTCCAATATAATAAAGCTAAATACAGCTGCTTTCAAAGGGTCCCGCAGGGATCTTCATCTTCTAGTCGTAGCTAGATAGATGTCTGGTTAAAAGGCTCAAACATCCGTTTTAAAGCAACAGTAACAAAAAACAACAGCACGGTTCTTGCTAAAACATGATTGTAACACGATTTTGAAGAAGTAGGATTAAAGTAAGAAGTATAATAGGTGAAAGAAGACTAAAGTAAGTGTCCTTACCGCAGAGTTCAGTGCGAATGAATGAATGAATGGCGCCAAGCATTATATAGTCAAGCGATTCGCGGCTACTGCGCATGCGTGGCGCTCTTTTCAGCTTTTAAAAACAACCCAAAAAACTATATATAACATTGTGTGTTCGAGCTAACAATGATCAGTTGGGCTAATGTGTTTTGTTAATAAAAAGTCCGCGTTGATTTAGAAATGATTATGTTGATCGTTATTGAGAAACCTACGGGAATGTATGTGGTTTGTGGACTTGCTTTTGGCCGCGCCGACCTTTTGTTTAAATATGTAAAAAACGCGCTTTCCTGCTTTCCCGGTTAAGCGAATCCGGGGCCCGAGGACCTAATGCATCATATGCGAGTGGGTCTATATGTTAAACATTGCATTAATGTGCAATTATTATACTTATTTTAGTCGAAGGAGACGCTTCCTAGTTTGACAGCTTCTCGTGGGCGGGGATTTGATTCGGTCTGACCAATCATCGTTATTCCACGAGAAACAACGTGCTCTTGTAAACAAACCCATGAGAAGAGATACCAGCCCTTTTGACAGGCAATAAAAAGCGTGTAGAAATGTATTTTTAGCATCAATCCTATCGTAATATTACTTTCATTTCACAATCATAGATGTAAATGTATCAACTAGAATGGTTTTTCAAGGAAATGATTATTCTGTCACGATATACCATTTTTTTTCTGACAAGGAGTTTCTATATCTCTTACTCCCTGGTTACTTTGTTTAAAATTACACAAACACACTATACATAACGTTACTGCAGGGTTTCCGGTGTTGTGCCTAGAAACAAAAAAATAAAACACTCAGAAAAGATCAAGTTCTGTTCATATAAAATCAACACGACAGATTTCGTAGTTAAACACGTGAACAAGCAATACTGCATTTCATCAACCTTTCGAGAGATGAAAATCCCCAAAAATGTATTTTTTGGAAGCGAATAGGCGCCAATTCATCAACAGTAATCCCGCTCAACCTTTTGTGTATGTTAAAATACGTCACATCCGGGGTGAAGAAAGTGCAGCTACAGGACGTGCTATATGAAATGAATAACTTCTTCATGTAACGTTACTTCATGAATGTCTCCAAATTGCAAAGATACCAATATTAAATGTTGAAGAAACATATAATATTGGCATATAATACAAAACTAAAAATCCTGAATGTCTGGTGGATTCACTTGAGAGGACAATTCAACCAGTACAAAAAAATAACCTAACGTTACCGTCATAAATAAACATCCTTGTAAATTATTTATTTTAATAGGCATTTTAATTTTCTGAGTGCATTGTTTTTTTTCCCTGGTCAAATAAAAACAATTATTAATTGAAATACTTTGTTAATAAAAAAAATCTTTTCAGACCTTCAGTTAGCAAAAGCCTCCATATTAGCTTCAACATTATGAATACAGATTTCTGTACTAGCTACAAGACACTTGGCACTTGAGGAAACTCATACATTTCCATTTTGGGATGCATGAAGCGCACAATTAAATGGGTACAGTTATAAATCTGTATTATTAAGGCTAATACCCACACTGGTACAATGAATAAGCTTGCACTAATCATGGCTTGGGATTCTTGAGAGATTAGTTGGGTTGAGTTACAGCTTGGTATGGGTTCTTGAAACACTCCTGTGTGGAAAGCTTTCATTAAAAGTTGGTGAGGTGGTTTCAGTTTAACTTGCGCCAGAACATGCAAACACCTACCTAGTCTAAAAGGCCGGCATTATACATACATACATACTTGAACATTTCGTTTTACAAATAGAAAAGAAAGAAAACGTCAGTTTGTATTAAAACATTTATTGAGAAGAGAGAGTATACATACTGACAAATAGGTTTCAAGACATATGAAATGAACAATTTATTTGCAAATTATACTACCCATACAAAACAGTTTGTGTATGACATGTATCCAAAACATTTAAGTTCAAGAAAAAGATAAATAAACAATGCTAAAACCCTACACTTTTGGCAAAGTGCTGTATTATTCCAGTAAACTAAAAAACAACCAAAGCATAGTCTAAAACTTAGCAATGCCACAGAAAAAATTCTTCACACATTAAACACAGAAAACATTTGCTACATTTCGTGTAAAAAGTTGACAGAGCAAGTGGCTCACAGAGGTAAGGTAATCCTCTGTGCGTAGTAAAATTACATTTGTTTGTGTCCCTTTGGACAAATTTCAAGTTCTTCACGGATGCATTATCATACTGTTCAACTGGAAGGCACATGATCCCCAAATGCATTTCAAGGCAAAATGAAATCCCTGTTGTGAATACCAAAAGTCTACTGACATAGGGAAAGAGGCCCTCTCCAGTATTACTCGAGGAATATGAAGAGAACCTTTCGTCCCTTCCATTCCCTTCGTCCACAGAAAGAAATGTCAGAAAATGCAATATACTGCTCGATGCAGCAAGCTAAAGAAAAGAAGAGAAGCTGTAGTTGTTTTCCTTGAGTTGCTCATGCACATAAAATGCATTCGGCTGAATGTCAGAGTTAATGAATTCAGTTGAATTCATTTAGAGGAGACATTTACCTTGGCAGATTAACAGGAAATTTACAACACCAGGTTTCGAGCGATAAAGGAATAAGGAGTAAGTTCTTTGCTACTTTCAAAATTTCGCTCAGCAATATACAAACGTGTAACTAAGTAAAACATGTAAAAGGCATATTACACAAAAAGTCACTACATTGATAACAATTCAAATGCTAACAGTTTCACTCCGTCGTCAACGTTTTTAACAGTCAATTAAGAGAGAGAGTTTGTTTCACAGTCCTCGAAGGAGCATTCAAAGTGTGAGATGCACGTTATGTTAAAGATTTACATCAATTACAAATAATTCCACAAGGTAACATAGACATTTACAAAGTTAGAGGTTTTCTAGTATGTACAGAGACAGTTTACCACCTGCAAGTAATCTGCATTCTTAGCAAAGAGCAAAGGTGAACAGTGATGACCCTGAGACATGTACTGCAGATATAGAGCAAACATGAAAAATAACATTTTGTTGTTGTTGGTTTTCTCACCTGTTGGAAAATTAGCACTACACAGTCATACATCAAATCAATCACTAAAAATAGGAAAAAACTGCTTACATACATATCTATGCTCGATAACACACACTCTTATCAACTTCATACTGATATGTAATATATTCAATATTTTTTTCTTTTGAAAATATTTTGGAAGTTTTTTTTAAATATATTTTATATATTTTGAAATGGAAACAAGGCTTTTAGTGATAATAAACCCAGTATATTTTACCTTTTTTTAAAGAGGAAACAAACAAAGAGGAAGAAAGCACTGATCTACAGAGTCACAGGCAGGTTCCTTCCTAACCATAAAAGTGCTGCTGATGATTTCATCACTGATGTGATTGAAATAAGTATGGCTTCAAAAAAAAGCAATGAAAGCATCAAGCTGCCTACACATGCTCAAAACAGAGCACTACAACACCATGCTCACTATAACAAAACACTTGGTTATTCAACCTTCATGACATATAACATAACAGATGGAGCTTATATAGGAAACGCGTGATGTGATGCAGACACATTCAGGTTGAGTCGGAACCTGCCGTGAAGTAAAGTGACCTATGGCATTGATTCTAAAGGACTCCGTTCCTTCTGGCGAATTCTCCCAGTGAGGAGAGGGCGGCGTGCGGGGGAGGACGGGGAGTGCAGTGGGGACCGTTTCAGTAGTTGTACTGCCTCTGTCCCGGCTGGTGAACGTCAGCCTCCGGTGGCTTTGGTCTGTCTGGTTCCGCCTTCGCGCAACAGGTTGCAGGCGGCGAGGGCGTTGCGGGACAGCTGCTGGCGCTCCACATTGTCACGGATGCGCTGAGCCAGACGGACGTTCTTGGTCTGCTCTAGAAACCCAGCGTGAGCAGCGACCAGAGCGGCTGCGTAGCATCCAGAAGGGTGACTTGGCCGACGCTGAACTTCAGATCTATAAAGCGAAACAGAATCGGTCAGATTCTAATATAACATCATAATGTATGTTATGCAATAGGGGTGTAACGGTTCACAAAATTCACGGTTCGGTTCGATACACGTGTCACGGTTCGGTTCGGTACAGTTCGGTATGTTTAAAATACAGCAAAAAGAAAGAAATGGCAGTGAAATTTCCTAGATTTAAAACTAACATTATAAAGTTTTTTTTTTTTTAACTTTGAGCAATGATGGAGCTATAGCCTACTTGACTTTTCATAGGAGCTTATAAAACAAAACAGCTCCTTGGACAAAATTAAATGTAATATTGTAGTAGTTATAAACAAAGGTTTATTTTAGTTTAGATTAACATTTGAGGGCAGCAATTGTACTCATAATGTCAAAATACAACAGACGTGATGTTACTTGAAAGTAGGGATGCACGATATATCGGCCACATTATCGGTATTCTGGCCGATAAATGATCATTTTTAATGTTATCGTTATCGGCCCAACAAGAACATTTAACCGATATCTAAAAGCCGATAAATAATGTATTATTTCCTTCAGCTGAAGCACTTTAGATGCGCACTATTTCAAATTGCTTGAAATCACTTTAAAAAAGGAAAATCCAGTTAAAATGTAAAATGAGCAGAGCAAGTCTGTCATATCGGCTACACAACATTAAAATAAGAACATTATAATTGTCTTTGTATCTTGTCTTTTAATGAGGAGACTTTTTTATAATCAGGCTCTCAAAAACTGTCTACAATTTTTGCTTTAGATTTATCGGCCAATATATCGGTTATCGGCTTTCAAATATAAAGAATTATCGGTTACCAAAATTGTCATATCTGTGCATCCCTACTTGAAAGCATTATAGCCTACTATTCCTGCCAAACTTACAGATAGTAAGTTAGTGTTATACAGTAAATCCTTGGTGATGTTGCTGATCTGTGGACACTGGATAGTTCACTCATGGCACAATGTTTCTTCCTGGTTTCCACGTCAGCGCTGTTTGATCCGTTAATAACGGAGAAATGTGAATGTTTCTCACTAGATCTCGCAGCGATGTTATTACTTCAGTGGCAAATTCAAATGTTTTCTTTACTGGATTTGGCTGTGTAGTAACAGTGCTGATGATGAAGATCGGCTCGCGCTGCATTGGTCCAAACTGATAAACGGTCCGACATCCAAACAAACAACCAACCACACAATAACGAGTAGCTCAGTTTCGTTCCGCTTACATTATATTTGCCATTTGATGTTGGGCAATGTTGTGGTCATGCCAACGTCTCTTACTCTTACATTATGAACGCGCTTAACACGCGTGTTGCGCCTACATTTGAATAACGAAATGTTGGTCGGCAGGAAAAATGCGTACGAAAACCGAACCGAAAGCCTCATAACGAACGATTCAATACGAATACGCGTATCGTTACACCCCTATTATGCAACAATAAAAATAAACTCTGAATCTGCCCTTCACCTTAAAATCGATGGCTCACGGGTGGCGTCCTTGGGAGGTCGTTGACGAGGGCTGTGAACGGCGTACACGGACATGCTGGGGTGCTCGATCAGCAGGTTCTCCAGAGGACTTGTCTCTAGCAGGACCGGAGCTCTGCCTCCAGCCATGAAACATGGCGGAGGGGTGATGAACCAGCTCTCTTCCAGCCCACATGTCGCCTCTAGACGCAAGAAGTTGACGTCCTCTGCGTCTGTGTCTGTCGCGAATCCAGAGATGAGCAGGAGGAGCAGCGCACAGGAGAGTCCAGGGGAGCGACATTGTCAGAGCACACATCCACCAGATCATCTCCACACACACCGGAGCAGGCTTTCGCTACATGATAGGATGTACAGAGAGAATGTTACTACAGTGAAATTACTATTTGAATTAAACTTCAGTGAGTTAACCCTCTTGGCACCACGGTTGAGTTTACGCGACAAGATTCGTCACTGAATAAAACAGCCGATTTTGTCAAATTGGGTGTCAAATTTCACTCGACATCGCCTCCACTGGATGGCAGACATGTCATACTTCATCCCCGACTCAACAAACCGTCATGTTTCTATACAAATGTTCGAGTTACAGCGTGTTGAATCAGTGCGATCAAAAGCGGAGGTAGTGTGAGAGTGAGCCATTTCATCAGATCCTCTCCACGATCTTGGCGACAGTATTGTGGTGGAGACTTTGTCTGTTATCACTGGGTATGTTAGACGAGGTCGAAGTATTCATTGTACAGATGGGGGTAACGTGAAGGCAGGGTGTTGAGTCGCAGTAGTATGCATACTCGGCGCACGCGCGAGGCAGATCTGGCTGCGATGGTGCTGCTCGTATCATCACTTATGATGTGTGCTTTGCCCTAACGAGTGATCTTTTGAACTAAACAGGTCTTGTCTACTTGTGTTTGTGTGTCATATGAACAATATATGCCCCATACATGGAATCAGAGTGCCTACTGTATGTAGTAAATGAAAAATCTCTACAGCAAAAGGCCAACAACTACATGCATTCGGTTTGTTCTACAATTTATTAGTAATGATTTACACAGTTTGTTTACTACTTACTATATACCTGAGTGTTCAGTATTGTGCAATATAGCATACAGAAGGTGATGGACATTTTGGGGGAAAGAAGTGCTGCATTTTATCATTTAAACATGTGACTTTTCATGAAAATTCTATAATCCAAGATTGCTGCCACTATATGATGACATAATATGCGAATTAGATGGGGAAATTTAAGCCCTACATAAACTTTGGGTCATCCTTAATATTTCTCTAATTTACAGAAAGTATCTATCTTGTTTCACTTTTAAGATATAGTCTTTTGAAATCAAGATGTCAAACGTTTTAGGAAAAAACCTCTGCCACCTAAAGGGTTAACTCGAATCGCACTGTTCACAACATGAAACTGAAGTTGTGATCATCTTTTCTGTCCTATTGTGTAGTATATTTGAGCTTCTCGAATTGTAGTGCAGGAATTGGTTTTGTCCATTGGGAATTAATTGAGTATTGGATCGTTGTCATTTTCAAAAACTAGTATTGTACATGGATAAATTATTTGTGATGAACACTGCAATATTCCATTGTATGGAATCCATGCATTTTTAATGACACCTTGAATCCCTTGGCTTGTTGAGGAGAGGTGTGCTATTCAGTTTTGAAGCAACTAAAGGAGTACTATATACGATTAGAGTCATGTAGGGAGGAGAGTAATGCAAAAAATGACTTGGGACAGTAAAAGTCTGCCTAAAATGACCTAGCAAGCACTTATCACCATCTTAGCAACCACACAGACCATTTTAGCAATGACTAAGAATAGCTGTCAGTAGTTTTCTTCTCAAACTGGTGAAGTACATTAAATGGAACCAAACTTCAGCCATGGTTTATACCGAAAACATCATGTCACTGGCTTTATGGGAAACATGTCATGTGTATAGACAGAAACGAAGAGAGTCAATATTTTTGCCCACACTTCATTTCTATTTGTACTCTTTGTGGCTCCTGGCAGGTAACCAAAACTGGTGTAAACAGCTGTCTTTTGGACAGTCTTTGAAGCGCTACACTTTCAGTGGCCTCTAGAGGGCAGTGCGATTGAACAATCCTTCACTCCCGTACTTGGACTGACCAAACACAGCAGAAACTTGACAGCCATCACATGCAGTTCATGTGACAGATTTGAAAAACATAACAATTCATATATTTGCACTAAATGTAGTCACTAGAAAGTCCCACACCCATAGCACTGATGTTATACACAGAACTTCCCTTGCATAGAGCCACACCTTGTTTATCTGTTGACTTGCAGCATCCTGCTAGATGACATTGAACATTTTCTCAACTCAGCTGGTTAGAAAGCTCTTAACCTTTTTATGGCACTCTTCAATGTCCCCGAGAAGCCAGTTAACCTTTAATCCACTCTCCATGATGGGAAAATTCTCACATAAAGATATTTCCATCAAGCTATCTGGATGTGAAACGAGATAAATGTTTTTAATCTCCCTCCTGTCTAACTTAGCCTTTAGTCAACGATTGATGTTTGTAATAATTCCATGTTCAAGGCCTACTCTTGTTATGAGCATAAATGGTAACTTAATCGGTCCTATTTTTACCGCAGACCCCACCTAGACACTTTTGTCTGACAAGCTAAAAGCGTTGTTGCCCATAAACATGTCTGTTCCTCCTGTCCTAACAGGGGTAAACTGGGCCAACCAGATTACCTTGCACCTAAAATATTCACACACACACACAATATGAGAAGGCCTGTATTTGGGCAGCTTATGAGAGGCATCATGTTAATGAGGGCATTGAGTCTGTTCCAGGTTTAACAAAATCTGTAACATGGCTCCAGCTGACCATGTCATCAGTATCAACTGAGGTGAGGTCGGGTCATATCATTCATAAGAGGACGTTTGCATGCACTGATTTCGTGAGGAAATAGGCAGGAGTCTGTTAAATGCATTTAAAAGTCATTACAAATTGCAGTTTGCAATCCCTATTTAGATCAGAGTAATAGAAATATTCTATGAGAAAAATGTAGAGCGAGACTTGACTCTATACGTCTGCAATTTGGGGACTTTGTTCAATGCATCGGTTGTTGTTTCGATTTTTAGATGTGGGGATTCCACTAAAAATAATAATTATAGGGATAGTTCACTTTAAACTTATTTTTTTTATATGTTTAAGCTTACCTTGAGGCATCCAAGATGTAGGTGTCTTTGTTTCCACAGTATTTTCAATTTTGATATTTTTAGGTCAAACCGTTCTTGTCTGTCAGTCATATAATGCAGGTATATGGTCACCACCTTAAAGAGCATGCACATATAAGTCCAAATTAAACATGATTTATGACTCATAAATGTAAGTACACATTGATGGCCTAAGACACAAAACAAACGGTTTGTGTGAGAAAACAAACAGTATTTATATAGTTTTTACCTCTTGTAACCACAGCCACAAAGCGCCCGCGCCCTCAGATCACTTGGACGTGGCTGTGGTTACATGAGGTAAAAACTATATAAAAACTGTTCATGTTCTCATACAAACAGCTCGTTTCGTGTCTTTGGTCATCAATGTGTACTTACATTTACGAGTCATTAAATCATGTTTAATCTGGACTTCTATGTGCATGCTCTTTAAGTTGGACCCCATAGGTATCCATTATATGACTAACAGACAAGAACGGTTTGACCTAAAAATAACAAAATTGAAAATACTGTGGAAACAAAGACACCTACATCTTGGATGCCCTTAAGGTAAGCTATAACATATCAAAAATTAATTCAAAAGTGAACTATCCCTTTAAAGATCTAAAACATGCGTTTTCCTTTCATGCCCATTTTAACGTTATCCCATGGACTGTTTGGCTTGTGATGTGAACGTAAAAAGAAATGTAGAAGAACAGCAAGTACATTTTGATTAAAGATTCTGAGACTTCTTTTTTTTTTTTTAAATACCATGATAAATTTAGGTGTGATGAATCATTCATGATATGGTCACGAAAATGCATTAAAAAGTAAAAGGTTCTAATTTTATTTTCATGTTGATTTTGAATGCGTTAAACGAAACTTGAGATCCTTATCGTCTTGATGCAACCTAAGCCTGTTCCTATCTGCCTTTAAAAAGAACACAAGGTCCATTTTTCACTTTGCTGATCAAAAACGAGATATGCAAGAAAGATCTCTCACCTAGATAATCGACCAGAATCCACTCATCGTCCTCCTCCTTCTCGTTGAAGTCTGGATCCACAGGGCATCCACTGCCCTCCTCCAGGGAGTCTCCAAACAAGATGCTGGTGAACCTCTGAAACATGTTTTTGTCCCGGGCAGAGGCGTGAGGCTGGACAGTCCTGCTGGGAGTGGGCGAGGGCTGAGCTCTTTGGTCATCAGCTGCGGGAGCCGCTCACTGAGATCTTAATAAAGGTGCTGAAGTGCATTAGTTACTCCTTCTCAGCTGAGGAACACCTGATGAAGTTCAGCCATTGCTTTTGTTGATTGTGCTAAAACAGGCCCTGGAGCGAAAGCGAGAAGACAACATTGTTGTTAATGACAAACAAAACAAGCTGACCAGCCTTCAAATACAAAAGCAGGTCATGTTCTGTTGCGATTAGCAATGAATTACAGGTTCACGCTTATAAAAGACAGACGGATATTCCTGAGAACTGACCAGCCAAAACAAAGCAGTCTAAAGTGTCTCTGCTGTCACAGATACTGCCTGTCCTCTTCACATGAAGCTGATGCCTATGAAAACTGATCTTTGCACAGTTACACCCAGCCTCGTTTAGGACTATGACTCATGAGGTACCCTTTTCTGTTGTTTTGCTTGCGACAACAAAGAGAAACATCTGTGAAGTGAAGGACTACAAGCTGCTTCACCCCACAGCATTATTGAAACAAGACAACCAATTCATACTCCTCTCCACCTGCTCATATAGTCATGGCAGCAGTCTTTGTTTGTGTGATTAGGGGGGTGGGGGCTATTACAGGGTCACATACATATAATAAGCACCCTTCAGGACCCCAAAAAGAGGATTATAGACTGACAAGCAGTGATAAGCAGTCCCGGGATGGCTTTGTCTCGGCAGCCTAGAGGAAAACTATATGGCTCATAGCCAGATGTCAGATTTAATTGTATAAAATAACTAGGAACTGGGTTTTTATTCCAAATATTCAGGAGATCATACAAAATATCTAATATACCTATTCCTCAAAGCTAAGAGACTCGAGCAAAAGTTTCAATTTGATGCCTGTTTAATCTAGTCATTCATGTAAATGTGATGTACAGAGTCAGACTTTAATAAAAGACATAAAATCTGCCATAAAGTGTACCGATTATACAGCCCACTACAGTTGTAAGGCTATTGATTCAACATGTGAAACGAGCAATACAAGTAAAACAGAGGGGGAAATGCAAAGTGCAATAAAATAGTGCACATTAATCTGATTATGCCTATGACATGACATGGCCCTGTTTAGGCTGAACATAATGCAATTAAAGCTGAATATAGGCTACTGGAACTTGCACTCGCTTCCTGACCTTAAACCAGCCTAAACTGGCCTCCCACCCTGGACAAGACGGTCCTCAGCTGGTTTCCACACAGACCTGATGAAAAGTGGCCAAAACCCTTCTAAAACTAGTCAAAACCAGCAAACCATTTTAGGCTGGTTTAAGCATTTTCTCACAGCAGCTTGCAGGCCAAAAACTGTATACATATATGCACATATATTTATACATATATATATACACATGCTTGTGTGTGTATATATATGTTTATATATATATATATATATATGTGTGATATATATATATATATATATATATATATATATATATATATATATATATATATATATATATATATATATATATATATATATATATATATATATATATATATCGTAGAATAACATTTAATGTCCAAGTAAAAAAAACAGCGTCAAAGTTGACATATATGGAGTGGAAGAAAACAAAATGCCTCATACTTAAGGTAACATAACAACATAAGGTAACACTCATAAACAACTAAACCCCTAAAACTGATATACTACTAAATCTGTTAACAACGCAGACATGCATTGGGCAAGCAATTTGCAATGGGAAATCGAAATTGCAAATATGCAGAAATATACGAAAGCTGCATTTGCATGTCAAATTTTGATGTTTTATAGACCCAAACACACAGACTGTCCGGGGGAGGGATGAGTGTAACCCTACACCGACCGACTGGGCGGAACAAGAACTCAAACGCTTCAACTGGCTCTGAACAAAGCTTAATCCGTTAAAATCCAAACATGCTCACATTGCAGAAAAAAACAGGCACAAAAATGAACATTTCAGATGGCCTGCAGGCTATGACAGGTTATGCAGAGCGTCGATCTATTTAAATGCAATTTTTTTTTACTTTTTTTTCCATTTCTTTTTACAACCTCTATTGATCAAAATTGATGAAACATTCGTGAAATAATAAGTCCGATTTTTTTCTTTAACGAATTAAACCAGAATGTCTTTCGATCAACAACAAAGAGGTTTTAACTCACCTGCGGCAAAAAGTAATGTAAACAGGAAGAGGGTTGACTTCAAGAACAAAAACAGATGAGGTAGAATATTTGTCGTGCGATATATAAAAATATATAAATACAATTCTTCCTGGAAGAAATTAAAAGTTTGTGGACCCTTTAGTTCGGAGTTTTGCAGTCGGTTTTTTTCTTTTCTCCTCCGAGGTCTCAACTGCTCCCTTTGTTATTGTTGTGGAAAATTAACAGCTGATCGGTCTGTACGTCACTGTGCACGGCCCATAGGCGGGGCTCTGTGAGAACCCTCTCAGCCAATGAAATTGCGCCCCTGACTGTGACTGACTGTCACCAACGCACGTGACCCATCCCGAGAAAGGCAAGACCAGGCAGAGCACTCCATGTTAAGGAGTGTCACCCAGTAATTGTTGGGTTGTACAAAGTTTTTGAAAATATGCTTTACATTTTTATATCAAAGTATATACAATTATATTTACATTTTTTATTATTATAATTTGAGTTACTTAACCTTTAAAGCATTTTTGACTGGCACCTGATAATGTAAATTATGAACACAATTCACATAGCATAACTGAAATGACTGGAATTTTTTCACTGATGTTCAAGTTTAACCAGTGTGATTACTCTAAAAAATCAACTGTGTTAATTTGTACCTTTCTCCTATCCAACTAAACAAACTGCAAAGAGAGCAGCAAAGTATAATGCACATTCAGTCAGCAATGAATCATTAAAATGCATTTATTTACTTACCACATAAATAAATGGATGTAAAAATATATAGACTTGATTTTCGTTAGAATAGAACAGCTTCATATAGAAATGCCACAATTGACTAATCAGAATCAAGAATTCCAGAGAGCAATCAATAATTTAAAAAGCTCAAGCAAAACTGACATTTTTGGGGTACATTATAAATGATATGTTTTTTTTAACCCTTGAGTTAAGTAAAATGTGTAAAACAAAACCTTGAAATCCTTCCTTTTGAAGATGTAGGTCACCAGCTTTAGGGAACAAAGCACTCCATCCCCTCAACACCACTCGGATTGAGGTGGTCAGAGAGGCCTGTTCTGATTCAGCAAGTTTGAACAAAAAGACTTACACTGTGGTGAGTCATCAAATCTAATAAAGCAATCTAAACATGTTATTGCATCATTTATATACCCATTATATATACAGATAACAGATCTACACTAATCTATATAGCTAAGATGCATTAAACACATTTAAAATGATGTATACCAAATCATAGAGTATATTAATCAGTGTGGCTCAGAATAATCTTTGTACTCTTTGTCCTGTCTTAAATCAAAATGTGATGGATGATGTTTTCATCAGGATGGAAAAAATGTACTTTCTTTTTTGATTTGGAGATTGTCTCGGACAAAGCTTTTTCTCCTTTCCTCTCAAATCAGTCCACGTCCACTCTTTCAGACAAGAGGGACAATCTTTCTGCTTGATAAATGTTTTCTATCCATCCAGTAGGATGACGTAAGAATGAATCAACGCTTCTACGTACTGTCATCATGTTTTTCCCTCCATTTCCTTTATTTACCCTCCAAAACAAGGCCACACCTGCTCACTTTGGGTTAAACCATAAAGATAAGCCACAACCCACCCTGACCTCGACAGGCCTTGTCTTTAAAAGTGCTGTCAGAACACTCTGTCATGTAACTAACTTATTAAAACATTTCTTGACTATTTGGAAAACTATCTGCTTTTTGTTTTACATGAGGTATAGAATCTCATATAAAGATTATTATTTGATAATAAATCATTTAACCCCTATGTTGGGATTTGTTAGGGATAGTTAATGTTATCGCATTGGACTAAATTGACTGACTTTACTCAAACAGGGTTCTAATATATATACTTCCAATTTTCTACCTTGTTCCTGGTCAAAAATGACCAGACTACAGCCTAAAAAAGTGCTTATAAATCTCTTGTTATCCAATATTATCATCAAATATTGGATTTAATCTTTTTGTCAACTACTTTTCTTTTAATTAAGATTTATTTTTGGAACTTATTTATCGTAGGCCTCATTGATCTGAGCATAACAAGAGATTTATAAGCATTTGTTTTCTTGTATAGGCCAGTCATCTTTGACTGGAAACATCGCCTTTGTTCAATTTTCTACAAAATAAAAGCATTTTAAACAAACTTCCTGGTTAAACATTAAACCACACTAGTGTGATACACAGTGCAATTTATGTATATTTATATTGCTAAATGTAGACAAATGTATCCACAAATAATATGTTTTCACTCAAAAACTGAGGTGCGAGTTCAAATCAGTTAAAAAATATATACAAAACCTGTCCTAATTAAAACAAAAATGTTGAAACCAATATTTGGTGATAAGTGGCTTTGCAAGCAATTTTTAAAAGGCTGTTAATTCCGAACTGGGAACACAAAAGGTGTTAGTACATACAGGGTTTAACACAGCGTAAGGGTAAAAAACAAAAACAAACCAAGATCATAAAATTTAAGCAAAAACCATGCCTAATTCCCACCCTAACTAGTCTTAAGGTGTCTGATTTGTTGTCTTAACTGATCCTTATCAACCCTGCTAAAACAGAACATTTTGTTCACGGGGATTCCACAGCATTCTTGATATAAACAACATCATCTAGCGAATGCTGTTCAGAAGTCCATTTAACACTCTGATGTAATTCTGTTAATGTTTAGGGCATGTACCAAACTTGTTGTGCAATAAACCTTAGTCATGCTAGACATATTTGGTGAGCGATACGGATCAAAGTTGTGGTCCATATAGGTATATTGTCAGTGGTAACCTTGGAGGTGTCTTACTTAGATATTATACAAGTGTTCATACTGTAGATGACTGAACTTCTGTATGTCAGAATCCGTGTTACATGTCCATTCTGATGTAAATAAAAGGCAAATGGGGAGTGTGATGAGGAGCTTAATCTCAGAAAGCACTAAGTAGACAGACATGCTCTATGAAAAAAATGACTGGTTTACTTTATGTTAAGGTTAAACAAAGCAGACTGAAAAACCACACCATGCATAAACTTACAGTGGCTTCCAATTTTGTTTTTTGAGAAAATGTGACAGTCATGCATTAAACATCGAATTATCTAATAAATTACTTTAAAAATGGAATAACGCAGTAACACACTTTTCAATCAAAACATTTCGTTAAAAGAATTTGGTTTAAAATAATAATAAAACAGCAATGGAGAGCAATATTTGGACACTTATGTC
Organism: Hybognathus amarus; assembly: GCA_030378365.1. Lineage (NCBI taxonomy): Eukaryota > Metazoa > Chordata > Actinopteri > Cypriniformes > Leuciscidae > Hybognathus > Hybognathus amarus. The sequence goes on from JAQIUQ010007164.1 coordinate 247,155, forward strand.
CATAAACTAATGAGCTACACGTGAACTTGAGTTGAACTCAATCAATGAAATTTACACAATTTAAGTGTGACTTAAGTGTCCAAATACAGGGAAACGGTCACTAAATTTCTAAGATACTCTGATGCCAAGTGACAAATAATTTACTAGAAATGCTACAGTAAATGGAATGCTTACGAAATTGTAAACCTCCAAATGTCAAGCTTCTGACCCCATTAGAGTTCACTTGCAAGGAAACCTGTCCGATACCGTCTGTACAACTATGATCACATCGCAACACATTACAATTCTCGTTAATATCGAATGAAAAGCCATACCACATGCAGACTAAAACTTAGCATTTTTAAGTGCTAAGGTCCATTTTTGACTGAGTGGAGGGAGATCGTGAGAACAGATGATGATGATGCAAAGAAGCTTAGATTGTGACATCTAGGTATGGATTGCCCATCATGTAAAGAGGACAGATGGGAAGCACAAGCGTGAGTTAGTCAGTAAGCCGCCAGCTGTGACATCCTGTCAGTCAGAACCTGTAGGTTTTGTGGTTGAGCAAGACTGTCTGTTATTGTCAAGACTGCATTAATGTTAAAGACACTGCTGGAAGTTGCGAGCGTGACCGACTTTACTTCAGTATTGAGACCTATGATTGTGATGTATTTTCCAGAGTTAGAGAAAAATAGAGGGCGTGGCTTGTTTTTCTCCCTGGGAATTGACTGAATCATAGAAAAGTGGGCATTCTTTCAGCTTGCTGAAGAACATTGAATGAATGAGTGAGTGAGTGAATAAAGCATTAATGTAGTGATTATGTACTACAGTGCACCCAAAGTGCTTTACAGTCATATCAGGGGGGATTTTGATCAAAGATTACAAAGACAATTTTTTTTTGTGAATCAACGATGAATTGTTCACCACAAGACTAGTAATGTGCACTAACAAAGTAAATTTTGATTTCATGCTGACTTTGTCTGTATAGAAACTGCAGTTAAAATGTAGTAGGAATAACTTGCCTCTGGAAATACCCCTCTGCATACCAAACACCTTAAAGCATGTAGTAAAAAATGGGACGGCATGTGTCAAGTTGAGGCCTAAAAAGCCCTGAACAACTTCAAAACATAATCATTAAACATGAACATAATGTATCATTACAACTCCTTTACACTGTTATGCCTTAAGGTGTACAGTTATATTCTTATACTTCTGTTATGATTGCGTTTTCGTTAGGGCTTGAGAAAAATACTATCTTAAACTCTTTATTTGATTAATTTGACCCCATGTTTAACCTTGCCAGATGCAAAATATAACAAGTATATGGGTTTCGAAGTCATGTAGCGGCAAAAAATTAATTCAGACTTAATTCATGAAAAACAATGACAATCAATTCAAATCATGTTAGTGGTAATGTAAATAATTTAATGGCAATGCAACACAAATGGCTTTTATTATTTGTTTTGTTTGATACAAGTGATTTGATTTTGGACCAATGGATTAGGTGTTATTTTATTCTGTGTTAGAACAAATTTTGCATGCATATTGCCTAAGAGGTTTGGGGAATATCAAGTGGCAAACAGTGCTAATTGGAATGACAGTTAAATATTACTGACAAACTAGCACAGATAACTTCTGAGTAAAAGCCTCAACATATCAGTGGTAGGGCCTACTGTTCTGTGTAACACATATCTGAAACACTTTTCTGTTGAAAACCCCCAGGGATAAACCTGCTTTTAACTTTTCTCTGGAAGAACACACCTTTCATTTACAGCAATGTGTCACTCAATGACAATACAAATGCATTATCTATTATATTTTAAAACATATAAAACAACAGTGCATTCAATTATCAGCCTAAACAGTATAGTAACAATCTTTATACAAGCTTAAATAGTCAATTAAAGCCAAATTTTAATCAACTGATTCGGTGCAAGGAAGATTCAAATGACGACTGTTTTGTCACAAGTCCTTTTATGCACAAACACACACAATATAAAAATAATTTCCATTTCATACAGAAAAATCTCATTATTTCACATTATTTTGGAATCATTTTTTTTTTACATTCATTTGAAAGATTAAAAATGAATCCAGGAGCATGAACAGAGCTACAAGTATTCATCCTGGCCTTTATTTATAAGGACAAGAGGGATGTTGCCTGCTAAACAGGTCAGGCACATAGGTTAGGCTGTCGCTAATCTAATGTCACTAATGTCAAGCCAATCTGACAGCAACCAGATGATCTGAATTAGAGAGATTCAAAACAAAATAAGGTAGAATAACAATCAAATCCATGATCGCTTTCAAATTCAACAAGAAAAAACAACAACTTTATTTATAATCCATGTTCTTTTGATAGCAATTTCTGTTGTTTAACAAAAAGGACACAACGCAACTAAACCAGCCGCTTTAAACACTGGATTAGCATCATGACCAAACCGGCGGGGACAAACGCGTACCTTCTCTAACCTGTGAGGAATCTGCTCGCTTGATTAGCTTTAAATAAAAAACTACATCAAAACCTGTATTGAAATCTTTGCTCCAATCTGCTCTACACTTAGAGGTCATCATTGAGGTCGTACGCAGTGAAGATCATATGCAAAGCAGGAAATGAACCAGGTGGAAGTTAATAAACAGTCAAATGTATCCAAATGCCTTTCACTATTTAAATGATATTTAACTCTATAACACCTCAAAATAACAACAAATATATATTATACATTCTGCATGAAGAATTTTGTCTATTTACATTTCTTTTTTGCATCGAAATTCTCATTATCATACTGTTTTTGGGTGTTTTACTTTTACTGTATTTCTATTTAAATCGGCACACATTAAAGAAACAAGTACTACCAAGATGTATAAATAATTTCACAATTTAGTAAATATATAATTAGTGTGCGTGTCAGTCATGAGAATTTAGAAATGTTCGATTACATTAATGAAAAGTGGCAGAGAAAATGTGCTTAGTTGTGATTAAAATAATGTCACAATTTGAAAAATGTTTATGGTCCAAAATAGGCTTAATTTTCTATAGGTAAAAAAATAATTACTGATTTCTTTAGATTTTGGGTGTATTAAACCTTTTGACAGGTTTATTGAGATTCATGATTCCATTTGCCTCTGTTTGCTTGTGAAATTCTTAAAACAAGACAACCCTAAATCTATTTGTATGCAAACAGGAAACAGCACAAGGAACAAACCCGAGTAAATGTTCCTCTTGTATAATATTTGTGTCATGTTTCAGAGCTAAAACAGAACCTGACAAAACACGTTGAATCCAAAACCTGGATTCACTGTTTCAGAACAGAGAAAAAGAGCAACTTTGTGCTTAGCACAGATGTCCTTCTCCTGCTTTTGAGTGTGTAAACAATCCAGGCCTTGATTTTTTTTTCTTCTAACGTGTTTCTATGGCTGGTTTTAAGTGACAACAAACAAAACAACACTCATGATAAGGCTGGCTAGGGTTGGAAAGGCGTTCGCAGATACAAAAGGTCTGACGGTAGAATCAAAATAAACTATGACCCCAGGTGAAAAATCATTCAATAAAACTGTTTCAAAATAGTAGTTTGGCAAGTTCTAGCAGGAAGGATTCTGCAAAAAGAGTTCATAGTTCAAAATCTGTCTATTCCTATGGCAACAGGTGGAACAGGGCCATTCTGTCAATAAAAAAGGCTTTGTTGTGATATTGCTCTTTTTCTTGGTTCTCTTCTCGCCTAAAGACCAAAATTAAAGACTTCATTGATTTCAATGACATATTGCACATGGATTTAACACAAACTGGTTCTTACATCTCTAGCAGCTAAACTGTAGTAAAAAATCTAAACAAACAAGAATGTGCAAAACGCAGTCAAACTGCACAATCAGGGCACATGTGTGAACAAAGTTGGCTGGCATCTACAGACTTAACAGGGGCGAATGTGAATGCACCGAGGCGCACAGACAGCTGTTTAGATGCTAACGCCCGTCTCATTTTCACTCATCGCCAATTTGGATGGTCCAAATCCGAGGGACGAAGAGGCCCTTCCAAAAGCTCACCGATTTACAGCATGAACAAACCCATTCCTAATGAGGGCTTGTGCTGGCTAGCCTCTCTCAGCCCTCTACTGTTGGCAAAGTTGCGTGAACCCGCACATATGCATTTTGAAACATTATGAGGAGCCTTCCGAGTCGCGAGTCTTCTTGCTGAAAGAGAACTTTCCCAGATTTTGTCCCCTGCCCTTTTCCTCGCTCCACGGCCCCGTCTATCTCTCCCAACGGCAAGTAGGAGTAGTCCGCCCTCTTTTTGCGCGCTTTGCATTTTCCACACGTCTGGATAAGGTTACCAGTGAGGCTGGCCAGCAGCAACGTTGCCAGGATCTGCGCAGACAACCAGCCAGCTTTGTCTGCACACACATAAACAAAACACTCTCAGGGTGAGGAGTTGCACTTTGACCTCTGACTCCACTGCTGCTGCCCACAGCCTTCACAAAGCACTTGACTGCAACCATGGAAACACTGTACAATCCCTTACTTGCATGTGAAAGGCTGAACTGACTAATAAATTCATCCGTGCCAGTCCGCTGCCACAGAGCTGTTTATCAGCACAGTCTGGGCACTTGGTTCAGACTTGTCTGAAAGCCCGTTCTGCTGAAACACGGGCCTGGAATTTGTCAGAGTGAATTTCCTTGGTAATAATCAAGTTACTCAAACACGCAGATAGGGAATGGTATAATGACCAGTTATTTGAGATAACAGTTTTTTTTCCCCATGTTGTGGAAACTGTGGCTTTAAGGCATAGGAAAAAGCTTGTCATATAATTGTACCCGACATTAGTTTTTAAAATAGAAACATGTCCACTCTAAAATGAATCAGAGGATTGCTTTCAACAAATGCACCATGCAATTGATTTATTTATTCAAAACCACCTGTTCTAAAACAACTCAGTATTTCATATTTGATTAAAATTTATATAACAAAACAATACAAAATATATGATTTACTTTTTAAATGATTAAATGATATATTAAATACATATTTTAATCTATATAAAATATTGAGTCGTGGTCTTCAAATACACTGTAAAAAAATATTGTTATAATTAGTAATCACAACATTTTTTCTTTTGTTGAATCAACTTAAATAATTCATTTAGTTCAGATAACATATCATTTTGAGTTTCTGATGATTAAATGATTCTCCTTCATTCTATTAACTCACTTTTTTAAGGCAACCAGGTTACTTACTTTTTTAAGTTAAACCAACAATATTTTTTTAAAGTGTATATTATATTTTCTGAGTCAATCATTTCAGCTCCATCACAGAAAATATAAATAAATGTTTCTGCATTTTTAATATGATTATCACCTAGAAACACCAGAATGTCTGCTGCATTTTTATATACATGTCATATTAATTATATTTTTGTATTGTAATGGAATGCTATTCTTACATATTTATGATAAATATTTTCATATTCATTTCTAAGTCATTGAAAGTTGACCAAATGCTTTGTACTTTGACTCATGAAGCAAAAACATCGTGGCTGTTGTTATGTGGTGTGTTCTGTGTGTTTGGAGCACTTACTCAGATAAATAGTGTCTGGAAGCATGAGATTCCTCCTCTTGTCTCCATTCCCTCCACATCTGTGTAGCCAGACAGTGACCAGCTAAAAGTATGTGGGGAAAACACATTTTTGAATCAAATCCATTTGTTGGGACAACAGCTCCCCTCTAAAGGCATATTTTAGCCTTTCTCCCTTTCCTAACATCAGATGTAACTGTGGGAAACAGTGCAAATGCAACTGTTTTTGTTGTTGTTGGTAAATCAGTGCTGTGTCTATTACCATCAATGAAATGACTGTTTTAGATGAACATCAAAATGTGCCTCTTGAGTACAGGTGTGGTCACATTAGCGAGATTTTAGTGAATTTACATGTGAAAAATGAGTGACAGATCTTTGGTGCAATCCTTCCTGCCTACAGCTTGTGTTGCCCATTATTCAAAAACAGCTTTTGGAAAGTTTACGTTACATTGTGCAAGATCAGGGACCTTGTTAAAAATAACAAGTTGTTTCTGCAGTTACAAAAAAATTGTCTTTTTGGGCTGACATTTTGAAAATGATATAGGTCCAAAATCTCCCACTACTCACTATATAGTGGACTATATAGTGAGCTTGCCATTTTGTAGTGCTGCCCAAATGTAAAGTGATGATTATTATACCCTATATAGTCAACTCAATATATCCCAGAATGCATTTTGAAAAGTAGTGTACAACCAAGCGGCAACATTCTAATCTGAAAAATGTAGCCTACCCGGAAGTGCGATAAACTCAAATCCGCTGATAGGCCGGTCCCAAAAGGGAGCAAATATCCATAGACGTCATGTTACAATGTCCGTTTTCACAGCATTAATTCATATGTTTACAGTTTGGTCCCATGGACTTTTATTGTAATCTTCAATATGTCCCACGTGCCTGACAACTGTGAGGGGGTGAATTTTTTTCTAACTCGTTAGTTTAGATCATATTTAGTAAAAAAATGTATGACAAATAAGGGTGGTTAACTTTGATTGACAGCTGATAACAGGCTGCGCCGAGTGAATTTGACATCTCGAGCCACTGATCTGACATAACACATCATACCACCTCTGTATCTTTTCTGAAACTTTTATTTTGTATTTTCCAAGATTTTCCAGTATGGCGCCGCCGTACCCCCCATAAACAGCCTCAAACCTGTTCTTCAGAGAGTCTATGGGTGATCACACGCTTTGTCCATATTTTTTACAGTCTACGTGTACAACCGATGGTCACTAACCCAAGCCCTACATGCCATCATGCATTGCGCTGATTGTAAAAAATTTATATGTATATGTAAATGTATTCAACTGTACTCTAAGAGATGATCGGGTAGTGTCCGAAAGTGGTGTTTCCATTATGCTGGTGAGCTCACTATATAGTGCTCTACTCTATAGTAGTGGTGCTGTGAGTAGTGGTTTGAGATTTCAGATATAGTATAGATATAGTATGTTTTCATTATTTATAAACCTCCAGGAAAGGTCTCATCTGATTTTCTCATGATATGAAATCTTTCACATGGAGCGAATAATGGAGATGGCTGTCACCCTGAAGAAAGGAGAGATAAGCAGAAAGCCGTTCACGTGCACAGCAGACGGGAGATCCAATCGTAATGAACTCCGCTGAGTGAAGAGCCGTTCCTCCAGAGCACAGTGAGTTCAGGGCTTTTTATTTCTCTGCAGGGAAGCTTCTTCTCACATTAAATGACAGAGGTCAGAGAGTTAAGATAGAACGAGCTGACAGGTTCTGCTCTTGACAGATTCTCTGGTGCAGAGGTCATCACTAACACAAGGGGCTGTTGGATAGACTGTGATTCTCCAAGGTCTCTTTTCTCAACAACAACCCCCCGCCCCAGCTCCCACAAACAACCAGTAGCTTTGTTTATCAGAGACGTTTGAGTATGTGAGCAAATTTGAGTAGAGAGGTTTCAATGTTATGGTGAATGAGCAGACTGAGAAAGAGAAAGGGAAAGGAGATATTTTGACTGTTTGGTTACCCAAATATATTTTTTTGTGTTCAGTAGAAGAATGAAATTAATACATATTTGGAACAGCTTTTTGGGTGAACTATCCCTTTAAGCTCTTGAGCTTAAATGGATGAGTTAAATGACTGAGACCTAGTGAAAACATTTCCAGCGAATCAGAGAAAAGGCTCAAAGTTCTATATTGTGCACAGACACATTCGCACACATTTAGAAGGGCAATGAGGAATGCTGATGGCCAAACTGTCAGTAGAGAGGGTTATGTGCTGAGAAAGTGTGAGCATTAAACTGATCTATAGAGATGTCACGGGGGAATGTGTTGTTTACATGTCGTGTGAGTGCTAATAGGGGCTGTACCGCACCTCTGTGCAGACTGAAGTTTCTTTCCCCCTGGTATGTGGTATTGCAGCTTCCAGTGACAGAGTTGCATGGGCACATGTCGTGGCATTGGCAAGGCTGCTTGCAGTTCAGTCCGTAGAATCCAAAGAGGCACTCTGGGATGACAAATAGAGAATGGTTAAAGTTAAAACTATTCCTGAGTAGATATGCACCAAAAAAAAATATGTGCACGCTTAATATGCAAGCTGTTTCTCACAGTACTCACCAATATTAAGCTGTTTTATAAGATATATTTGACCAAAATCTTCACCACTGCATGCATGGATAAGCTACATATTATTTATGCTTATAAGAGTATTGCATTGTTAGATTAGCAACATGCTAATGTCAAACTATTGGAAACAATAGATGGAGGAACATCGATTTCACCATACATCTTTGTTGATCCTGGAACAACATTCCAATCAACCAATCAGATTTAAAGGAACAAGTTTACAGCTGTTTTCAAGTTTAGGGTTGCAACCAAAGTTAGGACCTTCTACATCAGTGTTATTCACCTATCACAGGGTTTCTGCAGGTTTCACAAAGTCAAATTTAAGACTTTTTAAGACCTTTTTAAGACCATTATGAATGAAATTTAAGACCTATATCACAAAAAAAAACATACAAAGGAAACGCGTAACGAGTCTCAAAATTATTCGCAAAGTAATTTCATTTATTCAAACTGAACATTCGGCGAAAATCAGTACAAACTGTCCCGTGATTTTGGAAATTTGTTCCGTTTCTGTTTTTATAAAATCCCGTATTCCTATTTAGGTCATTTTATCTTTCCTGAAGGAAACATTGTTTGAAACAATGTAGGACTGGTGTCATGACGTGTGGAGAACCCAGAGCACCTCTGCTATTAGTGTTGGCTCTGATCAAAAAGCAAAATCCAAATCAGCAAAATCAGATCCTAAATTCAGATTTTTCAAGCCAAGTATCGCTAAACTTCCACTTCCCCGTAGCTGAATAAAATTCGTTTTAAGTCTGTCTGTGGTATCTGAGATACCCGCCAATGACACAAAACATCAAAACTGATTGGCTGTTGCATGTTGGTCTATTTTGTAGTTGTAATACAGCGAATTAAGAACTACAACTACGTAATATAAATAAAAAAACCTATTCCAAAGTGCTGTGGGATAATTTCAATGAGATTTACATGGACATAGGAAAATTAAGACCCGTTTAAAAAGATTTAAGACCTAGAACACAATACTTTAGCAAATTTAAGACTTTTTAAGGCCTTAAATTGTGATTTTGATATTTTAGACTTTTTTAAGACCCGCGGAACCCTGTATCACTTCCCTCTGATTTTAGGGATAACTTTTGAGTAGGGTTATGTTTATGGGAAGGGATAGGGTTAGGACTAAATTTTCAAACAGGAATGTTGTTAATATGTCTGGAAGATGTCTTACTAGTTACTGAACAACATTTCAAATTGAATCAATGTAGAAAAAGTAATTTATATTCAATCAACACTTTTATCCAATATAACTTGTGTTGCATTCAGGGTACATGTACCTGTAAAAGTTTAGGCATCTCATAAACATTTACCTGGAAATATATCTCCTTCGTTTTCTTTATATTTTCTTGCCACGTCACCCAACTCTCAGGACACTCAGTTGCACGTTAAATATTTTTATCAATAGTGGATCAATTGTTAATATACTAAAAATGGTTGAGATAAGCCTGCATACCTTGCTCGCAGGAATCTCCATGGAAACCAGCAGGACAGATGCACTCTCCGTGAACGGGATCACATGAGCCACCGTTTGTGCATGTGCATGTCTGATTGCAGCCATCACCATAGAAACCTGCGACACATACTGCAAGGATACAGATGTTGTTCCCTGTATTAGTATGAGGTACGTTCAGATGAACACACTGGTTTAGAATCATTAAAATGACTGACTGAAACAAATATGTTGCAACCAATAGAACAGTTAAGTAATGATCTCCCAGTAAACAGCCAGTCAGAGCTTTATTTGATTGTTTGAAAATGTGTGTGACAGCCAAGCTAACTTTGCCTTTACCTTGGCTACAGTTTAAACTCATCCATCCAGCATCACACACACATCCATCTGTTCAGAGACAGGGATAAGGAGAGAAATAAAAAGAGAATGGGGTTATCCAAAAATACTTTAAAGCAAGAGCGTTTCTTTGTCACAAAACATTCAGTAACTATAACCAATCTGTCATAATCTAGAGATTTTAAAGAAACTAATTACAAGCATATAGGAAAATAAACTACAATAGAACAGACACAAACAAAATAGACCAACCTGAGAAACTTCAAGCATAAGAAATACAACACAAATTGTATAAAGTAATCAAATGTATAAAAAAAATCACATCATAATCTGAGTAAATTAAATATACATTTATTCTTATTAAACTTACAAAAATGATTCAGTCAAGAGCAGTGAGAGATTTTCTCTTTTTTGTTGTTTGATTAAAATGAATAACAACAGCAGGTAAATTTGGATGCTGTCACTTTAAGAGTGACTGCACGGATCCAATATACTTGTGTGCTTTCTTTCTCAACTGTTTACATTCATTTAAGACATAAAGGAAGGTGTTTAACTGCAAAGACATGGTCACTTTGACACTTAAGTACGCGTATTTAACCATTCAAGCCCAATAGGTCGGCAAAAAGCACTCAGTTCAGTTCTCACGCACTTTATAAATAGTGGCTTCATGTGCGCACGCCTCTCAGACAGCGCTGAGCAACAACATGCATATAAAGCAAAATTAGTTGTCTTTCACTGCTTACTGCATTTCAAAGTTCAGTTCAACTTTTTTATAAACCACAATACCTAAAAACTCATGCAAATGATGCGCTTTTGTGGCGGCGTAGCACAGTAACGTCACATGACTTTAACCGTGATAGAGACGATAGTCGAAATCTCTACCTGTTGACAAATTTCTACCGGTCACATTTTTTTTAATTCTACCAAATTGTGTATTTTTAATAACACTTTACTTGAATATATGAATATAAGAAGTGTGAGAGTGACTCACTTTCAGTGCAGATCCCATGCTCTCCGCATTCAGCCTGGCATGTGAGATTGGCACATCCTGTCCCACTCCAGCCCTGCTGGCACACGCACTGCCCCTCCACACAGCGTCCGTGGCCACTGCAGTCCTCCGGATGGCACAGCCTCTCATGAACACACAACACAGTGGATACCGCCCTTGGGCAGCGCCACTCCGGAGGTTTGCTGTAGGCGAAATGCTGTGATCAAATTGACAAATGCACCACACTGTGTGTATATCTGTATTTTTGCTGTTGCTTTTACACACCAGTGGTCTGAAGGGTAATTGGCCAGGGATCCGTTGAGGATGTAAGTGGCCGAGCCGCCTCCATCCAGATTAATAGCATTAATGACATGCTGATCCTTTAGAAAGTTTGCCACTTGCCAGAGGTTCATTCTGCAAAGACAGTAGTTTATTAAACACACATAAATCCAACTGAAAGTGAACCCCTGGTATACAGTACAAATCCACACTCTCTATTCGGATTTAAATGGCTCAAACTAAGCTGAAATGTATGAAAAATGTATGAGAACTCAGATGTCACAACTATGAGAATACGAATGATACGCAAATTAGCCATTTAAATATAGATCTTTTACATTTTATGAAAGTGCAAATTTAAGTGAGTTTAATCAATTGACCCAAAATCAGAGAGACAGAAAATCGAATATGTCTAAAATCTAAAAAATGTAAAATCTATCAGAAATCTAATATGCTTTGGTGCTCATTTCTTATTAAACATTTTGTATTAAGAATTGTGCAGCTGAATATTTTATTGTGGAAACCAAGATACTTTTTTTAGGATTATTTGATGAATAGAACAGCATTTATTTGAAACAGAAACCCTTTGAAACATTATAAACATCGGATCACTTATTGACATTAATTATAATATTAAATTCTTTCAAAAAAAAAATCTTATTGACTCCAAATTAGTATATTATCATGTTTTTGCTGAAAGTAACCCTGAGTGGCAAGTGCACTAAAGCAACATTTTAAAATCGGAAAAATTATTCAGATCTGCTGCTTTTTGATCAATAAATCATTCTGGTTTAGTTTGTGTGGTAGCATGCACAGGCAGATATCAATGTTTACAGTGATAAACAGCTGACATCGGCCCAGGTTCAAAGTCTATTCTCACCCTCTCATACGTGTCTGACCATCGACGTGGTAAGAGGATGAGTTTCCCTCTGCATCGTGACCCACCGCCGTACGGGCCGATATCACATCCACAAATTCTTGAAATTTTCCTGCAGCATAAAAGATTAATGACTTATTAAATCTTATATTATAATATTTGAGTATGATTGTGAGAAGTACCTGAAGTCAGAACTATTGTTGAAAAAAAAATAACGTTTTTTTTTCTGATACAGACAAAATCTGTTAGGGAGCCAGATAAACAAGTCAAGTCAAGTCTATTTATATAGCGCTTTTCACAATATAGATTGCATCAAAGCAGCTTCACAGTATCAATCAACTACTTGTCTTGTCTATAGATTTGATACCGAATTTTGTTTTATTTTATCATTCGGGCTAGGTAAGTGAAACAAATTCATAACGCTTATTCTGTAGAGTGGGAAAGCTTATTATATGGTGACGCTTCAGACAGGATCTTGTCAAATCTTACCGGTCTCCTGTGTTTTGTCACATTCAGCCTGAATGCTCTCATTGATGTAGATCTCGCCGTTCTCAGCAGCCACACCACCCCACTGATCAACTGCACAAAGGGATTTACCTGATCCGTACATCATCCTCAGACAGGTAACTAAAAATATACAGGAAAAAAAAACACAAGGAAGAGGGTGAGTGAGAAAGCACAGGTGAGATAGATCAAAATGAGATGGTGCAGCCTGATGGTTATAGACTTGGGCTGATAACTAAGACGCTGTACTGTAGGTTCAAACTCCACAAGGGGTAATACTCACGATCAAGAAAACACCAAGAATATGTTTGTAGGTTTCTTTGATGAACAGAAAGTTCAAAATAACTGTTTAACTTTTTAAGATGGGAATTGTTTGTAGCATTATAAATGTAACTGTAGAGTACATCAAAACCACAATTGACAGATTGAACTATGGAACGGAAGTAGGGATGCATGATATATCGGCCACATTATCGGTATTGGCCGATATATGATCATTTTTAATGTTATTGGTATCGCCCAACAAGAACATTTAGCCGATATCTAAAAGCCGATAAATAATGTATTATTTCCTTCAGCTGAGGCACTTTAGATGTGCACTGTTCAACATGATGCTTTTAAATTGCTTGAAATACGATTGAAATGATTTAAAAAAGGAAAATTCAGTTAAAGTGCAAAATGTCTGTTATATCGGCTACACAACATTAAAATAAGGACATCATAATTGTGTTTGTATCTTGGCTTTGAGACTTTTTTATAATCAGGCTCTCAAAAATTTTCTAAAAATGTGGTTTTACATCTATTGGCCAATATATCGGCTTTCAAATATAAAGAATTATCGGTTATTCGGTATCAGCCAAAATTGTAATTTCGGTGCATCCCTGAGATGGAAGCAATGAAAGCACTTTCAAAACCTAATAAATCCAGCAACTTCCTTTACAAAAAAGGTTAATGGTTTGGAAAGGCAATAAAGTATAAATATTAGCACAACACAAGGCACACAGACAATGATTTGCTACTGTATCACAGCTAGCTAAACTTTATTTTAGTGGGAGAGAATGAGCATTTTTCTTCACAAATTAAAAAAACTGTTTATAAAAACTGATTTTTTGCTCTGTTTTGCCAGAAGAGACTGTGTATCTGTTAATGCTTAACTTTGTTTATTCAGCTAACAGACATGGACTAAAAGCACACAATTTTAGTGACAATGTCAAGAAGGTTTTTCTCTAAAATAACTATTTTAATTCACTTTGGATACAAGCAAGAGCTAAATGAAAATAAGTAAATCAGGTAACACTTTACAATAAGGTTAATTCATTAAACATTAGTTCATGCATTAACTAACATGAACTAACCATTTGTTACTGTTTTTGTTATTCTTTGTTAATGTTAGTTAGATACAAATCTAGCTGTTCATTGTTTGTTCATGTTAGTTCACAGTGCATTAACTAATGTTAACAAGATTTTAATAAAGTATTAGTAAATGTTGAAATTAACATTACCAAAGATTAACAAATGCTTAAGAAGTATTGTTCATTCTTTGTTAATGTTAACTAATGTAGTAACTAATGAACCTTATGGTAAAGTGTTACTGTAAATCAGAAAAAAGCAAAGAAAACTTGGATTATCAGTGCCAGGAAAGCCACACATAAACTTTACTGACAGCAGTTATGCTGTTTTAATTCCTTAAAGCTCATCCAGGTGAATGTCCAAATACAATGCTACGTAAACACCTTATCTAACGTTATAATGAATGACCGATATATCCCGGGTACATGGAGTTCCAAAGTACTGGCTATTATTAAGAGCACTGGTGCGTTATGCAATATTGCCATGTTTTTGTAAGGTTTCTATTTTTGGAAACAGATGTTCTAAGGGCCCTGTGTTCCCACGACTGACTTCCTCACAAATTCTGCACCCATATTTATGTTGAGGTTAGTTCTGAAGCACCCTAGAATGGAGGGAAACACTTTGTGCTTACAGACATATAGGCTACTAACATTTCACTGAGAATGAGGAAGTGCACTTAAGTACACTCTACTAACAAAATATCTTATTTTGTGTTCCACAAAAGACAAATAAATCATATGTTTTATGGGTGAGAGGATATTGACAGAATTTTCATTTTTGGGTGAACCATCCCTTTAAGAGTGCAATACAGATATAATTATAGCCAGGTCAAGAGTACACCAGCACCCAACCAGGAGAGACTAGCTCAATTTTCTATTGTTTCTTCGTTTCTCCACACAAAAACAAACCCTATGGTAATGCAAAACATCACGAGGGCCAGGAGAAAGACTGCAAAGAGTGAAAACTCAAGCTATGCCCTTACCCAAACACTAGTGTCCCATCCTTTCTGATGCCAAACTGAGCATTTTGAATTCCTCCACTGTTCCTCACCAGCTTCCCATCACTTACAACATTCCCTAAACACTGCCCGGTGTGAGTGTTAAAGTAGCCTCCATTCTGGGCGACTAGGCACTTCCCAGTTTTGGCAGTGTGCTCCACCAGATCTCTGTGATTCCGCTCGCAGCCTCCAGGGCCTCCTGGTTCTAGAATGGACACGGATCTCAGTGGGTCAAGCACCTCTGTGATATGGCCACTCGCCCATCTGTGAGCGCCAGAGTCATCGGTGATGTCGGAGATGAACACATTTGACTTGAACACTGGTGAGTTCAAGTGTTTGCTTGCTGGCCAGGTTTCGTGGGTTACGTTGCCATGGGCGATGGGCTGACAGTCTCTCACGTGGCGGTGAGAATGAGATGGCCCGTGGGATTTGGTGTAGGGTAACAAGAGGTCATCGTCCAAAGAATGTCTGTCAAGATAATGTGGCAAATTAACATGATTAAATCAGAGGAATAAAGAGCAAATAGAGTTTATTTAAGCTAGTTAGGTTAACGTGGAGCATATGATTCAGAGAGATGTCACAACTGATTCAGAGAGAACAAATCTCCATCCAATTTGTACAAAATAGCATGTGGATGTTGTTGCATTTTCATGCATATATGTTCCTTTTAAAGTAACCTGCAATTTTGCATTTTTCTCAGTCTGAACCAAATAATGTTACCTGAGGAAAAAGTCAAATCAATTAAGGAGAAAGAGATGTTTAGTCGTGAAGTCCTTATGTAAGCCTGGGTTCAGTGTGTGGTTACTGGGGATCCTCTTACACTATGCAAATGCAAGATGCAAATTATCTGTAGATTCAGTTAGAGTACTGTACTGCAAGTATTTGTACACAAAGCTTAATGAAACTAAACCAATAATGCAAAAATAACTAGGCTAATTACTGATTTGCAAAATTATCTTAAATTTCTATATTGTGGTCAAAGTTCAAAAACAATTATTTTAACAATGTGTTGGAGCAAAAAACTTTATAAAGCAAAATATAATCACTTCAGCATTTTATTTATTACAATGTTTCTGCCAGAATAAATAAGATGCTCAAGCGAGTGTGCAGTTATACTATACTTATACTATAGTATAATAAGAGTTTAAAAAAGACAGCAAATGAATGCTGATTTTTTTAGGTAAAAACTTAAAAACTTTAGGATGCCGTCACTTAAAACTGACGTTGTAAATTATTTTTGTGAGTGCAGTGAGGCCAATAGGCAGTGGCATCTTTCCTGACCTCTGGTTGTAGTATGGATTACATCTTCCAAACTGGCATAGGATAATGTACCCAAATGCCTGACTTCCCCAACAATCTATGACTTATATTGTTCATCTCTACCCTCATCCTCACTGCTTCTATCCTCCTTGATCCTCAACTTCTTTTCTTACTACGACCTCATTTTCTGATGAACTGTTGTCCCTAATACTATCATCAAGACTTTCAGGAAAAGAACAGCTTTTCCTCTCTGTCTTCTATAAAACTTACCGGTAACACTTCCTTTTACAGAACAGTACTTACAGTGTACTTACCTAGAAAGTACTAGCTAATATAAGGTAAGTACATGCAACAGGGGTAGGTTCAGGGTCAGTACTAGTTATTACCCAGTAATTGTAGTTACTAAAATAAGTACATAGTATTTACATGGGTAACTGGACTGTAAAAGGAAGCGTTACCAACATTAACCTAAAATGCAGGCAAAAAAAGACAATTATACTGACTGCCAGTACTGAAAAATAGTGCCAGCTACACAGAAATACACTGTGCATGTATGAATGATTTCAGTTTTTTTAATCTTTGAATTATTGTTTTTGGAAAATGTGCATTAAAAATGACCAAAAACTTTAGAAGACACATTTGGATGTAAAATTATATGTTTTTTAAATGGAATTTATATATATATATTCTAGTCTTAAATGAACTCACTAAGAAACCTCGAAGTTGACAGTGACAGCATGTGAACAAACACGTGCTAATGTCTCTTTCACTTTCTTGTTGCCAAAAACATAAAGCAAATACATTTTAATCTTACTGTCTGAAGGGGATGTAATATAATATTATTACTAAAGTTATTATTTTATTTATTTGGTTGAACATTATTATTGTATTTTAAATGCAACTGAATGCATTCTTAGCGCCATTTATAAATGACGAAGCCCCCAGAGGGTTTAGTCTTGAATCAAAAGGGCTTATTACAATAGATTTGCAAAATAAGTTAAAACAACAAATTACATTAACTTTAAGAAGAACATCTTACAAAAATGTATCTAAATCCCCCAACAAGGCTTTTGGAAACATTATACAACTTCAAGAGTTTGATCATAACTGCACTACATAATACACGTCCTTACCGGATGTCTTTGCACTGGCACAAACATACTCCGAGACATATTAGAAACAAAGCAATCTGATCGAAATTCACAGACGGTGTTGCCATAAGACATATGTATAACACATACAAATAAAAGAAGTTACTGTCCCGTTTCTAACTGCTTGCTTCGATGAATGTATTTTCGTTTGTGTTGGTCATATGACGCATTGCAAATCACATGATCAAGCCAACTGCTCTTATCTGTCAATCATTATTCTACCTGAGCGCAGACAAACAGCTGTGCGAAAATCTTTAATACCTATTGACTGCATTCACATGAACAATAAAAACATTTCCCCCATACAGTTAATATGGTCCACTCTCATACATAGCTTAATTCGATTTGGATGAAAAAAGATTGTTAACATTGAAGGGGAACCCTATGAGCGGAACTTACTGTCAGAAGTTCTTGCGAACAGGGGAGTTGTAATATGACGCACACGCAACAGCTCAAGGATACTGGCGGATACTGGACGCATGGGGTTTGTTATGGCATCCAGTGTAAACATAAAAAATGGACTTTTAACCACCAAAATCTCTCTGCACAAAAAGATTCCCTATCCCACATTTAGACATAGACCAACAGAGATAAAATGCACAAGAGCATTAACAAATTCGACAGGACAGCACAATGAGCAGTATTGCATTGATATTGTAAGGTAAGTTTAAAAGAATTTAAAAATCGATTTAACTTTTAACATTTGCTCAAAAATAAAAAATGCGGAACAAAATGGAATTTACTTTTTAAATTAATGTTAGAAATGACTTGATGTTGTTATTAAAAGCCTCGTTATTTGTTATAATAACCTTGCCTAAGTTGTGTTATTAAAAGGCTGAAATTAAATAAATGAAATGCAAAAGTTATTTGGCAAAAAAAGAAGAAGTTTTTTTACTTATTTTTGCATTATGCATTATGCATGGATTTTCAGTACTTTTTATCTTATGGTTACAACACTTTTTTACAACACGTTTTAGACCTTAAATAAAAAATAGACAAACAAATAAGACAAAAATTTTTTTAAGTCAAATTAAAGTTTAAAGTGATTAAAGTCAATCAAATGTGCTGTTATGGGAATGTTTAAAGTCACCATTAAATCAAAATGGACAATTTCTAATTTGTATGGAATTTTGCAGTATTATTATAAATGATTTATTATTGCATATTATTCCTTTTTATTAGTTCAAGGTCCCTTGTTAACACTCAATCAAAATAACTGCCTTGCAGCCTCTTCTCTTCTCTGATTATGTTTACTGATGCAAAGGCATCTGAATCACACATCACATCTGAGTCACTCACAGCAATAGCTTATATGATAATGATAATTGTCAGTCTCTATTAAGGCTTCGTCAATTTTGTAAATGGTAGGTAAATGACACAACAGATCCAAGTTTATAATGTATAACATTGAACTGTCACCCATAGGAAGAGGGACTATGATGGATTTTTATGTTCATTGCTTCTTCCCGAGGCTGTCCGTCGCTCTACACTGGCACTGAGAGCGTTTAATGTAGAACTGGCACAGGCAGGTATTCCAGCTAATAAGTGCAACAATGTACAATCTTATTCATTCAGATTATGCTAATTTAATTTATGTGCATTTCTAACTGTGTATCATAGTTTAAAAAACCAAGCCTTGAGACATACAAGTGCTTGTAGTAAAATACACCTGCATATGCTTATATTCTATTTGCCACTTCTCTTTTAGATTAAGGACTCTGTTTCCCAGAAAACCATTGGTTTAATGCGAATGCAGTTCTGGAAGAGCGCAGTGGAAGACATTTACAGAGATGACCCTCCAGCCCAGCCCATCGGTGCAGAACTGTGGAGGGTAGGTCTTCCGTCTGTAAATGAAAGAGTTAAATGAATAGGATGGAGATAGTTCACCAAAAAATTACAATTCTGTTGTAATTTACTACAGCTTAAAAGTTTGGGGCCATTACAATTTTTAAAAACGTAAATACTTTTTTCATAACGGCTACATTAAACTAATCAAAAGAGACCATAAAGACATTAATAATGTTACATAATATATCTATTTCAAATGTATGCTGTTCTTTTAAACTTTCTATTTATCAAAGAATCCTGAAAGAAAGTGTATCATAGTTTTCCATAAAAATATAAAGCAGTAAACTGTTTTCAACATTGATAAAAATAATGTTCCCTGTCTGAGTACCAAATCAACATATTAGTATGACTTATGATGTTCATATTATCATGTGACTGAAAATTCAGCTCTGCTAACACAGGAAGATATATAAATATATATATATATATATATATAAATTCATGTATAAATTGCATATATAAATTACATTACATTTCACCCTCATGTCATTTCACACTTTTATGACATATTTTTTTCTCTGTAACACAAAAACATTTCTTTTCGAAAAGTTTGTCCATACAACTTTTTTTGTGACCCCAAATCTTTAAATATATATATATATATATATATATATATATATATATATATATATATATATATTAGTCACTGATATACTATAACTCTGTGTTCTCAGGCAGTAAGAAAGCACACATTAACAAGAAGGTGGATGTTGAGAATCATATCTGAAAGAGTAAGTATATTCTGTCCTAATATACGATTTAAAAAAATACTGGAAAGTACTCTTAAAATAACACATTTTAGCTCTGACAGCTGTCCGAGAGAATTATGTCATTCTGTGAGTCGACACATTTTGGCAATTGTATTAAAAACATTCTGTTCTGAAAAGGAGAAAGACCTGGAGGACAGAGCCTACAGGAACCTTAAGGATCTGGAGGACTATGGTGAAAACACACAATCCTCGCTTCTTTACTTGTTGCTGGAGACACTCGGTGAGCAGCTTTTCTGTGGAACACCGGAGGAGATGTTAGGTGGAATATTAAGAGCTGACATCCTCAGTCAATGTTCACTGTTGTCCAGGAAAAATATACAATAAAAGTAAATAATGACTGAGGCTGTCAGTCCCTAGCATTCAGCCTTTTGTTCTTTACAATTCTATATTGCCACCTCTAACCATTCAGAACGCATTGCTTTAATTTTGAAAGGAACTATAATTATTATTAAATTAAGCTTATAGGCTTATATTTTGCTTTTGTTTTTTTTGTTTTTTTTTGTGCTGTAGGTTTGCTAATAGTTCCAATAAATAATATGGTTATATTATGAAATACTATTTTCATTTAAAATAAACGTTTTCTATATTATGTATATATTAATAATTTATACCTGTGTTGGCAAAGCTGGTTTGAAGGATCACACTCCAGTCTTCAATGTGATCCTTTTGAAAACCGTTATAATATTCTGATATAATGCAACAAGAATCATTTCTAATTATTATTGATGTAAAAACTAGTAATGCAGTTCATTTTTGTGTGTGTAGAATTCTTTGATGAATAGAAGGTTCAAAATAATAGCATTTTTTCCTATTTTTTATTTAAAGGTTAGAAGTTATATTAACAAACACATAAGCATAAATCAGTCAGGACAACAACGGACACATTAACACACATTATCA
Source organism: Hybognathus amarus (assembly GCA_030378365.1). Taxonomy (NCBI): domain Eukaryota; kingdom Metazoa; phylum Chordata; class Actinopteri; order Cypriniformes; family Leuciscidae; genus Hybognathus; species Hybognathus amarus. The sequence goes on from JAQIUQ010007164.1 coordinate 268,006, forward strand.
CACACACAAAAAAAACCCATCTGGATTGCCTCAGTCATCAAATATGCAAAATAATTATTGAAAATATAAACATAAATGACAATGTTCACAATTGTTTTATAAATCAGTTAATTCACCACAGGAGAAGAAAATAGAAATAAAAATAAATAAATAGAAGGGGAGGTTTACAGAATGTATCATTGTTAAACTTACACAATTCATCTTAATTCTGTATGCGCTTGAAAACAATTAAAAATGTTAGACCAGAAATCAAATTGGTGCAAAACCAAAATAAATGTGCCTACAAAACAATATAATTTAACTGAATGTAAAACTGTCACTTTTGATCAATTAAATGCGTCCTTGTTCTTTCAAAAACGGAAGAGGAAAAAAAAAACATACTATCCCAAAACTTTTACTGGGTAGTGCGTCCCCATCCTTTAATAACGGACTTGCATTACAAGATCACAAAACAGTCCAATGAAAATATGATGCATAAACTGAAAATATCAGACTGAGGAAATTTAGTCAGAATATGCTTTTTATAATACATCAAAACTCTTTATTTTTTTAAGTTAAAATATTAGATTTGTCATTATATGACCCATTTAAAAAAGATAATCTGAGAACTTAACGTAGTAAAACAATTGCATATTCTCAATTTGACACAAAAGTCAAAACTGGTCTCGTGAAGTTGTGTGCTTTGTGCATGTGTTTATGTAGGTGTGAAAACGTCCATGCAGACCACGCCGCAAGCCACATTGGCAAAGCCCAGGCCATCTTGACCTGCCTGCGGGCAACCCCATATAACAGCAGCAGACGCAAGGTCTACCTGCCCATGGACATCTGCATGCTGGTGGGTAAATCTACTGTCACCCTATGATGTGTAGCTGACTGTAAGTCCAAGCTTTTCTGACATCAGACTGTTGTGAAGGACTAGGGACATATTTGTGGATGAAGCTGCCCTGCGCCCTCTCGCCTGCAAAGCCCAATCCCATGAGCTTTGTGTCAGCCATCTGTCACCATTGCAGTATGAACAAACAATTAGAAATGGGATTTAGAAGATCTTTCCCTTCGTGTAACAAAAGAAAAGAAAATCATCTGTCGTTTATCCTCAACTAATCTCAGTTAGAGTATTCAAAGTATCAAATTGTGTTATGCACAGTAGTGGCCAAAAGTTATGTCTGGAAGATAATTGGTTTGGGGATTCAGTTTTAATGACCTACAGGTTCTATTAAACCATCAAAATATGAGGAAAATATTTTTGAGTGTTTTCAATTTGAGGGAAGAACAAAACATGTAACTTTACATGTATACTTTACATATACATGTAAACATGTAAAATTATTTGGTAAACTACAGCTACATGTTTTATTTGTTATGCATAGAGAAAACTAAAAGTGAGCACAATTATGCAATATGAAGATGCCAATTTTCCTTGGACATCTCAATTTTGGCCACAATTGTAATTGTTTTGCTCTATAATTGCACTTTTACCAGAAGAGGGCACTGTTGTTTCACCATATATTATGTGAAGATGTGGTTTGGTTTCTGAGATTGTCAAATGCGTTTATCAGGCTCATGAAAACGTGTGCATCAGGCCCTTTCAAGTTTGATTTTGACGTGACATAAAGCAGTGATATCTGAGGTGGGTGAGATGTTCACTCACATCTTCCCATTATGGTGGGATTTATCTCACAAAACATAGTCAATCTTGTGACTTTCATCCATTCGTTTTCAATTACTCCCCTCATTTTTTACAGTCTGTGGTTAAAACTCAATGGGCTCAGAGAGTCAGAGGAGGCAAGAGAGATCTGCTTTACCTGCTGGTGTCACTTGAACAGTGTTACTTTAGAAAAACAAGTGATTTATACACTTTTCAAAGTCATATTTTGTAATATTTGCTCTCTTTTTTGTATTATGGATTTATTTTTTAAGGAGGCACTGCTTCCTTGCCTCCTCAGAGGAAGCGCCCCTGAGCCAAGTGTGTTTGTAAAACAATGCAAGGTGCTCTTGTGGGAATTTTTTGTTAGGTAAACTGTGAAAACAAGCCTCTGGGTGTCTGCAAACCATTTTTAAGGGCTCTGCGTGATGTAAAACCCCCGTTCAATAATCAGATAGGATCAATAATGATTGCCCCCCCTATAACTACACTGCCTGGTTATTCATCCCAATGCTGTATTTAAACATACAGCTTTTGTTTGAGGAACAATTGACTTTTAAATTAAATTCTAAATGAAAGCTTTTGCAGTAGGTGTTTATTGATCCCTTGCTATCATGGATTTTGTTCAGATCACAGTAAAGACAGTGCAATCACAGGCAATGAAAACCCAGGCAATAATTCGTCCTGCTGTTTAAGAATGTTTGTTGAATGCTGGAAAATCTATAAAGATAAATCTCATGAAAACTGACAAGAAATGTCTGGGTTGTATTTCGCCCCAAACAAAGTCACAAAAAAAATTGTGTGTGAATTTGTGAAATTAAGCCTGTATTTAAGACCATGGCAGAATTGATTTAAGACCATGACAGGATAATTGAATTTCTTAACAATGTAGCATTTTCTACAGCACATATGTATACACACATATTATGGCTGTGTTATACAGATATTAGTCATTATGAAAGATACATCTCCCAACCATTCCAATTTGTCCCTTTAAATCCAGATCTTCCCAAGAATGATTGACCATTGAAGTGGACCATTGAAGAAGGATTGCAGAATTGTGCATATAGCATAATGTTACAAAATAAGTGATTACCAGTACAGTAAAGGAATCAGTGGATATAAGATATAAGATAGGAATACAATAATAATAATAATCAAAATAAGACTAATTGAATAAAAAAAGACAAAATAAGACTAATTCTTAATTATTAATTTAGCACATCCTCCTCCTTTCCAAATTTACAGTAGCCTACTTTAATGTGGAAACATTTCTAATTTTGCCAAAAAACTATTATTGTAAATAGTACAATTGACAATTTTTTGATTTGTTCTAATAAAATAGTAATCTAGTAAAATCTAATAAAATTTGTTCTAATAAAATAGTAATATATAATAATAACAATCATAAAATAATTATTTTTATTACTAACGAGTGATAGTGTTTTATTACAGGAATTAGAATTTAAGGGGGAAATTTGGGCTTTTTCTTTTTTGATTTTTGGGGTAAAATATGACTGTATGTTATTGTGATGGTGCCTGAAATGTGGAGGGATACGGAAAAGATTGTGATCTCATCAAGCTCCTCTCCTCTGTTTATCAGGAGAGGTTTACTGATAATGCATTTTCACTGTTTCTCACCCAGCATGGAGCGTCTCAAGAGGATTTCATTCGTGGCAGCAGGGACCAGAACGTCAGGGACGTCGTTTATGACATTGCCAGTCAAGCCCATGTCCATCTCCAACACGTATGCAAAGCCCTTCAATTTAATATCTGTTGTCAGATAGGAGATGTTGACTGTTGTATGTGCTCCATTTGCATACTAACTTCATTAAATTCCACAAGGGAGAGCACCCTTCCTCCACAAGCAGCACTTATGACCCTTGATTGTTGCCCTCTCTTCATTACTGAAATTATTAAAAGTCCAGTGTTACCAGAGAGCATTTGAGGGTATATCCGAGAAAATGCTAATCAGAGATTTCATCAGATGTTGCTCACCCCACTTTGCATATCTGTTCGGGTGGTATGACTCAAGGCTTAGCGTCAGAATGAACTCACTGGAGAAGACCACGTTTAAAATATCACAATCAAACAAGGGCTAAACTAGAACATTTGATCATTTGAATCCATTTTTAATCAAACCTTAATTTTAATTTTATTGAAAACATTGCCTTTTGGCCCAATTATGTTTTGTATAAATAGTAGCCTGATTTTTTTCTTGCAATGTGAGATCATTTATTAATCTTCCATTAATTTGCATTATGGAAAGGCATTCCAATATTTTAGTTGTAATTCATATTTTTCTCAATGTTCATTTTCATTACTGTAAAGCGGTAAAAGAATTTCACTGTATTAAAAAATTAGAACGTAATTAGTAAGTACTGTAAAATACTGTCTTTTTATACAATTTTATAAAAAAGCCAATATATTATAGACTACCTTTGAAAATTATTGGAGAAATGCACAACGCAAGAAAATGCTATGAATCTCATGTGTTTCTTTTTTTATATTGGGCTGAAATATGGTCTTGACAGGTTTGTTTGACCCAATTTGATTTACCATGAGACTGTCCCAGTAATTGAAGGGTTTGTATGATATACTATACAGCACAGTTGCGAGAACTTTGATTTCTTGTCATCTCATTACTGCACTGTCTCACAGGCTAGATCATTCAACGAGAACGTTCCGCATGCGGCCATGCCTGCCTTCTTACAAACGGTGAGTAATTTCATCTCTTTCAGCTTCTCTCCCCTCCCCACGCCTCTCTAATGTGTTGTGACACAGAGAAGCTCAGGGCTTATCCTCATTTTGCCTCCAAAGAGGCTGGAGTCCCATTGTCCCACATGATTCCTGCTCCCTGGAGGCGCCACTACCATCGCATGGTCTGATTACACATCTTGAGCCTTTTTTTACTCTTTTACAGTAATTTCTCTTAAAGGAAACCCGCCTTAGAAGAGCTGAGGGAATAACTCTTCAGCGTATTACAAGGCAACGCATAGGGAAACACTCTTTTCGGTTCAGTACAGTACAGTTATTTTCAGGACAATTCATGCTTTAGCAAGCTGAATGATTAATACATGAACTAAATAGCATGTAAAGCATTTTTATTTCACTTTCTGTCACTGTAATATTCTGCTCCTGCTTTCCATTTCCACATCCCTGTGTTTAAGTGTCATTTGAATTCTTTAAAGCCATCCTTTCCCCACAGGCCATCTAGTGACACATCGCGCTCCACTTGCTTTGGCTGGTGTTAACTGTATGCTCACGAAAGGACTGTACTGTTAGGTTTGACATTTGAGGAATGTATTTTTGTTGTACAGTTGCAAGAAAAAGTATGTGAAAACTTAAGTGGTCTTTTCTTGTGAATGGCAAATTCCAATTTTATTAGGGCAGGCTAGCAATAACCTAGGGATTCATATAGGACTATGTTTTCCCAACTTCCACTGTGAATCTTTACATGGTAAACTACATAGTTCAAAACAAGATTTTATTTTTAAAGAAATAAATGCTTTTATTCAGCAAGGATGCTTTAAATTGATAAAAAATAAATTAGATTAAAGACATTTAGAATGAAGAATCCAATTACATAAATGCTGTTTTTTTTTAGCTTCCTATTCATCAAAGAATAAAAAAAATGTATATATTATATTAGGCAGCACATATTTTTTGAGCATTGAGTCTGCATATTCAGAATGATTTCTGAAGGATCATGTGGCACCGAAGCCTGGATTAATAATAAAATGTATTAAAATAGAATACAGTCTTTTTAAATTGTGAATATACTTTACTAATATCTGTTTTACTGTATTTTTCTAATATGCGTTAATTAAAGGGAAACTTTATAAAAAACTTTTGCTCATAATTCACTCACCCCATGCCATCCAAGATGTCAATGTCTTTCTTTCTTCAGTTGAAAAGAAATTAAGGTTTTTGATGAAAACATTCTAGGATTTTCTCCATATAATGCACTTTACTGGGCACCAAATGGTACAAGGTCCAAAAGACAGTTTCAGTGCAAACTAAAAACTGTTCAAAGGGCTTTAAACGACACCAGACAATGAATAAGTGTCTTATCAAGTGAAACAATCACTCATTAAAAAAAACAACAACAAAGTTTAAGTTTTTATAAGCTCAAATGCTCTCCTTGCTCTGTACTGCGATGCACGTTCGTGACTCTCTGTTTCGAACTCGTATCAAATGAAACTTTTTTCCGAGTCAATTTGTTTGTTTCGTTTGTTGAATGAATCAAATCACTCAAAAAATTAACCATAATATTTGTTCATTTTGATGAAAGAGTTCGAACAGGAGAGTCACAAACGTCATGCGTCACAGAACAGAGCATTTGAGCTTATAAAACTTAAACTTAGTTTTTTTTAATGAGCGATCCTTTCGCTTGATAAAGACCCTATTATATTCATCGTCTGGGATCGTTTAAAGCCCTTTGAACCGTTTGCAGTTTGCACTGAAAGTGACTCTTGGACCTTGAACTGTTTGGTTCCCATTGAAGTCCATCATATGAAGAAAAAAATTGTGGAATGTTTTCATCAAAAACTTACATTTCTTTTCGACTGAAGAAAGAAAGACATGGACATCTTGGATGACATGGGGGTCAGTAAATTATCAGCAAAAGTTTTTTCAAAAGTGATCTACTACTGAAAATCTATTTTGTGTTATTAATTGATATATTGTGGTGATTTTTTTATAAGCAAATGTTTTACAAACTTATGCAGAAATCCAGATAAAGCTGAAGGCTTCACATATTTTTTATAACCCCTACAACATCAAGATATTTTCAATTTTTTGTTTAAAGAATTATATCTTTGTTTCTGTGCCACAGGTTGTTTTGGAGGATTACCTGCAGAGAGTGAGGAAAGTAGATTTCGACGTGTTTCACCCCAGCCTACAGAAGAGGAATCCACTGCTGCCTCTTCAGCTGTATTTAAGATCATGGAGGAAGATCTATTGATAAGTCTGATTAACATCCTATTCTCGTCCCTGTCAAACGAGACAAGCACTTGCAATAAATCATCTAGCTACTGTATCTCTGACAGTTTGTATGTCCTTTTTCATGCTGGCATACTCTAGATGAAAGGAAATAGTTTGATTACTGAATAATTACCAAGTTTCACATCAAAATATCCACAACCAAAAAAGCCATTTACATTAATTTAAAAAATGTGTTTGAACTCAGAAACAAGCAACAGCAAACACATTTTTGGAGATAATACAAACTATGTCAAACTGTTTTGAATTTGTTAAAGTATCTGAATAGCGCTGGTGACATTGAAGCAAATATGTTCACAACTTGACTCATGGAATGGGATTTATAATGAATTCAATTATTTAAGCATTTGCAAAGAAGAAATTTGCAACAATTTTACATATTTATAGCTAAGGAGTGTGTCATATGCCCTCTCCTGATAGGCAAGGTCAACCAATTATGTTTTCATGCGGCAAGTGTGATGCAAGGTGGTGTAATTTTTGTGGCACAACATACTGTAAATAAACAAAAGTAAAAAGTAGCTAGCTGACTATCTAAAACCAGCTTGGCAAGGCTGGGAGACCCGCTGAAGACCAATTTGGGCTGATTTAAGATGTTTTTCCAAAAAAACAGAGCCTTTTTTAATTTATTAGTAATTTTTAAGTTTTAAAGAGGAGTTTAATTTCAGAATTCAATTGCCATGACAAGTCTACTGAAATTCTCTCATTGGAACAAGGAAACTAGAAAAGCTTTTTGATTATAATCAGAATTTGAAAGTAATATGCATTCTAATAGCAAGCAGTGTGAGTTATTAATGAGCTCCCTCCTATACATAGATTTGAATTGATTTGGTGTAAAGCACATGCATTCAAAACAATGAATCTCCACACACTGTAAAATACTGTATATAGTTCTGCACATATATAATATGCACATTTAAAGCTCATTTCTGTTCTCAAATCGGATCTAGTCACAGGGTTCGATACAGGGTGCTTGAAATGTAAGTCCTGGAAAACCCTTGAAATCAGCCATATTTAAGAAAAGGCGCTTGAAAATTGCTTGAATTATTGAAAGACAGTAAGTAAAGTTAGTGTTTAATTTTAGTGTAAACAAAATTAATTCTGCAGCCCATTTAATACAGAGCCATTTCACATGGCTATGAGTGCGATATTGCTCATATAAATGAGACAGCTTTCATTCTTCAGGCCAATCATACGTTCATGGAAATAAATCATTTTGATTAAGGAAAGCGATATCTTTGTCATAGTATCCTTTCAATGATTAAAGGGATACTCCACTTTTTTTGGAAATAGGCTCTTTTTACATTTCCCCCTGAGTTAAACAGTTGGGTTTTACCGGTGGGTTTTCGAATACATTCAGACGATTTTCTGATTTTTAGAAGAATATCAGTAACCAGACAGTTTCTCCCATTGACTTCCATACTGAAAATCGTCTGAATGGATTCGAAAACGGGAAAACCCAACTGTTTTAACTTGTGGGGAGCTGTAAAATAAGTCTATTTCCAAAAAAAAAAAAGTAAAGTATCCCTTTAAAGTTGCCACTTTAAAATTTGCTGCACTTTATTATTTGTACCATTTTGTTTTATTAGTTTGTTTGTATCTATTTACATTTTTATGTTTGATTAATGAGATCTCAGTCCTTGAAAACCAAAAACGCAGTGCTTAAAAAGTCCTGGAATGTAATTTGACAGTATCGTGTGAACCCTGTAGTCAGCTGGGGGTCAGTGATTAAGTTTTGCCTCTTTGATTCAAGGTCCAGAAATGAAAAGGAGACGCATTACAAAACTTGCAAATAATTTCCTCCTTCTCTGGGATAGTCAGGGTCAGAATCTTTTTATTAATAAATTGAGTTCGAGACGATCTGATCCTGATTTCCTGACATGTTCTTTTAAGACTGGAGTTCTGTTTTTCCTGCCAATTTAGAAAGCTCATCCATAGCATATTTCACCGTCTTCAGCGTTTAGGCTACCATCACATTTCCCTCTTTTGCGTAACATGAGGTTGACATTTTCTTGCCTTATTAGTCTAATGTCCATGATATTCTAATTCTCTGTAAGGAAGAACTTGGAGAGGTGCTTTTAAGAAAGTTAGATGGCCAGTGGAGATGCTGATGCATTTTGAAAACAGTTTCTAATTGCTGCACTGCACCTCTAAAATGGAAGTGACAGCTTCTGCCAGCCCATCACGGTCCTCTTCATTCGCATTTAGATCTTGAGATTGAGGTGATTGAGGTGAATTGCTGTTCATTTTATGACGCATGTTAAATGGTATGCCTATTATTTATAAAGTGACAACAACTATTCATCAACTTAATTGAGTACAAATGAAACACCTGTCATTACAAAGCATGTCAAAATCATTAAATACCTGGTATGCTGCTGAATGCCAGTATGATCTTTGTTCAAATTAAGTTGATCATTGACACCAAAATTCCATTTATCCCTATATCCCTAAATATTGCTCAAGAGTAAATGCCAGAATACTTGGATGAGCTGAAACCCATTTCTTTGTCCTCTGATTTACTTCATTGTTGAGCTTCAGAGTCAGAAGCAATTTTAATTGTGTGAACATATGGCTGTATGTGCTGAAAAACTGCACCAGCATGAAAAGAACAAATTATAATTAGCATCTAAATTCTTACTGGCGATCTAAATACTATATAATCACAGCAGAAAAAGGATTTGTGTAGTAATATAAAGCCTCTTAGCAATACTTGTATCTTTCTATAAAGAATATGAATCATATGACCCTCTGAGACCTTCATCTTAGAGCAGTGAAAAAATATATATATATATTTTCCCACATATTTTTTGCAGTCTTGTTTTTCATCTGTCCGTTGTTGTTTTTTTCGTTTGTTTTTTCTAATTCACAGGGTTCACCCAACTGACTTTCATTAAATAAACCAAAACAGTTGATACATCTTATTTTGTGTTCAACAGAAGAATAAAGGTCCGATTTGGATGGACTTGATGGTTAGTAAACAGTAACCTAATATTCTTTGGGCTAAACTATCCCTTTAAAAGCTTTTAAATAGGGCTGTCAAATGATTAATCATGATTAATCGCATCCAAAATAAAAGTTTGTGTGTACATAATATATGTGGGTGCACTATGTATAATTATTTTGTGTGTATATATATATATATATATATATATATATATATATATATATAACACACACACATGCATGTATATTTAAGAAAAAATATTATTTATAAAATAATTATATAAAATATAAATAATATATAAATCTATATACAGTGTATACATGAAAATATTTCTTAAATATACAAGAATGTGTGTGTATTTATTTATATATATATATATATATATAATACCCACTAAACACAAACTTTTATTTTGGATGCGATTAATCACGAATAATCACTTGACAGCCCTACTTTTAAAAGAATAGTGCAAATAAATGAAGGAAGTTCACATTCTTTCATCATCTTTCTTCAAAACAAAAGGAGAATGTTTTAATATTCTGGACACTCTTTCCACATATTGAGAGTGAATTGGAAATTACAAAATGACAAAAAGGCACCATAAAAGTTTAATTGTTCGTGGATTATAAATCTTCTGAAATCATATGATAGCTGTATGTGAGGAAAATTTAAATAATGACAGAATATACAATTTTGGGTGAATTTACCAGAGACTGTGGATGCTTTTAAATGCATGGCTTTTTTTTTTTTTTTTGCTTTTTTTTTTTGGCTGATTTTTTTTATGTTGGATGTTTTGAAATTGTAGCACTTTGGGATTTTGCTTAAATATAAAGTGTGTTACAAATAAAATGTATTATTATTATTTTAACGTGTGTAGGAAGCTTTCAAAAAAGAGTAATTATGCAGCACACAAAAGCCCAAACTTTCTTATGGAATTCACTCGTGAAAGTAGATTATTATTAACTCTCTGAGATAATTATTACCAGCATGAATCAGTCCTGAATATCATCTTTTAACTTTCAGCCATTATTATCCTGTTGGATCACTGGCATATGAAATCATCGAATGAATTTCATCCCTTCTCTGCCATGTGTAATGAGGGGTATTGTGTCTCTGTTCAACTGCTCTGACATTTGGCTGTCATTTCTTACTTTCGCATGGAATCCACCGAAGTGGTGTATTTAGGGTAATTTTCTTCAAGCAGGGATAGATCTGTAAAAACTGCATTCTGATTGTCCAAATAGAGCAGTTATGAAATCTGGCCACTAAAATGCTGCAGGATTTTAAAGAACGCAAATATGCATGGCTTTTTCTCCCAATGTTTTATATTCAAATGTATGTAACTGTGTCGCAAATTAAAATGTGACTTTCATGTTCCATGGCAGCAAATAGCCACCAGCAAAGGCAAATTAGAGTAATGCGACCTTCCTCCTGATGTGCTAGTTTTACAGAAGCAATTCCGGGTCATATTTCTTATAAATGCCAGACACGCATTCTTCATTACGACCTCATAAACGTCAGTTTAAACTTGTTTTTCAGGTATAAATTGACAAACAGGAACTCAGGATCAAACACTTAAAATGTATAATGTTGCACCAACTCTGTTAAAATAAGTAAAGTGATAAATTAGATGAACTATATACTATACAATACTAACAATAAATTTGATTACATGTATAGCATACACTCTTAGAATAAAATATTCTATTTAAAATCTTAAAGGGTTCTGTCAGCTGCTTCATAGCTGTTCCCATGATCATTTTACAGATTGATTTAGTTATAATTAATTAATTTTTGTTTTAATTAGTTACATTTTACCAATTAAACAGCTCATAAACATACTTTATCACTACAAAAAAATTAAAATAATCCATTAAACAATAAAATATCAATTAGTAATGTCTCTTTCATTTAACCGTTTTGGCAATGAGTCAAGAACCCTGGTATAGTTGAACATATTGCATAAAGAGTATAGCAGTGTGTTTTATATATGACCTCAAAGTGAGGTGAACATACACACACACATATGTACTGGTTTTCTGCACACACACACGTGACTGGCATGTTTTCCAGAGCCTTCCCCTTTGTTACAAAAAAGAAAAAAAGAAACACATTGTATACCAGAGGCCCTATGAGTAAGGCAGCTGCCATATTATGTTGTGATAAATAAATATTTTGCTATTGCTCCCCTGAAATGACATTGGAAAAAGAAATGCTAAAGCCAGGCCATCTGCCCTCCTCCCAAGGTCTTATGGGAATTGGACAACCTTGGGTTCAAAACTGGACCCTCCAGGCTTGTCACATCTGAGGGGACGTAATGATTGGAGCTTCATCGAGACGTAATCTCCAAAACAAGAGTAAAGACAGCTTAGTGTAATGCTGATTTAAGATTAACATTTGCCTATTCTACAGGATCTTCAGATGCATCACATCTGTGTAAGTGTATTAGCACGAAGAGGGATGACATTTTTTGATGGGTAAGTTGTCCATTTGAGCTTTTACAGCATGTGTGAAGCACTGAGATTGAGCTATTCAGTATATTTGCTGTCATTTTGATCAAATATGTGTAAAGGGCCACAAAATCGATCCAAAGATAGCGTTCGATTTGAGGCAAATGTTTCACGCGTGTTCGGTCTTTCCCATGGCAAAGTGATTTTTAATTAAATGCAACACATTTAATCGTATGTATTAACTCATTTCATCTGACTTCATAAAATGAAAAAAGTCATAATATCATTGTTAATCATGTTTAACAATGATATCTGTGCATCATTTAATATGTTATTGTTTGACTATTCCTTTTAACTCTAATGAAAATAAAGTCAAAGTCTGTTAGAATAATCAAAATAACAATTTATTATGTCAGGTAAATGTATTTTACAATTCCATAAGATAATCAATGCAAACCATCAAAGAATCCTTTTACCTATATATGATAGTTAATTGGTCTATTAAAGGATTCAATGTTTTGCAAATTTAAGAAACATTTAAAGTGCATTGTCATGGTCAAAGAAATGCATTAAAAATCACCAAAAACATGATTGGGATTTATTTAGTGAAAACCTTTAATGAAGAATGCTTTATTGTACATGGTACAAAACTGTGCAAAAGAATAATATGTATAAATAATAAACAAATCTCTGAACATCAACTATATTGGTATGAGAAACAATCTACTGTGAATACACTGATGAGAAATGCATTTGTATAAAACACCCTTCTAGCACTATTTTATTTATTACATAGGCCAATTAACAACTGACCTTATAATAACTTGTACTTTAGCTCCCCAGTGTTTACATTGATCCTTTACATACAAGCATCAGTTCTTGTTGACAGTGTTTTACATGCACATTTTATTGAAACCACACAATTTCTTGACTGAACATCTAATCAGTATCAATGAAAAATAAACAATGTCCTCAAATGCATCCATGTTACAAGTAAAAAGACCTCAATGCATATATTTGGGACTTTCATGATTAAATTCAAATGCATGGTGAATTATTGTGACGATGAACAGTCATGCAACATTTATGAATCTCAAACTCAAAAAAAGAGTTGTTACGAGGATAGCAGCAGATGCCACTCAACGGGTGGTTATGAGGGCATTAATAGGCACCTGTGGCCTAATGGTTGGAGATTTAGGCTGATAATAAGAACGTTTTTGATTACAAGGAATGATTCATATCCACAATGTGTCTTTAAGAAAGACACTTAACCTCAAGTTGATCCATGGAGATTGAAAAAGCTGGCAGGTTAGGTGGCAGCTGTTACGAGCTGGTCTAAAGGTGGATCTTGGACCAGCAACAAATCAGCTATTTTTATAAGGAACAAGCTACGCCAGCAAATAACCAGCTTGCTCATGTAATAGCCAGATATGCTTAAGAGACATGTTATAAATACAGTAGCTCCATGCAAATTGGGCTATGATCAGTAAGATAAGTAATTAGGTTTGTTTGACTATTTCCTCATTGAGTTTCCCCCATTTACAGTGTTTTCATTCACAGTTGTTTTGGGCGCAGTGTTCAAATGAGCGGATATGAGCAGCTGATACGCACGACTTCTAAACTTCTGGTCTCTCACACCATATATAATAACATTCCAGCAACTGTTCGTGGTCAAAATCCAAAAGGCAAAAAATGAAAAAGTGCACCATTCGTTTCCCAACACATTTCCCACTACAAACACAGCGATGGGAGTGAAAGAAGCGGTGAAAGCCAACGTCAGAGTGCCTATGGTCTTGGCAGCCTTGATGTCGGAGAAGGTTGGTTTGGTTGCGCTTTGACTCTCTGACTCAGCGAGATGTTTCCTTCTTTTTGAATGCTGGCGAATTGTGGTGAGCGATATGATATTGATGACTACAGTACCTCCGAGCAGCGTAAAGTCAAACGCAGGGAAGAGTAACAGAATCTTCCATGCCTGTGATGGGAATTCTGCGCTTCCCAGCGCGTAATTGCACATGCGGCTGCAAGGATTGTATTCCAGCGCGATTGCATTGCTGAAAACCATTGGAGATATTGCCAGGAAAAGCTGCCCATCCAGGAAAAAACTATTAGTATGCTTGTTCTTTTTTAGTTATGACTGATTCCTTGTGCAGTGGCTTTAAAACGGCAATGCTCCTTTCAATGGTTAGGAGAAAAATGGTTGTAATGGAGACTAAAGTGCATCCCGCAAACACAGGTCCGATGAAACTGCACGGGTGGAAAGGTGTGGTTTGGGAATTGCGCGCTGTCCACTCCGGCATTGAATTGTAGATCATGAGGGACATTTCAGCGTAAACCGAAACGGGTACCACAAAAATTCCCACAGCCAGGTCTGCCACGGCCAGTGAGGCTTTTAAGTAACCCTGTGGAGTGTGGAAGTGTTTAGTTCCAACGATCACTGCTAATGTCAAGAGGTTTCCGAAGAGAATGGCAAGTATCAGTGATATCATGAAGACCACCATGAGTATCTTATTGGTGCACACACTGCAGTTTGCGAGCTCTGGCATCCTTGTTCAGCTGCGCGTAAAAATCCTGTCAGTAGCACAGTGGTATTTCTCCTCTTGGCTCGGAGGCAAGGCAAGGCAACCTGCGCATGGTGCTGTGTCCAAACTGAGAAATTCACTCCTGCCAAGAGCAATGGTATAATGATGAATAACGTTATGAAAAAAATGGCCACATTTTTCATGAAGAGGATATTTATTCCACAAAAATGGTGCATTTATAATGCCCTCTTGGTGTGGTAATAATGGACATTGTGAATTAAAGTCAAATAGTATTCTCTCTATGTTGTTTTTGGATCTTAGTAGCCTGGTTGAAGAAGTTATGTATCCATCAACCCTGTTGTAACTAGCCCAAATAATTTTGGCTAATAGAATGTTTAAAATAAATAACGTTAAAACGAGCTTTTTAAAATGGAAAAGCTTCCCATTTGTCGAAATGAGCCAAAAGACGCACACAAAATTTACAACACTGTAGGCTAAACACCATTAGAGTAAAATAGATAATATGCAAATATATAAATAAAATAAGCTAGATATGCGAGTAGTGCATATAGAATTGTAACAGCTGATATGAACATACCTTAAAATGAAAATCCAACTTCTTGTCGTCTTTCAGCATATTTGAGAATAATCTATAGGGTTCCGAAATATTCTTTTAAGGCTTTCCCCCACAATTTAGGCTATAAAACAAAACAAACAAAAAAAAACTTCACCCTAGTTTTTGCATTTTGATAAATGGGCAAATGTCCTCTGCAATCCCCTTTCTCTGACTGCTCTTTACATTCCGCGTGTGCACGAACAGCGTTGATCGCGTGCATGTAATGCCAGTCTGCGCGCACTGCTGTAGTCACTGGATTCCCCAATGGCTATTGTTTACTTTTCCCACACTTAGGCTACTATGCGGCATAAGCATTAGGGAAGCTATAAAATCATCATGAGTAATCATCCAATGACTCAGTTATTAGAGCACCACGCTATCCATAAAAATAAACTGTCACTGACGGGGTGTGAAAGAACATCATTTAATTGCAAGTAAATGCAATGAACAAAGATACATGATACAACAAAAAATAAACGTTTTATTTATTATGGTATTGTTTGTATCTTATTAAGACAGGATTGTACTGTATACCTTTGTGTGCAAACAGGCAGGCACCTGGGGCAGCAGAGAGTTTCAATGCAAATTGCATATCAATATTAAAGGTGTATCAAATGAGAACCCTAACATTATCTTAAGAACTAAATAGACATATACCATCTAATCTTAATATATATATATATATATATATATATATATATATATATATATATATATATATATATATATATAAATTAATTTTCACCAAAAAATTGAAGCAATATAAAATAGCATGCATTAAACATGTTTAATTAATATGAATGTATAAAATGTGTTAATGTATTAATATATACATTATATCATCAATATGAATTAATATAATATAATTAATGATATTAATACATTAATATAATATAATTAATGATATAATTTATAATATAAAGTTAAACATAGGCTACTGCCATTTCTTCAGATAACACCAGATATAACTTGCAACCTTGACAACAATAAAAATGAAAAGTTAAAATCTTTATAACAAACAGAGCTGTGCAATGCCCTCAACAGGCAGGCTGCTCCCTGATGTCCAAACCGCTGTCAGCGTTATAATCAGCAAAGCAGTTACAGTTTCAGTGAGGTACAGGTATCACGTGTAGATGACAATGTTGTTCTCTGCAGAAACAAGAAATACAGTTAATGGCCTTAATATAGATATGCTGAATCACCAGCGGCCACTTCCGTCACACAACACAGGAAAAAATTCTTGGGATTCTTTGGTACTATGAATACAGAGAAATACTTGCTGCCACTTTTTGTGTTTACTAGACTAAAGTACTTATGCACCACAATATAATATACAATTATACTCTTCAGTCTTTTTGAGAAAAAAAATGCAATGAGAAAAAAAGAATTTACAGGTCTTTACATGAAGCCTAATTAAATAATGGTGGGTCGGACAATAGAATAGTAGCAAAACACTGCAAAATATGGGATTACTAATTTATTGATGGAAATAAGAACACTTTTTTGTTGTGTTTGTAGTTTTGCATTAGGCTACATGACAACTTACCAGAGAAAGACCATGTGTGCAAACCTAAATAAAAAAATATTCATTGTGATTATAACTCAGTAGCCCAGTTGTATAGCCTATAGATTATTCAATATAATAATAAGATTATTATTATTTTGATCAATTAGGACTACTTTTAAGTTTTAGGCTACTACTCAGTGTGGTTATTTCCAAACACACCCACATGAGGCACTTATCTGCGGTTTATTCCTAAGAAACATTGGCTAAGTGAATGTTTATAGCGAGAAAGAAAATTGAACGGAACTACAGGAACATTAAACTACGTTAAATACAAGGAGGATCAGTATTTATTTATCCAGATTAGTCCCTGCCCCTTCTCCCACACCACCCCGACCCGGAGTCACGCTTGTGACGTTTACATTCCCTGCTCCTGCCCTCTCAGCCATATTGAAACGGCAGTTTCCGTCTTTCCGACTTTGGCTGCCCGGGAAGGTGGCAGAAGAACTTCAAACTAACGCTTCTTGAATTTGGAATTTAAATATTTTGGTCGTTGGAAAACTCACCAGAGATTGTGGCTTTGCGTCTACAGCCGTTGATCAGTTGCTTTGAGGTAAGTGCGCGCGTGCCTAAACTTGCGAAGCGCTCGCGAATAGTCTAGTTTCAATTCGCGCCTGTCAGTATCAAGTTGTTGTAGTTGTTGAACTACAACTTGTTTACCATGGTTACTTTTTATTATTTCGGCTGCAGTGGCGTTGGTGAAACGTGTTTCAGTCAGGTAAGTTTGAAAGATTTTGGACGATGTCAGGGAACTATTCGTGCGGAATGGGACAATCCATGCGCCTTGTTAGCTTGTAGCATGCTAACGTGTGGGAAAACTTTGTCAACGACGAAATGTAAAATTAAATTGACAACATCACCATTGGTGGCTGTTTGAATATGTTTCTCTAATTTATAGCTCATTATATAGTCAGTCAAATAATACTAAAGTCTGTTAGAGTTGTTGGTCTCTCTGGTTGAGCTGTCAGTGTGTCAAAACAAGTAACGTACAGTAAGTAAAAAAGTTTTAAATGGAATTATATGACACAAGTACCTTCATTCAACCTTTAGGGTTTTGATCTGACGATGCCAATTGAATACAGCCAGAAGTTTTACTATTATCCTCGCCTGTGTGACAGATAGTTATCGGTGAGTCATCGAAACTAGTGAAAACTACCCAATTCCGTTCGTCGCATAAACAGCATGATAGTAGTCTTGTTGTGATTTTTAGCTGTAGAGGCAGTATGAAACTTTTAATTAGTTGCTGTAAACCCATGAATTAAGGAAGCAGTCCTGGACTTTTGCTTCACAATAAGAATACTTGTTCATGGTTTCCTTATAGCCACACTGAACATTCATTTTTGTTTAATATTCTGTAGAAAGTTTCGCTTCTGCATTCGTATGGCTGTTTGATTCACACCTGCTTTTTATTTTATTTTAACAAGGCCACTTTCTGGTTCTTTTTGAGACTGATGGATAAGAGTGAATTAAACTAATTTAGTCTCTCTCTCTCTCTCTAAAAAAAATTGTAAATGTAAAAGCTATGTATTCTGAAGAAGAGGATGAGTCAAACATTCATAATGCTCTAAATAAATCTTACAACAAATAATAATATGAACTTGTACTTCCAAGGAACAGCCCGTGCTTATTGCAAGTCTGTCTTAGCTTTCAAAGTAGAGGTTGTTGAAATTATGCTGCTAACTTCGTCATGTCTTGTAATAATAATGGGTACAGGTATGGCAGTGTCAGCAAGACTGACAGAAAGGTCAAATTGAAAAGTTGTTTAGTGTAAAGAAACAGTTTTGTTATATGCTAAAGAAAAGATTGTCCTATTAAGATGTCTTATTCATAGTACAAGGTTTAAATATTTGCATGCTCAAATGTTTGTCGGTGACCTATTTGATCCCCTCCTGTCTAGACAGCTGTGCACAGCACACACAGTTTAAGGTAGATTTTCATAGAGATTAAATGATTGTCAAAACAGCACTTGGAGCCTAAATTCAAGACTCTACTCTGCACAACATCACTACTGCATTACAATTATTTTTTTAACAATTATGAAGTGATCCACCAAAAACAATTTGGTTTGATTTAAAAGCATAGGTGAAAACATTACAGATACAGTCAAGTTCCATGTGGTGTACAACATTGGGAAAATGGCACGAAGAGGGTGCATTGATTGTATTTATATTGTAAAAGGCTTAAGTTAAAAAAATACCAACATTAATCTGTTTTGGTTATAGGAACGTTTAGTTGCATGGTAAATGTTTTTGGAGCTTCAGTAAGTGAAAAATCATAATTTGCTTTTTTCCCCACCTTATTGTTGGTATCAACATCTAGGCCTATATATCAGCCATTTAAAAATTTGGAATAGAATCGGATCACAAGGTGCCTAAAGATTCCCAGTGCCACCCCTCAGCATGCCATCATTACAACTTTAACAGATTCTAGATGCAAAAAGTTTCTGTTGCTTAATCCATTCATAGAACAGATCCAGTGGTGATTAGTAGGAAATTGGCTTATGTCTTCAACGTAACCAAGTGCCTGGAATTAGCGATTGACCTCGTTTCTGAACACAGCTTATTCAAATGCAGACAGTGCATGTTGGGCAAGATTCCAAAACGCTATAATAAACCTTGTATAATCCGCAAAAGGATGTGTGAGAAGTTCTGAGAACTTTGCCCTCCTGTAGCCTGAACATGTTTGGTGAGAGGTAATCTGTGGCTTATTACCAAGCAAGTTGTTGGAGTTATTACACTAAAGTTGCTTTATGCAACAGGTTTCATTTGCAGAGATATTCTCCAGCTAACAGGACATGTGAACTTGAATTGAGTGTAAAGTCACTGATGTACCTAGATTGTCTGTGCGGAGTGATTTATGATGCTCAATGATGGTTTAACATTATTAGCAGGTTGTGAAATGTATCAGTACTAGTTGGTACTTGGTACTAGGATGATGGTGAGGATTTTTTCCCACCGCGGTTAATCAACGTGTAGGCGGTAGTTTAAAGGCAAGCGTAAAATACGCATTTGCACGGGCATTCATAATGGTGGGGAGCAGCACTGTTTTGTTGTTTGTTGTTGTGCATGGCCACATGTGTCAACGGGAGTGGAGCGAGTAGAACAGAGCGAGAATTTTTCCATAGGAATAAAGTGAAAACGCTCTCTTTGTTCTGCTCGCTCCGCTCCCGTTGACACATGTGGCTGTGAACATTTTCATTTTCAAATTGGCTGCAATTCAGGGTGGATTACTTGAATGGCTAGTTCATTAGCCTATTATTCTTTATGAAAAACACAACAAAACAAAACAAATTCACTTAAATAAGCGCTTTTACATTTCGCTTCTGACACCAAATATTCTGCTGTCACCTTGTTAGTCAGCTCATGTTGCTTATCTGTGCAGTGAGTATCGTTCGGCTGACAATTTATTAAGCAGACATGTTCAGTTTTATAGTATCTGTTCTCTAACTGAACTTAATGATGAAAAAAATCGACAGTGGGGGGTGGACATCGACTATCGTAGCAAGCCTAGTTGGTGCTAAAAGTTGAGGGTACTAGCTAGGGGGTTTAACGATATTCAAACCGAACCGAAAAAACCTGATGCACTCATGATGTACCGACGCTTGCCCTGCCGCAGCCCAGCCCAGCCCAGCCCAGCCCAGCCCTAGCCCATTCTTGTGGTGGACCTCACTTTACCTTATGTCACAAAACTAATTTTTCGTCCTTTGATTAATTAGGGATGTAACGGTATACGTATTTCGTCCCGTGAATTTTTGTATATATTTGGTACCCACTGATAGGTGCTCTTCTCAAACAGGTTTTTATTTAGTTTTTGCTATGGAACCGAAATGGTACAGAGAACCGCAAAATTTCATTGGTTTTGGTAGACTACTGACATTTTGGTTAGTTACCCTAGTTAGCAGCAGTAAATAAGTAAGAGAACAATGCATTGAGTTTTAAACCTATACTGCAGAATAGTGCTGTCGCTTTTGTGAAAAAAATCCTGTTTGATTTTTGAGACATAAGTGTTCAATTAATCGATTGTAGAATCGATTTTCCATGTCTAAAGACGTTTCCATTTTCAACGCCAAATATAGGCCTATCCATGGACAACTAACAGGCATTAGGACGAAAATAAAAAGGGTACTTGAGACGCACAAGTCAGCAATATTTCTGATGATTTATTAGTGGGAAGTTTTGTGCACAATGACAAACGGGAGTGCAACATTCTCGAAAAATTGCCATATCAATGAAAGACATTACTGCAGGCTTCAACTCAGAATTGCATAGTTTGCATAATACTTTGTCCTTCTTCATAGTTTGATCTACCGTCCAAAACCCGAAGTGCTTCCATATCGAACTCCTAACCCCGAAGTTATTAGGGGTTCTAACTCCTCTCTAATGCCACACAGGTTGATCACCATATGTCTTTTTTTTCTTTTTTTCTTTTTTTTGCCAAAAACCAGCAGCAGCAGATTGAAACTATAAGTGCGTACAATTGCTGGGAATTTTATTTTTTATTTTTCGCAACGCTTTTGCACTTTCGGAATTCTTTTTCTTTTTTTGCCTGTTTGTGACTTGTTACATTTATCTTTTACATTAGTTTAATTCGTTTAAAATTTATTAGTGTACATATTTGGTTAAAACCGATTCCCTATTTTTGTTTTGGAAATTTGTGTTTTTGAAAATGACAGCCCTGCAGAATGCAAAGTGCTTTTGATTTTATTTTTACTAATTGCTGCTTGCTTTATCTGTTAAGCCAGAGTCCCCAATGTTATGATCTTATCTCATGTTTTACTTGTGTGTTATTTAGGTATGTTGATGTGACAGGATGTATGGTTAGTCTTTGTGTGTGAATGCTGAATGTCTGTATATTTTAACAGACTTAATCTAATTTTGTGGGCTCAAAGGTTTGCGTAGCCTAGCTCATAAATAGTTCACTTTGAAGATCTTATGTCTTGAGCTGATGGAGAAACCAAAAGATCTAAAGTAAGGTTTTAACAGATACAAATATTCTGTGGTGTAGCAGCCTGTGAATAGTTCTGCTGTACTTCCTTAATATCTTAACTTACTGAAAGGCACTATGTTGGCATCATTTAACTGTTTAATTTGCCCAGAATGGTTTATTGGCTGCTTTAGGGTCAGACATTTACTGCACAAAACTGCTGATTTATAGGTGCTCTTGGCAGGTTTGTTGAGTTAGTGCTCTGAGACGACTCCAGAAGTACAGGCAAACATTGCATTATTTGTTTTGTGTGCAGTGCCCACTTCTTGTTGAAACCTGGTTTGGGTCGCTTATAGACGTACATTTAAGAGCACATGTAGAGAGCGCATGATTTTGCAGACAGAATTGTAAAATCCAGTCATAAAAGAAATGTAATGTATAATGTGAAATGTCACAGAATCTGGCAAAATTTGGAAGAAAAAATTAAAATTAGTGCTGTACAATGAATTAAATCATGATATAGACTAGTGTCTGTGAATAATAAACTGCAAAAGACTGCTATTTAAATATAAAGTCTGCATGTTCTGCACATATCTGTGTGAATGAGCTGCACAGTTTTGTGTATTACACATATAATTCAAGCACACTTGATGCTTCTGCTGTTTTCAGTAACAACCCGCCAAAATAAAAGTTTGGTTCAAAGTAATAGTAATAATTAAATTTATAAAAACATTATTTTTAAGGAATATCACAATTTTCCATCCATATTTTAACAGTAAACCTGCTTAGTGCAACACTTTGTTTGTAAAAAAACAGAATCAGTTCAGTTTTGACTTAATGTCAAGAAATGATTTGTTAACCATAAATGAAGTTCCTGAATATAATCAATCAGAGCTCCTATTGCATGTTTATCATTAGGTTTTAAAGGGAGATAAAACTGAGCATCATCAGCATATAAATGAAAAGAAATCCCATATTTATGAAAGATTGAACCCAGGGGCAGCAAATATATCATGAACAAAATCGGAGCAAGAATTGAACCCTGAGGGATACCAGTCAAAGGAGCAGGGGAGGATTTATGTTGTCCAATACAAACAGAAATCTTACAGTCATTTAAAAAGGCCTGGAACCATTCAAGAGTGTTACCTTTGAGGCCAGTACAATTTTTTTTTAAATGAGAGATGAGTGTATTAT
Organism: Hybognathus amarus; assembly: GCA_030378365.1. Lineage (NCBI taxonomy): Eukaryota > Metazoa > Chordata > Actinopteri > Cypriniformes > Leuciscidae > Hybognathus > Hybognathus amarus. Next base: position 290,862 of record JAQIUQ010007164.1, read on the forward strand.
GGGCAGAGCTGAGATCTGTATGACCAAAGCAACAGCATTTCTGTCATCTGTAGCCAATAGGGATGTCATTTGAGACTAGTAACAGAGCAGATTCAGTGCTATGTAATTTTCTGACACCAGATTGAAAAGTTTTATAAATATTATTATAAATATGGTTTTTAAATATGGCAAATCGCAAAATAGATGCTGAATGGTCAAAATGTGCCTTCAGAAAGCACTAATTAAATGTCGAACCGAAAAGTGCTGTTCCGGCTGAATTTTTGGTAGTTTGGTAGTTAAATTTCGAGATGGTCCTCACTGCAGAACACGATATCTAGCGGGAGGAGTTTGATCCAGAGCCCACTCCTCCCACCTTACATATACAAATTGTCTCAAACCTGTTGTAGTTCAATTATCTGACTCATCTGTAGTCAACAGATCAAAATAATTGTATTAGCTGCATTTTCGTTTTCTGTAGTGTTTTAGTGAAAGTATTAGTCTAGCAGGAGAAATAGATTTGGCAATTTTTGTAACCTGTTTCTTAGCGTTTAAGTAATTTTTCACCCACCAGGCAAACATTGTACACCCGATCGCTTACAAAAGATGTGTATTTCCTCTCCTCAATAATCTGCACGATTTGACATCTTATTCATGGATCTATGACAAACAGGACTAATGCAGGAAAATGTTGCAAAAACAAACTAGCAAAAGTTACATCTTTATGTGCCTAAAATGTGTTATTTGCCCGTTTTTCTTCAATAATAAGTGGTTGTATCATGTCAGTGGCCTTTCCATTAGATTCCTGGTGTCAGAATTATATGAAAAAGTGGGTTAATTTGTCTTTGTATGTTGTGTGGTTCAGGCGTTATGAAAATCACTATAAGATAGCCGCCAAACGAACCCCTACTGACCACCTTAGTTACTGTTGCTACAAAGTACTGTCGCTCACACACACACACACAAATCATGTTCTCAAATACATTGCGGACTGATAACACGCTGACAGACAGACTAGGTTACTTTTTGGTTACTTTTGATATTAAACATTAAACAAAGTTCTCACCTTTCAAATTTGGTCATTTTTAAAAAATAAATTTAAACAATAAATACCGTTTTGTGCCTATTTATGTGTCGTGACAGATCAGTTAAAGCTGCTTGTGATCCAATCATCTTTTCCTTCTAGTGTTAATTGAAACAAATAAACATGAATGAACATAAAAAGGAATGTTGTTTTATTTGCAGAAAGGCGTCACTACATTCCGCTTTTCAAGTTCAAATCCTCCCATGTTAATCTACTAACTCTCTTGACTGCTTAGTCAGACAAAATGGCAAAGTATGATTGGTCAAATCACCTGTCAATCAAGCTCCCTGCGAAGGGTCAATTGATCTAGGCAACATCAACAATTCTTAACTGGACACCATTAGGGGCCCAAAAACAGGTTACAAAATAAAATCCCAGACAGGTACATGGGAACCTATTTCTCCTGCTAGTCTACATCTATTTTGCTGCTCATTGTGTTTCTGCTTCTGTTGTAAAAATAACCACGTCATCTGCAGCTTTAAAGGTGACGCTTTACGTTTTTAGTGAGGCAGAGAGAGAGGCAATGTACATGGAGTGGAAAGGGCTTGAATAAAGCCTTTTTGGCTCTAGATGATAATATTATAGATATAGCTCCTGAAGATCATTACCATAAACAGCCCTGGTCCCTGAGTGCTTGTGGTGTGAACCACTCCATTGTTTTGACGCGCTGCTCACTTAAATCTGTAGAAACTGTAAATATGTGCGCAATTATGTCCACCCGACATTTGAATTACACTGGTCCATACGACAACAAATTGATCCAAATAGTTGACGGCAGACATTGTGAGTCTCGAGGGATTCTTTGGCTTTTTTGTGCCAAAAGGTGTAAACCCACCTTTATTTTGGATATAGTATTGTATTGTTTTGTAATTAAAACTACTATTTCTCAAGGTTTTAGGTTTTGTGCTTTTTTTGTTGGCCTTGGAGGCATATAGTTTCCAAATAGCAGCCCTGTCATAAATTCCAGCTTTATGAAGTGCTTGATATGCAGTTTTTGTTTGTATAGTTTTCAGGCTATTTTTAAATTTATCTTGCGGCATTTTTATTATTTATAAAAGTGTCCAGAGTCTATACCAGTCACAACCGTGTCCTAACCAGGTGTGATGCAATAAAACATTTCAACATTTTCGATCACTTGGTTTCTATTTCGTTGTGCTTGGTAGCCCCACTTAAAGTGAAATATCACTGGATGAAAATCCCACGCTGCATGTATATTAAACATAAAAAATGTTTTCATTGGCATGTTGCATCATCCAGCATTTTCACTTTATAATGTGTTTGTAATGTAAACACTTTAATCATGTAACATTAGTATGGCCAACAATATGCTTATGGTTTTAATCAGCAATCATCTTATATATATATATATATATATATATATATAAGATATATATATATATATATATATATATATATATCAGTGCTATTTTATTATGCAAGTCTATTAGTTTTTTTTTTCTGAATGATTTAATTGCTGTTAGCATGCACCAGACATGCTTGGATAAACATGGTAACTAAGCACGTCATTAATTAATTGGTGTAGTCTGAGCTTTCAGCTGTCCGAGCTGTTAGAATTTAATCTTCTTTTCTCTTACCACCTCTTTCATCACATTCCCATATATCACCTTCCTGATAAATACCTGCTAATATGTGTGATTTCATCCACAACACACCATTGTGATTTGCCACTAAGGGGAGAGTACTGTCTCACAGCACTCATAATCACATAAATCTGTGTCAAGAAAGCAGTTAATGCCTATTAGGCCCCATTTACACTGCATGGTTCAAGTGACCCAAATCCAATTTTTTTCCTCTCACGTGGCACAGATCGCATATGTTTGGTTAACTTGTAAGCAGGAAAAAAAGAGCATGGATTCCGATTTCCTCAGATCGGATTCAGGTCCCACTCATATGTGGTAATAAATTGGATATAAATTGTTTACGTGCAGTTGCGTGTGCCATGTAAGCAGAAACGTAAGTCGTACATCATTAAAAAAGTGACGTCAACTCAGATGGACAGCACCAACTGAGATAACATGACTTAATATAGGCGCGATGACGGATGCACACAGTGGAGCAATGTGGAGGTTTCATGTCTTTTGAGTGTTTGAGGCAAGAGTGCTGGCAAAAATACAGGGTTGTTACAGAAATAAATCCGTGTTTGAAGACATTTCACAAGATATGGGGAGGCACGGTTTTAAGCGCTCGTGGCTACAAGGGCTCTCCTCTTTCTCCGCCGTACGAGACCAACATTTTGCAGACTTTTTGGATGACTTTTCAAAATATTGTGCATTTCATTTCGTGCTGTTTTACTCCCTTTTATTGGGTCAGAACGTCTACATTTGGTCAGAAGCGTATAGTGTAAATGCAAAAATCAGATATGGGTCACTTTTAAAAGATGATGTAAGCTGGGTGTCAAAATTCGGATATAGTCAGAAAATCGGATTTGGGCATCAAGACCTGCAGTGTAAATGCAGCCTAAGAGACCATTTGTGCCTTGTTTTCCTGTTGATTTGTGTGATTGACAACTCCTGCTTTCCTCCGGCAGATGGACTATCAAGTTGCTTGGCTTCTGGAGGGCCAGGTGCTGGCTGTTAGACCTGCAAAATTAGCGTTCTGCAGAGAAAGAAAGAGGTCTGGTCCGCACCTGCTGCTCCCTGCCGACTTGCAGCTGTCTCTAATCTCGCATACAAAAGTCTGAAAGTGCCAAGATGCGCTTTTCCGCATAGCAGCTGATGTACTGCAAGGCAACTGTGTGAAATGGAGCAAAAACTCATGACAAACACTATATTTGTGTAACAATTATCATAACTAACATGACTATAACAAATAGAAATCAGCAAGGACACATTAAATTGTAAGTAAAAGTGGGTCAGTAAACATAATTTATAATTTTATATATTGCACATATTTGATTGGACATCGCCTGATAAACATTCTCTTTGGTTCCTGCCTGTTGAATGATAAATGAGCTTTTTGCAGGGTATGTGAACTTGGTGAAATAGATGCTGTGACTAATGCTTTAGTGAGTCATAGCAGAGAGTCTAATTATGGAGACAGGCACCCATCCATCAGCCTTTGTCATGAAGGCTGGCAGAATTAGGATGACATCTCTCTACACAGCCTGCGTGTCCAGAGTAAGCCTTCCAGGCTTCTCTTCCAGATCAGATTCACTTAATCATTGCCAGCAGGACATCTAAGCAAATTCGGTCAGGGACTTATTTGACAGACTCATATGTTTCAGCAATGGAAATAAGCATTTGAGTGAATCTAGTGAAGCAGACTGTAAATATGTCTTTCTCTTTTGTGCTTGGAGAGGCTACAGTGATTAAATTCTCTGATATACTTAAAGCAAAATCGAAGAACAAATTGGTGCGCTCTTCAATCTATCATTGCTCCAAGTGAGCGAGTTGAGCTGCGAGCATATCGAGGCCTGCCCTGAATATGCACTTTCAAGCATGTTTGTATTAATTGATCTATGCAAAAATTGCAATACATTCAAATTTAGTGTTATTAATAGTATAACAGCTTGTTCTGGCCAAGAACTGCCCACTCAAACAGGAGACCATCTGACTGACATTACATTTTACATTTACATGTATTCATTTAGCTGATGCTTTTATCCAAAGCGACTTACAATTGCTATATATGTCAGAGTTCTCATGCATCTGGAGCAACCAGGGGTTAAGTGTCTTTCTCAGGGACACATTGGTGTCTCACAGTGGATTCGAACCCAGGTCCCTCACACCAAAGGCATGTGTCTTATCCACTGCGCCATCGCCACCACAACCCAGTTTTTTTTTACTATGTTAAATAGAGTATTGGGTCAAAAAAATTAAACAAAGCGTATAGTGTCTTACATATCTGGTGTGTTGTTCATCTGAGGATTTCACTTTTTAAACGTGGTGTATGCATTTGTTGCAGTTTTTCTGAGGCTGATTTGAGGTAAAATTAGGCTTTACACCGTAATTCTCATTCCTGACTTGTTATTATTTCTTTGTATATGTAGATGAAGAGTTTATCTGCTTGATTATTCTCGTTCACTGGCAAGAGGGTGTCGCTTGCAAATGCCTAAAAGAAAGAAGCTTTAGCTGCTTAATGTGCCATTGCTGAGAGTTGCTAAGTGTTCATCATTGACCTTTATGTCACTCAGCAACACGAGAGCAAACCTTTTGCAAGGCAGCTTATAAGACACTTTGTGCTTCTCGGTTTTAAACCAGATGCTGGTTTAGGGAAGCCTCTGAAAAGAGTGGGTGTTTGCAGAACGACACGTTTTTTTTTTTTTTCTCTGTGGAATATTGTCCATACCATGAAAGTCAGTGGAGTTCAAAGTTGTGTGTAGTGTATAGACTGAAAATGTCTTTGTTCCTTTAGTGTTAGGTTTTGTCTATAGATTTCTTTGATCCAGGTAATTTTTTGAAAAACATTTCATTATAGAACATGGTCTCTAATTCTGTCTAAAATGTTTTTGTATTCGTCTATGGTATTGTAGTAAAATATTTACTGACTTTTGATAGGTTAGGCCCTGTTTACACAAGAATGTTCGCGGGTAAAAATATTTTATCGGCTGTGCCTTTCGTTTAAAAAAGTGAAACCACCCTTAAGAGTAGAATTCTTAAAAACGACCCCCAGCCGCGTTCCCGTGTAAAGGGTAAAAATGCAAAAGTATGCATTTTGCAGAAGTATGCAGTGAAGGTTGTACAGCAGCGTGCGGACTTGGTGTTGTTGTGTGGTAGTGCTCCACATTGCCACCTAGCCGCCTGGAGTGCATACTACATTGAATTTCATGCACTTTTGCGTCACCCTATGCATGCGTATTTCCCACCGAAACGCTCGTCTAAACGCAGAATAAAAGTGATAACTAGGAGATGCTCCGATCAGGATTTTGCAGCCGATACCGAGTACCGATTTCTTGTCATGGTGATCAGCCGATACCGCTTGCGATGCTTAATTGACTTAATATAAGACAAATAAACAAAATGGAACAGTTTAATGCAGACAATAAGATTTATTTAAACATTTTCCATGTGGAGGACAAAATAAACATTTAGTCTCCTAAAATGGAGAAGTCTGATGTAACTTAAACATCGCCCAATACAAGTCTGAGCAGGACAAAATAAAGCTAAGTGAGAGTCGGATTGCTAGTTACCGTTGCCTTTTTTTGCAGTTGGCCGTTTTTCATATTCGCCATACGTCTCGCGGTGGCTCGTTCTTAAGTGACGAATCAGGTTCGTTGTATTAAATGTTTTGGACAGTGCTCCTCTACGTGAGATTTCTTTGGAAAATACACAGCAAATAGCCATTTTTTTTCCGAAACATCGTAGTAGTTCCACACCGGCGAAGACATGACTGCGCGCCAAATAATTTAATCTCCTTGCATCATACGTCCTCACGCGTTGACGTCATCAAATCGCGATCGGTTTGTAAGATCGGCCAAGTTAGTGAGTACCGATCGAGTCATAAAATGTTATTATCAGCCAATACCGATCTCAGACCGATTCGATCGGAGCATCCCTAGTGATAATGCAACACCACTTTTGCGTTTTCTCTTCAGAATTGTTTCCGTGTAAACATAGCCTTAGTGTGTTAATAATACTGCAGACACATGTAAAACACAAAGCTTATAATGCTCAAAGTATCACTTGTTCTTGCTGTGGAAATTAAAGTGGTTGTAACTGCAATTTGGCTATTCTAAACATGTAGTATTGCCCACAGTATGACATGTGTAGCAACTTGGCAGTACTTTTCGTTTTCATTACAAATGAGGAAGTGAGTCAGGAAAGTGCTGTTGTGTAGGAGGCAGTGGTGTCCTTTCACTGAGTTTCAGGCACACAGAGCTTCTCTACTCCCCATCACGTTACTTTAAAATTCATGCTGAGCTCCTCTGAGTGTCCGTGTTAAAGATGGTGTGACATATTTTTGTCTTTTCCTTTCTGGTTTAATATCGCTAACCCATAAGTCAACTATTTGTTGGACAACCATTGTGTGTCCTGTGGAAGTAAACCTCTCAAATTGTTAATGCTTGAAAAGTTGTTCTACAACTGACTAATAAATGTAGGAGTTGCAGTATAACCTTCTTGTAACTGTTGCATCTTTTAAGTTAATCATCTTTGGCTGTTGCGTCACGTCTTGGGCAGTTTTTTGACACTTGTGTTAAAAATAGTTTAACCTTTAAAAGTGTCTTAAGATCTATGCATTGTGTTCTAGTGCCATGTCATTTTGGGATGATATTGGGTGAGATATTGTATAATATGATGTAATTTGCTGACATTAAAGGTATAGTTCACCCTGTCTGTCATAATTTAATCTCATGTTGCCCCAAATCTGCATGACTTTCTTCTATTTTGTAGAATGTTTTTGTCCTTGTGTTTAAAGTCACTGGGGTCTAAAGTTGTTTTTGACCTCCTTAACATTCATTGTAATGATTAAAAAAACATACGTGTTATCGTTTGTGTACTGCAGAGGAAAGAAGTAAAACAGGTTTTAAAGATGGGGGTGAGTTTTTAAATGAATTACTTTTAAACACCCCTCAAAATAATATTTTCTTAAAATTCACCAAAACAGGGCAAGTCAAGTTGCTGTCTATTCGCCAAGTCAGTTATCAGCTAGTGTACATAAGCTAAACAAAACAAAAAAAAACCTAAAAAAAGTATTTGGTCTATCACTTGTAAAAAAAATAGATGGGGAAGGTTAGTTGTATGGTGATGTTTCCTGCTCAGGGAGATGATTGCATTAGATTAAAATGTGGTTTGTGCATGAAGTGTCAAGTTGTACATGGGCATGCTTGGTTTTTCAACGTTGAGGTCAATGTGTAGGATGTATTAAATGTCACGGTGTTCCTCTCTTGGTTGAGGCTCATTTTGTGTGCCATATTATCAGAGTACAATATGATAGTCATAACAGAAGGAAAACTGGGGTTTACCTTATCCATGGCATAATGGAAATACGCCCAGTACTATTTTCTGGCCCTTAATCCCCCAGCGTTTAACTGATTTTATGAAAATCTCATTTGATTTATGAGCTCACTAAGCTTTACAATGACCCCCATACAGACCTCAGATTCTCCATTGTCAAACACCCTGTATCTTGGAAACCCTGACAGAGTGATGGCGAAACCCGGTTTGATAATTTGTGAATTAAAAAAAAAAACATAAGAAATGAGGTAAAACCAAAGATGTGATTGGTATCTTTCTTTTGCATAACACTAAACCAGAGCGGGATTGTCATGATCTGCTCTGGCATCTGAAGAAGCTTTGGATTATGTAATTTGTTTACGTCCAAAGGCGAGTGAATAAACAAGGGTGACTCTGCTGTATTACACACTGACTTGATTTTAGCACCTGCTTATTAAGTGAACCAGTAGCTTATGAGGTGTTTGTCATTTGCTGGCACATCATGTTGTTGTTTTTTTAAAACTGGTGCAGTTTCTTAGACCAGCACAGATGCGACTGAAGAGGCGGACAGACAGGATGTAATGTGAGAATGATCGGATCCTGTTGTCCTACCTTGAATAGCTCATGTAGCTCTGTTTCTCTCTTGCACTGTTAAAGGATACTCTGTAATAATGTAGTTTGAGTTGGTTTCAATTTATCAGAAGATTACTATTAGAGCTGCAAATAAGAAACTATTTTGATAATCTCTTTAAATTAATTTTATATTTACCATTTTATTGTAAACGCTTTTTACGTATTGACCCATTCTCTTCAAAGAATCTGCAGATTGAAGGCTATTCCAACAACAACAACAAAAGTCCACAATGATGTATTGTTCTGTAGGAACACACACCTCCTTTGAACAGACTTGTCTTTCTTGTGATGATGTAAGAGACCAGGGCTACAACTGGGGATGTGCACGAGTAATATTACATTTTTTTTCTGATTGGTTATAGTAGCATGCTGTCCAGACTGGCAAAATAGAGTAAAACTATGGATTTGAAATTGCACAGTGATGCCTGGAATAATTTTAATCCTGAAAATACAGTTAAGTGCAAGATGTGCATCGCCAATCTGCCACAACATTAAGGAGAACACCGTTGTAAATTATTTGTGCTTTAGTTACCGTGTTTCAGTGTTGTTGTTACGGCAAGAGTGCATCCACAACAGGAGTAACACCTTCTGGCTAACACTTAACTAATGGTGCTTTTCCACTGCATGGTACGGTCTCGTTACGGCTCAGTTGTGGCGCTTTTCCATTGCATGGTACGATACGGCTTGGTACAGCTCACTTGTGGCGCTTTTCCACTGCATGGTACGGTACTGGTCTGGCTCGGTACGAGCTCACTGTGGCGCTTTCCCACTGCATGGTACGGTTGACGATATGGTTCGATACGAGCTCACTTGTGGCGCTTTTCCACTGCATGGTACAGTACGGCATGGTTCGGTACGGCTCACTTGTGGCGCTTTTCCACTGCATGGTACGGTACGGTATGGTTCGGTACGGCTCACTTGTTGCGCTTTTCCACTGCATGGTACGGTACGGTATGGTTCGGTACGGCTCACTTGTGGCGCTTTCCACTGCATGGTACAGTACGATATGGTTCGATCCGAGCTCACTTGTGGTGCTTTTCCACTGCATGGTACAGTTACGGTATGGTTCGGTACGGCTCACTTGTGGCGCTTTCCACTGCATGGTCCGGTACGATATAGTTCGGTGCGGCTCACTTGTGGCGCTTTTCCACTGCATGGTACGATACGGCTAGGTACGGCTCACTTGTGACGCTTTTCCACTGCATGGTACGGTACGGCTTCGTGCAAGGCTCACTTGTGGCGCTTTCCACTGCATGGTTCGGTAAGGTTCGGCTCAGTATGGCTCACTTGTGGCGCTTTTCCACTGCATTGTACGGTACTGTACGGCTTGCTTTGGCTCGCTTTAAATGGTACCTGGTCTGTTTAGGTTCCAGGCGTACAGTACCGGTACTGAAATGTGACGTGAAACACTGCAGATCACCGATTGGTCAGATGAGAATCGTCAGTACCAGCGTCATTGTATTTGCAACCAATAGACATTGACACGTGAAACCAAACCCGCTAGATTTAAAAAGCCAGTAACAGCACCGCTGTTATCGATCAGTCTATAATCCCACCCACTTTACAGCAATACTAACTGCAGTGGAAAAGCAACCAAGCTAAAGCAAACCAAGCAGTGCCGTGTCAAGCCGAAGTCGTACCAGCAGTGGAAAAGCGAAGCGTGCCGCGAACCGTACTGAGCCGTAACAGCAGTGGAAATGTGCCATAACATTTGGGTCCTCTTGTGTAGATACAAGTTGTAATGTTACGCTATCTGATGAAACTCGGATAGAAAAACTTGCATAGAAATGGCTTCAGGTTAGTGGTACTCTTCAGCTTCACCTCTTACAGCTATTCTTTTTAGTTGTGTCTTTTTAAAAAACATTGAGATCGGTACACAAAATGAAAAATTGACAAAAGCACATTTTGGGGGCACTATCCACGATACATATTGTCACTATATCCACGATAAGTATAGGGGATTATCACGCTGATACGTAGTACTTCCGGATTCTGTGATCTTTGTGCACTGCCACTTCCGTTGAATCATAGAACTTGCTGGCGAACTGATGAAGGACTACACTAATTTTATTTATATGGCATCCCTGGTAAATTAGTCCGATTTGCTAAAGTGCCGGCTGCAAACAAACGTGCTACCTTGTTTTATTTTAAAGTTTTAATCCACTTCTTCAGTCAGGAATCCATGAAAACTTAAGTAGGGTTGGCGTTGTTTTTTCTTAGATTTACAAAGTGGAACAGATCAGTGACATAAATAGCATTCGTCTCAGGCATTGTTGAACTGCGTCGGAAGTGGACATGCACAAAGTTGACAAATCCCACCCATGAAACCCGGAAGCGTGATAATCCTCTATTGTTGCATTTTTGTTTTGTGGTATATTGTTGCACGATATAATGTTACACCCCTAGCCGCTGCTGCTCCTTTCATTTTGTTGTTTATTTTACGATTAAAGTTGTTTAATATCCGCTTCCTTCTTATTTGAACCTGACTGAATAGGAATTTGACTGGCTGATGGTTTCAGAGTGTGTTGATGCGATTAATTGATAATCAAATCAGTTGTCGAATTATTTTAATTATTTTCATAATATTTCATATATTTTAATGAAATTTTCCTATCTGTAACAACTACATTAAACCGCATAGGGAATCTCTCACAACACTTGGCAGCCTGACTCTGTTAAAATATGCTGATGATTTTTTGTAAGCACTTAATAAAGAAAAGGAATTGATGTTTTACTTAGTAGGGCTGTCAACTTTAGTCGTTCAGTCGACTAATCAGTCGAATATTGTCTTAGTCAACTGAAATTCTTTATTGGTCGAACCAGTCGCATTTTTTTTTTTTTTTTTTGCCAATAGAAATACATTTTCAATGATTTACTCCCTGATATTTATTCCTTTATAAAGCAGTTATTTATTACTGTATTCTAAATATAATTAGCCTATGTTTTATCCCCAACTTTAAATGCTTTTAGGCTATTTCTTGTAACTGCGCCACAGTTTAGCGCACACACATAACACACTCGGGAACCGCACCTACTGGCTGCGCTGCTGCTCGCGCTCAGTAAGGGATGTACTGATAGGTGGTTTTGCTGTATTCATTCAGTTCACGCTACTTTCATCGACAGAATGTCCAAGAAATCTAAATCTTTTGTACTGGCTACATGTTTGTGGAGAGTAGGCGACGGTGGCGACCGCGTTGCTCCATTATGAGCGCGCACATCGCGTGCCTATTTGAAATCAAACTCAGCAGCGCAAAAGGCGTGAGCAGCTCTTTTAGCGGCTTTATCATACTGACTCAATCGATTGTTTTCTTAATAGGTTTTTATCTGTACACTTGACTCATTTGAAAGTAGCCTAAATAATGTAACAAAACGAAATTAAACTTATATGCTATCTTACAACACAGCCTAGATTTCAGATAGTTTTTTTAGGCTATTTTGTCTGTTGTTTTAAGACGCCTAACAGATCGGCTGGACAAAAGTTAACCCATAGCTTTGTAAGTAAAGAAGAATACAGCCTGTATAAACGAGAGCTTTTGTTAGGATTTTGCATTATGTGGCAGATAGCAGGTATATTATTTTGTAGCGTGTGGTGTGATCAGGTGCGCGATTGTGACCGTCAGTATAGACCAAGGACAGAGCTCCTCACTTGCAGTTAAACAAATCACTTAATTTTCAAAGAATTGTATTATTATTATAGTTTTATTTATTTTCGATGTTTTTTCGTTGTTGTTTTATAAATGCTCTATGACAATTGTTTAAAAATGTTCAATCAAAACATCCGTTTTTTTTTTTTAGTCGACTAATCGTCGCGCAGGACAAGACCTTGGTCGACTAAGGATTTCTTTGGTTGAATACAGCCCTATTACTTTAGTGGTGTCGGAGTTTTGGACCCCTGTGTGTATAAAAAAAGCTTTTGCATTTAAACAAGTAGCCGCTGATTTCATATCTCAAAGTGAGAGGTTTCAGGGAATTATTTGAAAACCACAAAGCATTGGTTAAGATATGATTACCCAGAAGTGTTACTTAGTATTATCTCTTATGTGTGCTGATACTGTCATGGTAAGAGTCATTATAATAACTTTTTGTTTCTGCTCTAATTATAACCCTTTATTTTTCTATTTCTCTTACCCAGGCGTCTGAAAGATGGTGGACCGCTTGGCAGAACAGTGAGGCCAACTCTAAGCGCATCGGGTTTGGTGGAAGCATGCTTCGGCACTGCAGGTCAACCGCTGGCCATCCCAGGTCGAGTGCTCATCGGGGAGGGTGTTCTCACAAAGCTGTGCCGCAAAAAGCCCAAAGCCCGGCAGTTCTTCCTCTTCAATGACATCCTGGTGTACGGCAACATCGTCATCCTGAAGAAGAAATACAATAAGCAGCACATCATCCCTCTGGAGAGAGCGTCACCATAGACACTGTGGATGATGAAGGCGAACTACGCAACGGCTGGCTCATTAAAACGCCCACCAAATCCTTCGCCGTCTATGCTGCGACGGCAACAGAGAAGTCCGAGTGGATGAGCCACATCAGCAAGTGTGTTTCGGACCTGCTGGAAAGAAGCGGGAAATCTCCCACCGCGAGCACGCAGCGGTCTGGGTGCCCGACTCGGAAGCGACCGTTTGCATGCGCTGCCAGAAGATGAAGTTCCACCCCCGTCAACCGCCGCCACCACTGCCGGAAGTGCGGCTTCCGTCGTGTGCGGCCCCTGTTCAGAGAAAGTTCCTGCTGCCCAGTCAGTCCGTCCAAACCAGTGCGTGTGTGCGAGTTCTGCTACAAGCAGCTCTCCACGGGCGCCTCCCACTCGGACAGCCGGCATGGTTTGGAGTATTCCAGCAACAACGGAATGTCGGACGACGACGACTGAAGACGACAGCAGTGACTAAAGGTCGCTTTTAGGAATATCTTGATATTTTAGTCTCGCTGAATTTTCATTCAGGGTTTGCAAAGGTTCCTGTGGCAATAACACTTACCCGAAAACTATTAAAGGCTCGTGCGCATATGATCAAAAGGTTTGATATGGAAATGTTCCTGCGTATTCATAAACACTACTTGCCTGCTCGTTCCTCACTTTCACATTCATTTCGCTCCATAGGCCATTTTTCACATAGATGTATTTCTCGGATATGGTGCTCTTTCATCAACTTTATTTGAACCCGTTTCTACCTTTTTGCTACTTTATTCTCTCTGCTACTATGCTGCTATCACTTGGAAATGGAGAATGCTGGGTAATGTGATTGCGGGCTGTTACTAGACATACATTCCCTCAGGTGAAACTATGTAGTGCATTAGAACTAGATTTTAAAACAAGGAGCTGCATTTAATGCTTTGAAACAACTAACCACTAACAAACAAAAGTGTGTTTGGGTGGAAGTCTGTTTCTCACTTAGTCAGTTTCTAGTAATTGCTAATGACAAATCAGATAGATGCTACTAAGCTTGTAAATGTGTATATAATGCTGTCGTGTTGCATAATTTCATCATCTGATAAGGTCAGTCGCTGCCTCAGTGCCTTATTTATCCTCAGGAAGTAGATCCTGGAAGTGAGAAAATTAGAATAAAGTTTGACTTGGGTCAATGTTTTTTTGACTTTCAGCATGCCACCTTTTGATACCACACCACATGATATATCCTGTTTAGAGGCACACAGGGTAACATTCAGTGACCTTATGACTAGTTATGATCAACTAGAACATCAGTTCCAGTTGATTACAGTCCAAATCATTGTTATCTGAGGTTCAAATAGCTTGTTGCATCTCAGTATCTTGCATCTGTACTCCACATGCTGGTGTCTCTCTCCTGCCCTGACTTCAACTCTATAGAAATATACACGCTAACATGCAGCTCTTCACTAAGGCAAAGCCCTTTCTAATTGAAAGGTTAGCAAGGTCATATGTAAGGCCATGACTGTAAATCCTACAGATTTTGACTGGGAATCGAAAGCATTATGAGGAAGTGACAGCCACACAGACACCTTTTTTTAAAAATTGGCTGTTCAACACAATAAAAACTGCACTAACATTTTTCCAAAGTGGTGTTTTACACAGTGGTATAGTGGTGTTGGACTCTTAAAGAAGTGCAGTAGGATATTTCATCAACGATCTACAGTCATTTTTCCTACACACAAGTCAAGCTTGTGGGAAGAATCAGCTGAACTTCTTGACTGTCTCAGTCTGAATACTCTGATCACCTGTGTCAGAATAACAAACTGACATTAAAAAGGGAAACTAACTCTGGCTAAACAGTCCGCTCAGACCGTCTAGTTTATATGCAACGAGATACACTTGAGTGAAACTTTTTGTTCTGCTTTTTTACACATTTGTGTGTTCTTATTTGAGATTTAGACATAGGTTTACAGTGATTGACTTAGAATAATCTAATCTTGCTTCTGGAACATAACAGTAGAAGCTATATATGGCATAATGTTGGATATAATGAAATGTTTTAACCTGAGATGGTTTCTTTGTTTTAATTCAACTTATGTTGTAATATTCTGCTTCAGTTGTAATATCCTGAGATAATTGTTTTGATTTTCCGTGTTGTAAACTTTGTACAGTTTTTTTGATATATATTTCAGTCTTATTTGGGTTTGCAGCTGTTTTTTCTTTTTCGTAGCATTTCCGTGTGGTTCATGTGTGCATTTCCTGAACACCTCTGGATCAGCTACCACACACTTTACCCTCTCTGTAAACCACAAGAGAGGGGTGGAGCCTATGTGTAGGATGTGGGCGGGATTAGAAAATGGCCTGGAAATACAAGATCATTAATAATTCTGAGCAAAGCATCAGAGTATAAACAGGATTGGCATTTACTTTCAATTTATTCTACTATCCAATTTCTCTGAACATGTCATTTAAAATTCTCTGTTCTTGAATGGATTTTTGGGTATTGACTGTTTTCTTGTACATTTTTGCATTCTTAATACCCATTTAAAACTCTGAAAGGGCTGAAAACTGAATGTAATTGGTCATATCATCATTATTGGATACTAATTTTGAGGAAATATATGCATTGCTTAAACTCTTGTGCCTTGTCTTATGTAATACTGGCCAAATCCAAATAACCGTTCTAGAACAGATTAGACTACGTTAACACTGTTAGATGGTTATAACGGTTCAGACCTGAATCATGTCAGGACAATATCTCTTGAATATTTGACTGAATTTTTGACTGAATATCTGCATTGGTTTCTATGATGATCACGTTGAGTTGGTGTGTATGCTTATGCCAAAAAACAAAACAAAAAAAAACACAACAGCAACAACGTTTGCAGTACAGACGTTGTCTAACAACACAACATACATGCTGCCTTGTGCTTGATTATTATGTTTTATGAAGCAGTGCAGAAATATGAAGAAATAAATTGTATATATATATATATATATATATATATATATATATATATATATATATATATATACAGCTATGGACAAAATTAAGAGACCACTGCCGTTGCTGATTTGGCAGTGGTCTCTAATTTTGTCCATAGCTGTATATATATAATATATATTTTATATATATATATATATATATATATATATATATATATATATATATATATATATATATATATATATATATATATTTTTTATATATATATATTATATATATTTTATATATATATATATATATATTTTATTTTATTTTATTTTTATTTTTTTTTGCTGTTCACACTTGATAAATATGATCTGATTCTAATCGGATATGCACAAAAAAAACCTGATCTTGGCTGACAGTTGAACAAGACTTGCATGTCACCAGAAGTTGGGATCACAACCACACTGAACTCTTATCTATGTTCAGACTGCCCACAAAAAAAGATTTTCTCAAATCTGATCTTTTCAGGCAGACTGTCCACACTATTATTTGCAAGCGATCAAATATGATTTGTGTCCGGACTTAGCCAACCTATCTGCATGGTGACGTATTCAGCTCTCCAAATAAGCTTGCAATTGCAGAAGCTTCTCCATTAGCAAATGCTGAAATCTTTGGACAAACTATTTTTACTATACAAGTAGTAAACGCTTTCAACATTTCTTGTCACCAGTTGTGAAGTTGGTGTGTGATGCAAAAGACCGTTTAAAATCCGATTTGACAGCCAGAGCGTTCCAGAACGGACACTCATCTAAAAAATGGATTGGAATCACATTTCAAAACAACTCCATATGTGGTTGGAATCAGTTTTTTATCAGACTTTCAAAACCCATCTGCATAAAATCTGGATATGCAAAAAAAATATAATCTAATTTCAGCTAGCTGTCTAAACAGGGCCTGGTCAGTGTGAATGGATAATCAGTCTGTTATAGACTTGCAGTCTATTTGTGTGAACCTTTTTACGGTAATCTGTGCCACATGATGTCACGAGGTAATATGGTAAAGAGGATTACAACATTTCTTGTCACTGGAGTTAATGTGTTTTAATTCCTTATTTGACATGTTTTTCTTGTTTTATGTTTGATCATCATTTTTCTTCAACATTTGGCTTATAATGCACAAATGGTCCCTAAAATCTAGCAGTTTATTTAGAATAATGAGTATTAAGGACTGTGACTGTGTTAATGGCACTCTTTTGAAACAAACCACTGAAGTCTGAAAAGCAAAAATCACACATTTCCGTGAAGCTTGATTGACAAGCAAGGAACTAGGTTGTTAAATCAAGAGTGCTGTGACATGACTGTCAGCAATATTCGGTCATTTGCCACTCAATGCCTTCATCGAATTGACTGTCTGGATTTTTAATAGAGGATACACCTAATCCCAGAACTGCTGGGAAATTTGTGGGACATTTTAATTAAACCCTGACCACCAGACCATGAAGAATATTTGGGCGTGTCTATAATTATAAGTTATAACAGGTTTCATTGCAGATTATTGTAGTATATGATAACCTGTTGGAGCTCTTTGTTTCTCTCAGCTGCAGATGTTGAACCCTTCTGCTCTGCACATGGGGATTATGCTGCTGATATAAGCGATTATATATCACGTGCATGTTGCGACGAGACAAATCTTCATAATTCAAACCGTTATCATTGTGTGGAAAGCTAGAGTTCAAGGATTTTACATGCTATGACCTTTGAATTTTTGGAAAGTGGAAATCAGTGACCAACTGACCATAATAATCTCTGGTCTCCTGTGCTAATACGAAAGTTGACCATATATTATACACGTTGGCAAGCACAGTTTAAGACTCTGAGAAATTAAAAGATATGCAGACCCGGCTGGTGTTGTACATTTTAAAGCATTATTCAAGGATTAGTTTGCCCAAAAATGAAAATTAATACTTTTTTTTACCCTCAAGTTGTTCAAAATTTCTTTCTTCTGCTAAACACAAAAGATATTTTGAAGAATATGGTAACCAAACAGTTAATGGGCCCCTGACTTTCATATGAATATGGAAGTCAACAGCCCATCAATTGTTTGGTTACTGACATTCTTCAAAATATAATCTTTTGATAAATGGTAAATTATTTTGAGGTGAACTATCCCTCAGAGCTGTGTAGTTCATGAGTGTAGTCTGTAGGCTGTAGAGACTGTGAATCCTGTCTGTACTCTGCAGTCACATGGTGTTTCTTCATAAATCATTCGCCCTTTGCCTTTCAGTCATGGTTATTTAAATGTTCTGCCTTTAGTCTCCGAGAAAGTGCCATTTTGAAGAGATAAAGCGAACAAAAGGAAAGACATGTGCTTAGTATTTGTGAATAAAAGAAGTTGGTGAGTTAAGTAAAATTAATTTAAATTATTCTTTGAAACTTTCTCTACATCGAGATGAGCTTAAAGGAATAGTACCGCCCTTAAATAAAATGCCCCCCTTTTAATCCATACAGTTTAGTATATGGTAAACGAAACAGGAGCGACATATGCAAATGGTAACATAATTTTTCTTTGGGCAACTATACATTTAAACGAACAGTTTACTGTAAAATGAAGTCAAGAAAACAAAAATCTTAAAATAAAAATAGTTTTATTGCTTCAGAAGTATATGATACGGATTTTAATTGACACGAATGGTGTTTTTATGAATTGATTAAAATATGTTTATAGGCCCAGGTTATGTACAATTCTCGCAGTTTTCAAATTAGAAGTTACAGCAAAGAAATAAAAAAATATGCAGTGTATAATGGCGTTCCAAGTTTGAATTTAAATCTTGAACTGAAAAATCAAAATCGTTTTGTTGTTGTTAATGATATGCCTGCATTATCAAGCATCAGTTATTAACTGATGCTTGATTGACAGAATGCACTTCTGGTATCAGATGCATTTCAATGAGGTTGGGATCTGTCTGTTTGTAGGTGTTGAATGCATGGTCGGATGGAAGGAAGAAGCTGGCAGAATGGATAAGATTCACCATGACAGTTTTACAGTGTGTCATTATGATAGCTAAAGAGCGACCCCTTCTGGCATCAGAAAGTTGTGTACTTTTTTTTTTTTTTTTTTTTTTGGAACAAACTGACTGTCGAGATTTTTTTAAGCTGTATTCTGCCGGGTCCATGAACGACCTGAAACAGAAAAAGATACAATAAAAGGTGAGGAAAATGTTGCTTCTGATGATGTAAAATACCAATGGCAGTCTCTATACCAGCAATTGCACAGAAAAATATGCTCTGCATGTAATCAGAATTTCTGCACGTCCAAAAGTAGTAAGTAAAGACTAAGTCACATAAATAACTTCCAAATCTTGCTCATTAGATAGTGTTGTTGATTATTGAAGTTTACCTCCATATTTAGGCTACTTGAACGTGTGACTTGGTAGTAGCCTAGCTCTGCTAGCCCAGTTCAAATGTAGGTGCATTTTAAAATGTTAGTTCACCCAAAAATGAAAATTCTGGCGTAACTACTTAACCTCATATCGTTTCAAACCCGTAAGACTTTAGTTCATCTTCGGAACATAAAAGAAGATATTTTTAATGAAACCTGAGGGCTTTCTGTCCCTCCATTGAAGCTACGCAACTATATTAATGCTTCAAAAGTTCCTAAAGAGATTGTAAAACTAAT
Source organism: Hybognathus amarus (assembly GCA_030378365.1). NCBI lineage: Eukaryota > Metazoa > Chordata > Actinopteri > Cypriniformes > Leuciscidae > Hybognathus > Hybognathus amarus. The sequence continues at coordinate 310,433 of JAQIUQ010007164.1, forward strand.
ACATATGAATTGAGCGGGTTAGTATACATTTTCTGAAGAGACTCGATCATTTTTGTGATGAACAGATTTAATTTCGGCTTTTATACACATATAAACATTGATCAACGAACAAAGCTCAAACTGTGCTCCGTAACGCATGAACCTCATTGGTTCTCACACGTCAATTCGAACATCTTCCGTTTACCTGATGTGTCAGATGATCAATATGTGAATAAAAGACTAAATTAATTCAATTCATCATATAAATTCAAGCGATACGTCTCCTCAGAAAATGTGGACAAAACCACTCAATTCTATGGATTCGTTTTACGATCTTTTTAGTCTTTATGAACTTGAAGTGTCAAAGTGTCAGTTAAGAATAGCTGTCAATGGAGGGACAGAAAGCTCTCGGATTTTATCAAAACATATCTTCATTTGTTTTCCAGAAATGAATGAAAGTCTTCTGGTTTTAGAATGACATGAGGGTGAGACTTTGAGGGTTTCATTTTGGGTGAAATAACCCTTGAATGCAACGTCTGTTCTTTACTGTTCCTTTAACCAAAATGATCAGGATATGAGGCTTTCATCTCTCTGTGTTCGCCTTTTAAAAATGCTGGATGTGCTTTTGCCCTTTGTGTCTAATAGCATAATGCATGAGAGTAAGAGGAAGATCTTCTCTGTCTCCTTAACACCCACCATTATGCAATAGTCTGCTCTGTGACCGGACAATTAAGAGCCGGCTGGGCTTTCTGATATTACATCGCTTTGTGTAACACGCGACCCCCAACAACACTGCACAAAAGGCTTCATTTTCAAGCTTTGATTGTGCTTTTATAGTAGATTTTTGGTCCTTTTTAGAGCTTGACAGCGCTGTGAACCATTATAAGTCAAAAGCAGTGTAATGATTTTTCCTAAATGTCTTCTTTTATGTTCCACAGAAGATAACAATACACGGCCTTGAAACAACCATTTACATTTTTAGCTTTACTATTTCTTTTTCATACACAGCTAATATTGAAGGTCACCAGTGCAGCACAAGAATAATGTTAATTGGATGTGAAAATGTCAAATTATTTCTCTTCTCTAGAAACATTGAGGCAATTTTACAACAGATTTACACATTTTCTGAAGAAAAAAACATTGAATTTGCTAAACTCACCAACAATGCTAATAGTCAGTGTTTACCGTGGTGTTGATAGGGTCACCGTGATTTTGCCAAGCGACATATTTTGTTGATCTTGGAACAACATTTCTGTTTGAAAATTTTCTTTCTTCAATTGAAAAGAAATTAAGGTTTTTGATGAAAACATTCCAGAATTTTTCTCCATATAATGCACTTTAATGGGAACCAAACGGTTCAAGGCCCAAAAGACAGTTTCAGTACAAACTGTTCAAAGGGCTTTAAACAATTCCAGACAATGAATAAGGGTCTTATCAAGCAAAACGATTGCTCATTTAAAAAAAAAACGCTAAAAACGCTCGCCTTGCTCTGTTCTGAGATGCACGTCGTGACTCTCCTGTTCGAACTCGTTCATCACAATGAACAAATCTTTTTTCAAGTCACTTGGTTCATTCAATGAACGAAATTAATGAATTGACTTGGGAAAGATTCGTTCATTTATTTTTGATGAACGAGTTCGAACAGGAGGGTCACAAACGTGCATGTCAGAACAGAGCAAGGCGACTATTTGAGCTTATAAAAGTTAAACTTTTTTTTTTAAATGAGCGATCGTTTCGTAGATAAGACCCTTATTCATCTTCTGGAATCGTTTAAAGCCCTTTGAACAGTTTGCAGTTTGCACTGAAACTGTCTTTTGGACCGTGAACCGTTTGGTTCCCATTAAAGTGCATTATATGGAGAAAAATCCTGACCAAAAACCTTAATTTCTTTTCGACTGAAGAAAGAAAGACATTGACATCTTGGATGACATGGGGGTGAGTAAATTATCAGCAAAGGTTTTTTTAAAAGTGAACTACTCCTTTAAGTCATAAGCAACCCTATCCTATCTCTACCCCTACCTAAACATAAGTTATCCCTAAAAATCAGAGGAAAATGATAGGTGAATAACTCTGATGTAAAAGTTCCTAAACCAGGTTGAACTTGACATTTAATTTGTACACTTGTCCCTCAAATTTGATTGGTTGATTGGAAAAATGTTGATTGTTCTTGGTGAAATCACATTGACATTTGTGATATTAATGTGTTGTGACAGGTTGCTATGACATTGATAGGTGGTTGCTAGGGTGGACTGGATGGTTTCTACTGAGTTGATAGCTATAAGCTTACAGTCTATTCTACTGTGATACAGTGTTTTGTTATTTCCATAGTATTTAATTTTACTTTATTAATATACAAAACCTTAAAAATAAACATAGGCCTACTTAATGTTGAAGTATTTGAATTCTATTTGAACCACATGTTATAAACAATGTCCATCAATGCAGTAATCAAAACAATCTTAATATGCATGTTCTCTCATTCACCATCCACCACAGTAATCACTCACGTTATTCTGTTTCCCAAAACAAAATTGCGATATTTTGAATGAATGAACGAACAAACACAATTTTAAAGCTATTAACTTTCATCTATAGTGGAATCCACTGAAACCTGTGGATAATGGTTTGGAAATTGCTTTTCCTCAAGGAAATGTGATTGACTGTGACAACGTGGCAGAGCCATGGTGTGTGGCTTTATTTAGATTCTGCAGAATGGATCAGTGGGAAAAAAAGCTCCACAGCTTCGGCTTGATGAATGCCATCTTATCAAAGGCAACACTTCTTGTGCAAGAGAAATGGTATTTACAGATATCTAAGGTTTGAGAAGTGTTTCATTGCCGTGATTCTCATGCGTCTGACTTTGCCTTCACATTCATGCACCTAGATTTCCTTTCCTTTCTGATTTATACCCCAAATACTATTAATAAAGTATTAAAGTACTATTAATAATAATTAAATAATATACCAATAAATTAATAAAGCATTTATTATATGGTCCACATGTGTGGTTTAAAAAAAAAAAAAATCCCAGATCTTAATGTTACTCATCCTGTCGTTTTGTCATGTTGTACTGTTCAAACTTGCATAATGCATGGTAATTTATTTTGTAAAGACAATGTCTGCCTTGACAGGGTTAAATGAATAAATCCCCGCTAAGAGCCAAAATCAAACTGATTGGATAAGATGTTTACAAAAGGTTTCGCAGCACTTGTCAGTTCACTAAATCCATGTCAACGTTAAGAACTAATAGCTAGGAGAATAGACGTATGCAGTAATTAGTAGGTCAGGAATGTGCTGTAATGTGGCAGGCAGAAGATGAGTGCGTGACTGGTATAATTGTGTGCGTTTCTGAAAGAGTGCAAAGGATGTACTTCACATCCGCTCAAGCGATGCCAGGTGGTGGGTGGAAAAATCTCTCTCCGTCTAAAAGCTGTGAGATAACACCTAATAAGTGGTTACAACAGTAACACACACCCTCCATAGGCTACACAGAGCAACTGGGGATGTTCATGTTACTGTACACTTGCACAAACAGTTGGTATCTTCAAGAAAAAAACTCTCCCTGTTACAATTCATTATAGAAATTATTAGGAGACAATTTAAAATCATATTGGAATGTTTGGAATCTGTAGAATCTTTTATCTTTAGAAAGAAAATGTATTCTACAGGATATGAACAACAACTTTGACATGTTTAACATTTAACATAAACTTCAGCATCCAAAAAAAAAAAATAGATCATCCATCTTTACATCATCAGGAATATCCATCCATCCATCCATCCATCCATCCTGGAGCAACATTCCTGTCCGAAGATTTAATCCTAATCCCGACCCTACCCTACCCATAAATTATTCCAAAAAACAGGGGAAAATGATTGATGAATTACAGTGACCTATAGTTCCTAAATGTTGGGTCATTGTCAGCTGATTACAGAGAAAATAACCCAGCATCATAATCAAAATGCTCAACCCAGCATATGGGTTTAAAAATAACCCAGCATTTTTTAGAGTGTAGAAGCATCTAACTCTGGTTGTAAGCCTAAACTTGACAAACTGTAAACTTGTCCCTCAAATCTGATCAAGATATCCATGGAAGCTTGTTTCCACCACTTAATGAAAAATAAAAAAGGTAATTGCGACTTTTTATCTCACAATTCAGATTTTTTTTCCGACATTTGCGAGTTTACATCTCGCAATTCTGACTACATTTCTCAGAATGGCGAATATAGCCTTAAGTCACAATTGCGTGATATAAAGTCGCAATTGCGTGTTATAAAGTCAGAATTGTGAGATATACAGTCAGAATTGCAAGATATAAAGTCGCAATTGCGTGTTGTAAAGTGAGAATTGCGAGATATAAAGTCTTGCAAGATATAAAGTCGCAATTGCATGTTGTAAAGTCAGAATTGTGAGATATAAACTATTCTGAAGGGGGAAACGTTTTTTTCCTCTTTAGAATTGGCCTGATAACTCGCTATTGCGAATTTATTATGTCAGAATTTCAAGATAAAAACTCACAATTATGTGTTATAAACTATTATTTTTCCATCTTTGGAGAATCCGAATTCGGAAGAGAGACGTTGCCTAGCAACACGCCCCTTTCCTCGGATTTCTCCTCTTAATCGAAAAATCGTAAGACACCAGCAAATCCGTTTCAGAATTCAGATGGCTGCGCCTGATTTGTAAATATGAATTGTTTTCATTGTTTTTGAACCGCTTTTGTATTTTAAATGACTATATTATTAATGACTGATTATAATCACTTGTCGTATTGCTGCGTCCCTGTGTACCTAGGTATGGGAATTGGTTGTTGTGAGTAGCCTACAATGTTGCTAGCAGAAGATTAAAATGAAAGACATGAAATAAAGTGAACATTTTCAAGTTCAAATGGCTGCGTTTCGATAAGTTGTAGGCTAGCCATAATATTTTTTTTTTAATGTAAGTGCCTGGTATTCGGCCAGTGCTACCATTACAACAGCTTTCCGGGTGGCATCCATTTTTTCTCCGACTCTGACTCGCAAAACATAATAGAACGCTTGAAGTGTGAATGTGACGTCATTTCTGAGGTCCGAGCTTGGTTTCGTTGGCTATAATCAGAATTAGAATGTAAACTCGCAATTGCTGAGAAAGTCAGAATTGTGAGTAAAAAGTCTCAATTCTGTCTTTTTTTTTAACAATTGCGACTTTATTTCTCAGAACTGCAGCTTTATTTTCTCAGAACTGCGACTTTATTTCTCAGAAATCTGCAGACTTTATTTCTCTAGAATAGTGACTTTCTCGCAATTTCGACTTTATTTCTCACAATTCTGACTTCATATTTCAATTGTGAGATAAAAAGTGCAATTTTTAAAAACATTTTTTTTTTATTCAGTGGTGGAAACAAGCTTCCATAGATATCACATATGAAAACTGCATTGATGTTTACTCTTAAATGCATTTCGTATGATATTCTAATTAAAAAGTCTTGTTAAAGCGGGTTACATCTCTGTGTATCTGGGAATCTGTTCTTTCAGAAGTAAGATTCTTATCCCTCAGAATTTACCAGCTGAAACCTCAAAGTAGGCTATACCAATTTCACACTCATAACCCTTGTTTGGTTACCTGAAAGCTGTGTGAAAATACCCATAAACTGCATGCTCTGAAATTTCATTACAAGTGCACTGCACATTTATCTTTACACACAATCATGCTCTTAGAAGCGTTCTTTTCTTCAGCAACTTACTTTACAAATAAAGTGCACAACTCTCACTGAACGTGCAAAAGCTTTCAGCAGATGCCGAAGTGTAGAGAGAAAATTTGAAAGAAAATAATTACTATTTTTCCCTCATAACCTATGTCCCAGTCTGTGGTCTAACATCACTTGAAGCCTTGGATGATAAACAGGACTCTGAGGTTTTCATTCTGAGTTTTACTTCTGATCTCTTTAAAACTCTAGTCTCAAGGTTTTTATAATAAAAGTCGCTAATGGATGGATGCTTTTTCTCCTCTTATTCAGCTGCACTTTGCTGCCTGTGATGTTCTGCTTCATTGTTCAGACACCATAAAAGCTCTTATCATGAACCTAATGAAATCTGTGTTGAATATCCCATATTTGATCTGTAAAGAGCATGAGGTTATTATTATAATCAGCCATGTGTAAGTTAGTGTGTTTTACCTGTTTGCAGGTTGTCATTGAGATGAAGCTAAAGAGATACTGAAGGTTTAATCTTCTTTGGTACATGTTTCTGGACAGTGTTCAGGTCTATACCACATGAATTTGTTTTCCAAATCTCTTTGCAATTGGGGATGTGAGCCTATCCAAGAAGATAGGGCATCTGATCAATGCTCTGAAACACAGTCTGCATCTAGAACAACCACAGAACCTGTTCATTTTGAGACCTGAACTTATCTGATATCTCCATTTTGAACTTCACCTGAACTTATCTGAAGTCTATCTGCTATCTAAAGTCTATATTTGTGAAACCAGCCTTTGATGATGGTCATGAGACCAAATCAATATTTTTATACTTTTTTGCAAGTATTAATAGTGTTTTTTACATTTAAAAGTCCAAATTATTTAGTCACCTTTCATTGCTGTGCTGATGTTGGTGGTTGGAAAGATTTTGTATGTCTTATGCTCACCAAGGCTGCATTTATTTGATCAATGAAAATACAGAAAAGACAATCATATTGTGAAATATTTCTTTTTAAATGTTTTATATTTGTCATGTATTCATGTGATGGCAAACTGAATCAAATCTTCACACTTGTTATCCATTTTGTTGATTGGTCTGGTCTGTCTATTTAAGCTTTGTTTCATTCAGTTCATTGCTACACTTTTACCCTGGACATTTTGTAACCCGCTTTCATAAGTACAGTGTGTTTTATTTCAAACGATGTGATCGATAGGCTACATGCGTTGGACATAAAAGGTTTACTGAACAAAGTAAATAGCATTAGTTTGAAATCTGGAAGTGGGACTTAGAAATGCCAAGTAGTTGACATCAAGTGCCCTTGAAAAACAGCACACAATTACTGTTGTACAATTAATCTTCATCTCCTTGAGACACCAGGAGGAATACAACATTAATTACAGCCTAAATTGAACACATGTGCAACAGATTCAGAAAGGAAGTTAATTAAATTATTGTGAAAGGAGGTCTGTTGTGCTTTTTCTAGTTTGGTTGTAATTGTTATTGCTTCCAGTTTTTAATAAAGAAAGCTTCTCTCAAACCATGACTTTGCTGAATAGCTACATAAAAACACAAGGCAGTCAAAAGTGTAATTTCTATGCATTTGACAGATCTACAACATAGCTTTTTCCTGACACTGGTGCCAAATTGATTTTCCATCTAACTAGGTCATTCAGTTTTAATTTTTAATTGCTGTGCATTAGCATATGTCAGTTCTGATGTTATGATATGACCTTTTTGAGATTCATTCCAATGCCGTTGAGCATAGTGAATTAAATTCTCTTGCTAACTTTGCCAATACATTTTTTTGTTATTTTGCAGAACCCTGATGCAACGGTTAACAACCTCAAAGACCGTGGCAGTTGTCAGCACTGTAGCATCAAGATGCTGAGAGCAAAGAGAAAATTGACAGTGCAATGTTCTTGTCTGATGTGAAGATGATTGTGAGTCTGAGCATGAGTGCATGATGTGAAGGGAAGTTCTACAGAACAGACAGTTGTTCAATCTGAACATTTAGAAACACACAGTTCTATGCCTTTGGCCTTTGATAGAGCTCACCTATAGGGATATATAGATCTGAGAAATTGTCCAACATAATTTATTTGCACATCATATGCCAATTTTTTGTTGTTTTTTGCGTTCGTGACTCTCCTGTTTTCTCTCATTCATCAAAATGAATTAATCTTTTTTAAAGTCATTTTGTTCATTTAACGAACAAAATGAACCAAATGACTTTAAAAAAGATTTGTTCATTTTGACGAGTCTGAACAGGAGGGTCACAAACGCACATCACAGAACAGAGCAGGCGAGAATTTGTGCTTATAAAACTTATACTTTTTTATTATTTATTAAATTACCAATCGCTTTCGCTAGATAAGACCCTTATTCATCGTCTGGTGTTGTTTAAAGCCCTTAGAAGCTGCACTGAAACTCTCATTTTGGCCTTGAAACTGTCCATTGAAAAATCCTGTAGGCCTAATGTTTTCATCAAAAATCTTAATTTATTTTCCACTGAAGAAAGAAAGACATGGATATCTTGGATAGAGGTGAGTAAATTATCAGCAAAAGTTGTTTTTTTTTTTTTAAGTGAACTAATACTATCACTATTACTCATAAATAGTCACTTGTCACCACCTACTGGCATAATGATTTAACCTGCACAAAGAGTCAGAACTGGAACTAACTGGTTTGTTTCACTGAATTCGGAATAGTAATTATTCTAGTAGTCTAGAATTTTTACTATTTGTGCCATACAGTATATTTTACAGAAATAGTTGACATAGAATTTATGTTCAGTTCAGAGATACAATAAATTAACGATTTGTTCAATCAATCTGATCAAAGCCTACTATTGTCGCAAGTTCCATCGTTACAAATAAAGTTTAAATAAAATTGCGATCATGAGTTGGCCAAAAATACTTTTGGGTTTTTGTTCAAGAACGAAACACGTGATGTGTCACAGTGAGTAGTGAATCATTTCCTCAACCGATTTTTTCATTCACTCTTGTTCATTCATGAATGGTGAACCCTATGGGTGAACCTGCTTTGTTTTGCTCGGAGACGGAAGTGATATACAGGCTGGTTACTTCCGGGTTCTGGACTGGCTGCAGTAACACGTCTCTGTCCATGCGGGGCGCTCGCGGTCGAGTGCAGAATGAATGGGAGTCAATGGAGTTTCACCCCCAGAAATCCACTTTCTCAGGATGTAATTTTTTCTCAAGTAATTTGAAAGTTGCATTTAAAAGGGAGAGCTAAGATAATACACTCAGCTGAAAATTAAATTTTTAAGTTCATTTATCTATTCTAAAAATCCGTTCAAAAATGTGATGACGTCACACAATAGCAGAATGCTAGCGTGTTCCGGCCAACAACGGCCTAACCTGTAAGAAATCAAAAGGACATAAGTACTCGTTCATTCGACTTTTGGCCTATAATCTATATTGAACTTGTGGAATCAACAATAAAATCTATGTTAATTTAACGACAAGCAGGTGAAAGAGACACATTTAGCCGTTTATCCCATAGACTCCCATTCATTCTGCTCTCGCCCGCGATCACCTCCAGTGGAATTCTAACGGAACTGCAACCAAGATGATACACAATGGGGCTAATAGGAAGTGCCAAGGCTCTCCGTTAGACGGGCTCTGATAGTTCCCACATGACGTCACAACATACGGGCATTTGCTGACACGGCGCCATTGCTGAAGGCAAAACATTGGAAAAAGCTAAACGAAGTGAAATGAGTTTCGTGCTAAAAAGTGAAAATGTTCATCTCCTGCTGGGTCAATGGAAGATAAAATCGTGCCGGAGGTTTCAAGTTAAATCGGGATTTTACACTATACCCGTCATTAGACTGCATGGATGTGAGAAACTAGGCTTTTGTCAGAACAACGACGGAGATTATGGTTGACAGGATAAACAGGAAAGAAACTCACTCAAAACACGCAAGAATTTGTTTGACAAGAGCACAATGTTGTGTTTTGTTGCGAGTGTAAACAAATAGAAGGCTCTTCGTTAGACGGGCTCTGATATTACAGAAAGCACCGGTGACTTTTTCAGGGAACATATATATTAAGTTGGGCAGGCTATGGCTTTTTAATAGACTCAGATAGTCTAGCATCACGCTGACTTCGCTATGATGATGACTATTTTTCCATTGAATGCACTTGAGCAAACGTCACCAAACCAACCCTCGGCAATCTGATTACGCCTCCAGATAAAGGTAACGTTACATGAAAATACTGTATCTGAGGCAAAGCTGCATAATCGTGCTCAGTGCTTCCTACTGCATACGGATCAACACCAGAATGCAAATATTCGCACTGTACCTCTCTCTTGTTTTAATAGTCTCTTTATAATCTATTTCACTTTGTCTCTTCATTATTTGCGTAACATTATAAACAGAAATAAATATTTGTTTGTAAAACAACATTCTCTGATAAAACTTGGTAAACACCCATGGTAAACAGCGCTGCGTATGCAATCAAAGATGTCGTTTCCGGGGAGGTCACGTGACATTTATTTGCCTGTGGGAACTATATGTTATTGTGGTTTCGTTTGGAATAAATGAACAATGATATGGCCAATATAGCGTCTAAAACGTAAGTTGTTAAATATTAACTTATTGTTTATCTTGTATAAAAGCAATATTTGCTCACAATCGCAATAGTCTTGATTGATATCAGTGTCTGTAAGTTAGTGTACTTAGGCCTACCACCTATAGGCTGTTTATTTTGGTGGTATAGACTCTAGAGTAACTTAAATACCATGTCATGATTGGGATGATAATGTGGGACTTTTATATATTTTCAATTGAAGGGAAAACTCTAGGAATAGTAGCTTTATTTGATGTTTTTTTTTACATTGAGCAGAAGCATTGCACAGTCTAGTTTCGTTTTTTTGTGTGTGCTAATTGTCAGTAAACAATGCGTTGCAAAAATCTGAAAAACCTGCTAGCTTTAGATAGCGTTTAGTGAAATGGGGAAAAAAAGGTTTGAGGTCTCATCCTTCAAAAATAATGCTCAGGGTCCTTCCCCCTATGAATAATTTATTAAATTATTATTTTTTTAATGAATGCTTTGTGGTAGTCTGCGATCTCAGGGTTGTAGGAATGCTTGAGGAATTTCAAGAGCCTTTTATGTTCACACTGTGTCCTGTTTTAATTACTGTGACCAATATGCAAATTGTCATGATAATTAAGAACACCATGAAAGGACAAACATCACCATGACAATAAAGTCTCTAGAGGCCAATTCACTTGGACAATTTGCTTGTTGGCGTAAATTCATTGGAGAACCAGGACCAAACGTGACAGAATGGACAGTTTAAATGACACAAAAATATTTACCACAGGACCGTGGCTAATTATACAGTGTTTGTGTTTTGTTTGTTTACATTTAGAATTTTAATAAATAATAAGCTGAATAAGTTGATTAATATATTTCACAATTAGATCTGACTCAACTGATATATTATATATATATATATATATATATATATATATATATATATATATATATATAGTAGAGAGAGAGCACAGTCATATTTAAAATACAGAATTATTTGACAATGCTCAGGCAAAGATGGTCTTTTCAGTTTTTTTTTACAGAAACTTTATTTTAGCTAAATTTGTATAATAATAGGGTGTCAGATCATATCCTTTTTCCCAATAGATATTTTACTTTTTGATCTTTATTTAGATCTTATCTGTTTACTAGCTTATAAACAGTTGTCTGTATCACATAGACACTTGGATACTCTGAGCTTGAAACAGCCACATAACCATCTCTAGAGGAGCTTTGGGGTATTTAATTTAGAAATATCAAATCTAGTAATAATAAGGGTCAAGGTGTGTTTCCTGACTCACTCGAATCTCAGGAAATAATAGTTCCAGGACTATAGCGGTTGCCTGTGAAAAGAGATGTGATTGAAGCGGGCATTAGATGTCTTAATTGAGCCCAGAGAACTCCTCACTGAATAGCATAATACGAGTCTTTATGGATTATTATGAATTGGCTTGTTCTTTGAGGGGTCTGAAAAAATGCTTAATATGCTTAATAGTCTATGCTTTAGTCTATGCCTAATAATGAAATGTCACCTGGATGACCTGAGCTGTAGGTGTATTGCATTAAAAAAATACAATCACTGCCATTGGTCTTTGGCTGAAAGAAAGTTTTCTGAATTGGAGGATTTCATTAAAACTAGATCAACTCTTGAGAATAATAGGCCACACAAAACATTTTCTTGGTGTGATGTGCAGCATGTGAAATTTGTTTTATCAGAATTTATTAAAGAGGGACTTTCCCAGATATTAGGAGCTTTGGCATCGCATAGTTCTTAGGACCTTAGTTGTAGGAACTAACCACCAGGATGGTTCTCAGAATTAATGGTTCCCTCAGGAACGTTTTCTGGTTGCATTTGCACCTCCAGTAGGACTGAAGTGACGTAAGCCGCTTGTTGTTGTGACTTTTATTTGCACTTTTGACTTTTTTGACTTTTGTTGTTGTGACTCTGAAGCGCCAGATCAAATAAACAATGCTTGCATTCTCCATGTGCTATTATGTTATTAGATTAGAACTATTATACATAGAAAATAGACAGTAATAAAAAGTTATTAGCTTATTAGCGTAAGTTGCATTGGATTTTCTCCTCAGCGTAAAGGTTAGGAGGCCCATCTATCACTGTTTTCCATGTTCGACATCACATTAGAGAACACAGTGAATTCTCAGTGGACACCAAACAACAAATTACTGTCAGGAGTCAGGACGTGAAACAGATTTATTGTCACAGTGAAAGCTGAAATTACAGGTTACTTTAATCAACAAATTGAGGATCAGAGAGGTGAACCAACACATGAATATCTTGTATAAATGGTCGATAAAAATACATGATGGCCTTTGCGAGGGAGTGGAGAAACCTTTTCATAGTTCCTCGAACTATTGGCACCTGTATTTTGGTGCGTTCGCATTGTAGGAACTATTTTAGTTCTAGGAACACTTATGTAGGAATTAGATCCTATTTCAGAGTCCGGTCTAAACTAGCACTATAGGAACACTGCAAAAATATATTTCCAAGAAATTTCAGTTGACACAATTGGATTTATTGAGGATGTCTGTTGGAAAATGAGACCCAGAAGATGCCTGTCATCTCTGATATGCACTAAACTTGTTTGTAGTTTGCTTCATCTGTAGAGCAATATGTTTTATCTAACTGAATTAAAGATGTGTTTTTTTGTTATGCCTGTTAACATGGATCTCCATCTTTTTGCCACATTACGACAACAAAAGCACTTGAACGCAACACACTGGTCATACCAAATATAATATTTTCCGACCATAGGACGTGAACGCACCATAACTCAGAGCACGTATGGAGATTATCAGTCGTATCAAATTACATTCATAATTGGCATTACCATTACAGTCATTAAGTGTGTCCACTTAAGGTAACTTTTAAACACAGGTCTCTGGAAAACCAGATTTTTATTGGTCAGTTGTGCCATTGAGCGTTAAACTGGTATCTGAACATTGGCCATGGCAACATACCAATACTTTTATATCCTTTCAGGCCAAAATATGTTAGAAAAGCTCAATGATGCCATCTTGTGGCTCTAAATGGGTAGCTACCAACTGCAGTAGAATGAGGTGGTCCTCACTGCAGAACACAAGATCCAGATCCAACTCCTCCCACCTTACATATACCTAAACCTATCCATCTCCGCCTTCTGATCCCTAACCCCACCCCTAATCCTACCTATCTCCACCCCCAATCCCTAACCACACCCCCAATCCTACCCATCTCCACCCCTGATCCCTAACCCCACCCCTAATCCCTAACCACACCCCTAATCCTACCAATCTCCACCTCCGATCCCTAACCACACCCCTAATCCTACCTATCTCCACCCCCAATCCCTAACCACACCCCTAATCCCTAACCACACCCCTAATCCTACCCATCTCCACCCCTGATCCTAACCCCACCCCTAATCCCTAACCACACCCCTAATCCTACCCATCTCCACCCCTGATCCCTAACCACACCCCTAACCACACCCCTAATCCTACCTATCTCCACCCCCAATCCCTGAACCACACCCCTAATCCCTAACCACACCCCTAATCCTACCCATCTCCACCCCTGATCCTAACCCCACCCCTAATCCCTAACCACACCCCTAATCCTACCTATCTCCACCCCCGATCCCTAACTCCACTCCTAATCTGAGATCTGAGTCCAACTCCGCCCACTGGATCTTGTGTACTGCAATGAGGTGCTACTGGGTAGAATGGCATTGGAGAGCATTAGTATTAATTTGAATTTATATGGTTGGTGAGCACATTCTTTGAGAGATGGCTAGACACACAGAACAGGATGAAAGATATATTAAAATATTACTTTGTGATATATGCAATAGCAAAATGATAGCCCATCTTATAGTAAAAAAGTTATTTGTCTTGCAAATGAAATTTTATACTAAATATATCCAATTTAATGGTAAACTTACACCATCCTGTTAAGGCCATCTTGTTTTGAGTCAGTGTTTTTTTAAGCATTGATTGGAATTAGGAATAAATTGTTAAAAGTGTCAGGAAAGACATTTTTAATATTACAATATATTTTTAGCTTTTTGAACAGTATAATGTATATATTACATTATATGAAAATGTGAGATAACTAGTTAGCCTGATAACAGCAAACTGCCTACAGATTAATAGTTTGAAGAAAACCAAGAGTTGTAACATTTTGACACAATAAAAGATGAATGACTGGCTGACTGTAAATTTCCCTTTAAATATGAAAGCACAACCTGGCAAGGGGAAAACCTGATTGCACTATTTGCACAAAGACAGAGAGGACAGTGACTTAAGTGTTGTCCTTGATCAGCTTTGCTTTAGGTCTATGCACTGTTAGCATGAAGTTTAGAGACAGCCATAATGCTGAGAAAACCATACCTTGTTTTGTCTTCTATTAGCAGAAGAGAGAGAGAGATCTCGGAGCATTTGTACTGTGGAGACCCAGATATTTTTTACTCAGCAGTTATTTTGACCAGCAAATAATATTTCCTGTGGCTACAGCAGTCAACCTTGGTGTTGGTGGTTGTCAGGCTGGTTGGTTTTTCGGTGTTACTTTATTATCCCAAGTAAAAAGAGTCACTTGTGATTGGCCCGGGTTCCTTCTTGAATGAGATTTGTTTTTATGACTTCACATCAAGTCGCCCATAAGGTACAATCCTTAGAGGTTAATCTTTTGTGGGGTTAAACCGTGCAAGTAACCAGCCCAGGGTTGCATTTCACAAAAACATTGAAAGCCTAATTGTACAACCATTGCACCAATGGTCTCTATGATCAACTTAGCTCATGATGCTTTTGAGAAATGCATCTCCCAGGTCTTTTATCTCTAAGCCATTCCATCCAATAATGCTCAGTTCATTCTGTGGGTAGAAACACTTAAAGCTGCAGTAGATCTGCAATGTTTCTGTGAGTCTCAGTTTGAGTAATCCCCAAAAGTTCCCAAAATTTTTCAGTTTGAGTAATCCCAAAAATCTGGTAAGATCGCCACACTTAAAAAGTCTACATGAAAAGAAAGGTAAAGTTATTGTTATTCTCATTTCATTTTAATTCCATAGCGCTTTCAGATCTGTTCAATTCGTGAAATCGGCATTCCAAGGCAGAAATAGAAAAGCATGGAAAAAAATAGCGTAGTTGCTGTTCATAAAATTAAGTTATGTGATGCATGCATTATGTGAATGCTTGGCTAAAGAAATCCATCATTAATCTAGATGGGAGTGAGTCTGAACCCCGAAAATTAGGAAGGGTATCCACAGTTTAGGAGCCAAATGCGAAAACTCTTCTATGAAATACATTTATTTTATACTTCACATACATTAACATTATGTATACTTGATATAGGCTAAAAGCCCTACAACTGAACTTTAGGTATACTTTAGTGCTTTTACTTAAAGGACAATTCTGGCGCTAAATGAACCTTTGGTCTAATAACACATTGGTACCTAGTCGACCGTTCTCTGGGGTTTGTTTTAATGATAATCGAATGTAAAGAGTTTTATCTCTAAAAACTGTTATAACGCTAGAGTAATGAAAAAATAAAAATCACTTGTTAATACCACTAACATGGCTCAAAGTAATAGCATAATGAGCAACATACAAACCGAAGCATTGAGAACTTTGCAAGTGTACAGACAGTTTAATAACAAGATACTTTATAAAGACAATACACTTCGGGTGTACTGGAAGGAACTATCTTGGAAAACAGTCTTGAACTAGTTGAACCACGAACGCCGTGCTAAGTGAGCTGGTCGTTTGGAATTACGTTTGTGAAATTCCATTCAAATGCATGAATTATATCTGTTTATTAAAATATATGGGTGACTAACTACAAGGGAAAAAGGGGTTGCATACTTTCATATGAGATTCCAAGTCACAGTTCAGCCAACTTATGTGTTCGACTGGTCAAGACTGTTTTCCAAAATGACTCCTACCTCTATTCACAAAGTGTATTGTCTTTTATAAAGTATCTTCTTATTAAACTGTTCGTACAATTACAAAGAACTTTGGTTCGCATGTAGTGACCCTCTTTATGTTATTGTGTTAGTGTGGGTCTATTTTGAGCCTTGTTAGTGGTATTAACTAGTGATTTCTTTTTACTTACTCTATGCCCTATATACTAGCATTATAACAGTTTTTAGAGATTAAACTCTTTACATTGGATTACCATGACAACAAATCCCAGAGAACAGTCGACTAGATACCAATGTGTTTTTAGACCAAAGGTTCATTTGCGCCAAAGTTGTCCTTTAAAATCTGCTAAATTGGAACAACTTATTTTGCACTTGATGCACTTTATACCTGGAAATAGTTCTGAGGTCCAAAGATGTATTTCGATATATTATTTTATAATTATTATAATATTTGATTGAGCTGAAGTAAAACCATTGCAGGAATACTTGAGGGCCATTTTTACATGAGAACGCTCACGGGTGAAAGCGTAAAAATATTTTATTCGGATGTGCCTTTCGTTTACACGGCGATTCGGCTTAAAACGCAAAAAGTGGGGCTTAAAAACGGCAAAAAGTGAAACCCCCCTCAGTGTAAATCTTAAAAACGCTTCACCGCCGCGTTCCCATGTAAAGGGTAAAAGACGTAAAAACGCAAAGGTCCGCTTGACAGTGAAGGTACGCAGGTGTGTGGACTTGGTGTTGTTGTAGTATGCGCTCCTAGCCGCCTGGAGTGCATACTACATTGAATTTCACACACTTTTGTGTCATCATATGTACGAGGATTTCCCAAACAAAACGCTCGTCTAAACACAGAATAAAAAGTGATAACGCAACGCCAATTTTTTCGTTTTCTCTTCAGAATCGTTTCTGTGTAAACATAGCCTTAAAATTTCTCGCATTTAAAGACTGAGGATGTTATACAGAGATCATACTATCCATGTACTAGTGATATTAATACACATTTTAGGCTTAATATCAATACATGCACATGCATTGTGCAATAAAGAAGTACTTCAAAAAAGTTGAATTATAATTACTAATTATAATAGTATGTCTCAAGCGATATGTCAATAAATATATTAATGGATTTGCAGTATACTATATTTTAAATACATTTTAGTATAGGTTTTTAGTCTAGGTCATATTATATTTTTTACTTCATCCCTGCTTTTTAAAGATGAAGGTATCTTATGCAACCTGTCCATATTGACATCTGCCTAATTTGGCTGGCTTGGACCAAATGACAGATAAATATACATCAAAACAACATTGATTGGACACATGGCCTTTTGATGTCAACAGCAAAAGAAATGGGAAACCTTTTCTCCTCCATTCTAAAAGCTTGTTTATTTTGTTCTATGAATTGTATTATTATCTTTGAGCTATTTTTTGCTCTCATATCAAAAAAACAAAACAAAACAAAACATTTTTGGGCCATGACCAGACACCGATTTCTCTGTAATGCAGTAGAAATCCAATAGGATATATTAATGGACATCTTGCTTGAAGTCTAGGACAATGGGCACAAGTGCAGGAGGGTCTGCTTTGAAGTCTTAGACGCAAACACTGTTTGCAATTTAGGCTTGACGATAATAACAGAGTATTCAACATACAGCTATTCATTGTTCCTTTCATTTCATTAATTGCATGCCAGACCAGTGTTGAATTAATGACTTTCATATAATTGTGCTTCATGATGAACGCTTAATCGATTCTAGCTTGAGCCTTTTGTTTAAATACTCAAAAAACTCAATACAAGTCTACAAATGAACTATAGGGAAATTAAAAGGGGAAAAAACTCCATTATCCACTAAAACATTTTAAAGCAGTGAAATATGAAGTGAAAGTTTATAGGTTTAACACCACAAACATGTGCACTTGACCTGTGACGGTGGCAAAATAGGGTGTGTGTTTGTGGTAGTGAGTGCATGTGTGAGGCATGATGCTCAAATTCGCCCCGTAGTGGAAACCACATGCAGCAACTGCACAGACACCAAAGGCTGAAGGTGTAGGGTCACGATCAGCAGTCAGAGTAACGGAGAGTCACGGGACGAACACAAATCTTTGGCTGTTAGGCTGACTGACTGAGAGATGCCGCTTCTGCTGCTGTGTGTTGTTCTCCAGGTTTTGTCCTTTTCTCAAGGTAAAATGGTTCTGATGTATGGTTGTGTAGGCAGACTGGGTCTTTCATCTAAAGAGCTTGTGTTCAATGGCGATATTATATTCTACATTCAAACTATTTTTGAACATATTCTAATATTTCATTTAAAAAGTCTATTAAGTTGATGAGACTTGAGTAGAGAGGTTGTACAATTCTCAAAGGCTGTTGCACAATAGCTCTTGAGAGACAATCACTATCATAGATGGAAAATCAAATGTGCACTTTCAATCAAAAGACTTTTTTTGTAAGATGCTTTGTGGTTAAAACAAAGTTCAGTTTAACTAATGCAGCACAATGCAATCTGAAGGCTTTTTTTTGACAAATGAAAGTACATCGATGCCTTGGCTCATTACAACGCTTTTCCAAAGAGCTGTTTGCACAAAGTGCAACCAGAGATTAGTTTATGCACTTCAGTGTACTGTGACACATTGGTGAATAAATAAGCTGAACTTCACTGGAGATTGAACGAAGATAACTTCATTTCATTTGTAAGTCAAATAAAAGAAACAAATCATATTGCTAAATTTTCCTTCATAGTCCGTTTTAGGTTTTGTGTTCAACAAGCTGCAAATGTTATAACATGGCAAGTAGATATTTTACAATGCCTTGCATTTATAGAAAAAGTGTTTCAATAGTAGAATAAGAGGTAACACTTTACAATAGGTTCGTTAGTTAACTACATTAGTTAACATTAACTAAGAATGAACAATACTTCAGCATTTGTTAGTCTTTGTTAATGTTAATTTCAACATTTACTAATACTTCTTGTTAACATTAGTTAATGCACTGTGAACTAACATGAACAAACAATGAACAGCTGGATTTGTATTAACTTACATTAACAAAGATTAACAAAAAAAACAGTAACAAATGTATTGCTCATGGTTAGTTCATGTTAGTTAATACATTAAATAATGATTAATAAAAGAACCTTATTGTAAAGTGTTACCGAATAAGACAAATGTTATATTTTCCTTCAGTGTTTTGAATGCATAGCACAGATGGGATCCGGACAGAAATAGTACATCATTATACAAATTGTGTTATGATGAATACTATTGGTCAATATAAAATAACTGTTAATCCGAGAAAAAGTTTGCAAATAATCTCACAACATTCTCACAAAAATATATTTATTTGTTTTTATATATTTTTTATTTTTTATTTATTTTATTTTAAGTTTTTAATTATAAACCTAAACTTATTACATTTATTTGATTTTGTGAGAATCATTATTTCTTTCTAAATTAAGTGCCAAAAGCGGCAAAGGTATCATGAACATTTTTGTAATAAAAATGTGTATTTTAGATTCCCTGTGAACATTTAATAATTTCACAAATGCATTTTTTTAAAATCAAATTTATTCTGTGACTTTTTTGAGTATTATGACCAAGACCAGCATCCGAGCTTCTGCCGTTTATGTGAGACAGATGGAGAAACTAATGTGTTGAAATACAACCAAGCGGTGTTGAAATACCTGATCAACAGCCATTTTATGTAGTCTGTTTTAACACAGCAGGGTTTCAAGAATTAGTCCTATAGTTATTAATCACTACAATGACTTCTTCATATTGTGTAAAACTCAAATGTCTACGTGTTTACTTCACACCACATGACATTGTAGGCCTATATTTATTTATTTTCCTACCATGACAAATTCTTCAAATGCGACGCAAACTTTGTAGACAATTTTGTAACCCAACACAAACATTACCGAAGTTTTGCAGAACATAGTTTTTGTTGTTTTTATGTTGAGCTGAGCTCTTTTAACGCATCTTGTTCAACAGTGTCTTTGATGAATATTGTCTTTGTAGACTGTGAATAATTACAGCAGATTGGAAGATGTTAGATTTGAGCGCTCTGTTCTACTTTTGCACTTTATTGGCAGTTTTTGCCCTCTGGCTTCAAGCAATATGTTCTCAGCATGATGTTCATCTTGTCATCTTCAGGGCTCAATGGTACAGATGACCTTTCTTCCAGAGTGTGGCAAAGCATGCTGATCATTCTGACATACAGAGTAAGTTGAATGATTTCCTCTACTCTTAAGAAAACTTGTGCCTTTCCTTTGGAAATATCATGTCTAGATTAGTGTTATCAGTGGGTGCAATTAGCAGAAATCTCACGATGATCTTATTTAAAAGTGGGCCACAGAGGAATCAAGCAGTTAATCAAGATGTTGATGAACAGTATGCATGAGAACAGTGTTTGTGGTAGGCCTGCTGAGACCCACCTGCTATCATCAAACAGAACAGAGAAAAGATCAGCAAAAAACTGAGAGCAATCTACCCCTGGAGACAGCCGCTTCATATTTTTTTTTTGCACCGTAAAATTCATTTTGAAATTATTAAGCACTGTTTAATATGTACAAGTAAATGCCCTACATAATCACACAGACATCAGACATGAAGAAGGCAAAGAGAAGCTGGAATCCCACAGAAAAGTTAATTGGAAGACCCTTGTCTCTCGACTGTATCCAACAATTAAACATAATAATGTCATCATTTTGACAATCTATTCTTGAATTGATATTCTATTGACAGTCCGTTAAAATTATACAATTACTAAGTGACTTTAACAATCCAAAATGTAGTTTTACATAATTTAACAATTCTAACCCTTTCTAACGCATTTTGAGAAGACAAGTACATATTCCATTTTCCAAATTTGTAAAAATATTGCTTTGTTTATGGCATTTATTATTCAAATTATTGTAAAAAATGAGATTTTATTAAAATATAAATTATCTTCTTAAGAGTAATTTTATTTGCTTTACTATTGTTATTTACTTTATTAATTTGCATCCAAACTAGCAAGTCCCATTAAGTGATATTTTTATTATTTATTTTACACATTTTGATGGTTATTTAACGTTTAAATAAATATTGGTTTAAGAAGTATTATAAAACGGATCGTTTCTGTCCTTGATTCCGATTGGTTGAGCCGTGTTCAAAGCCGTGACCTCGTTACAGCCAGTATTACTTTGTGCAGTATTATTCCACTCACAACTATTTTTCACACCACAAATTGAAGGGTTGCAAGCATTGGAGAAAATTTACAGAAAGTAAAAAGACACTCGTATCATTTTTAATATGACCTCCTAAAGGTTAATGATTAACATTTCTGTCATCTGCACCTCCTGTCATCGACCATTTGGTAAACTTTTTTTTGAATGTCAGAACCTATTTTGTACCCTATTTGTGGAAAGTGTGAGATATTTATGATTATGCATCAACTGCCAAGAGTGGGTCTGTAAGATTTTTTTTTGTTGAAATCCATTTTATGCTGACCAAGGCTGCATTTATTTTATTAAAAACACATGTAATGCTGTTCAATTTAAAAGAATATTTTCTATTTTAATATAATTGAAAATGTAATTTATTCCTGTGATGGCAAATAACTCCAGTCTTTCAGTTTCACATGATCCTTCAATCATTTTTAAATGCTGATGTGGTGCTCCAGAGCCAAGTCGTATTAATAACCATGTGGAAATCAGTTTGTGGAAACCTTGATAAAAATTCTTGGATGAATGGGAAAGAACGACATTCGTTTGAAATAGATGTTTAAAATTTAAATCGAAATCAATTTAAAATGTTTCTGAATAAAATAAAAAAACACACTGACCCCAAACCTTTGAACAGTAGCGTATTTCACCACCAACAGTGGAACATCAGACCAGTGACCTCTGACCCCATTTAAAACTCCACCTAAAGAAAGACCTTCAGAATGAATCATAATTCCACAAACAGAATACACAGACACAATCTGCATCCTGTAGTCACAAATCAGGAGAACTTCATATGCTCAAACCACACTTTTGAGGCAATGTCATAAACTTTCTAAAAAAAAGTTCTTTCCCCAGTGTCCTCCATGCTACAATATGACATTTCCACAGGAAGTGACTCACGGGATGTGGCTGTGTTGCAGTGTACTGCTACAACGTTTTGCAACACAAAACAATGCCCCACGGTTTACATATTCACTTTGCTGTTTGGATCTAAATAAAAGTCTAGTGCTAGAAATACACTTACACTCAGATAAGATCAATGCCAGGATGCGATGCTGGAAAAGTTTCTGACTCAACCCAGCATGCTGTGAAGATATAAATGTGAATCATCTACCCTAACTGTTCCTGTCATTCTCATTTAATTTAGTAAATTAATTATGTCCCTTTTCTCCTTCTGAACTAGTTGAGCTCTCCACACTAAGTCTGTCCAAAGGCTGCTCTGGTGTGCTCAGGCAGCCTCACCAGAACACTACAGTCCATGTGACCCTCAATCTTCTGGATGCTGAGGAAAAGAAAGAGCTTGCTCTCCAAATCTGTGAACTCTGTTGGTTGTGGCCACAGTTTGGAGATCGGCACGACTGCAACGGTGCACAATGCCACTTGTCTTGCAGACTGCATCTTGAAAGACTCAAAACTGCACAATTGCACTACAGCCGCAGAAGGCGACTGCACAAATGCAAC
Organism: Hybognathus amarus; assembly: GCA_030378365.1. Lineage (NCBI taxonomy): Eukaryota > Metazoa > Chordata > Actinopteri > Cypriniformes > Leuciscidae > Hybognathus > Hybognathus amarus. The sequence continues at coordinate 333,230 of JAQIUQ010007164.1, forward strand.
TGAAGTAATTTGCGGTGAGTCATCTGAGATCTTCTCTGAGATTTTCTGATAAGTGCTCTACTTTTGTCTAAATGCTTTAATTGAGATTTGATCTGTCCTCCAGAGACTGTCAGATTGATCGGAGGACGTGATCGCTGTGCAGGACGAGTGGAGTTGGCACATTTTGGTCAATGGGGAACGGTGTGTAACGAGGATTTTGACATCATAAGTGGACAAGTAGTATGTGCTCAGCTGAGATGTGGCAGTGCAATAAGAACGGCCTATTTTGGGCCGAGCAGCGGACAGCATCCACATCAGCAAAATTAATTGCAGCGGCACAGAGACCAACTTATGGGAGTGCGACCCCATCGACAACATTGGAAACTATTGTGGACATAAGGAAGATGCTGGCATTGTGTGTTCAGGTACTACACACATGTACACTTAATGGGCAAGTGCTTCAAAACATAAAACACCACTCTTTTCTACACAAAGAAAGAATATTGTATAAGTCAAGGTGAATTCAAGTTTGCAACCCATTTTACATCCGTAATGTGGCATATTTCTGAGTTAAACAGGATTTTCAGTTAGAAAATATGTAGGTGGGAATTGATTGGATGGTAAAACGTGGACATAGCAGAATGGTAATTTGTTTAAACTGTATATAATAGGCAGTTGGCCTATAGAGGGAATGCGCGTGACGTCACCTCCGGCCTGAGTGCTGCAGTTCCTCACCAGTGAGTGAATGTGTTCAGCGTGAATGCCACGAAAAACAAACACAACACATAAAGTGGGAAAGAGCTTTGCGATTGACTGTACAACTAGATTTGACAAAAAATCAGAGGTATATTTTTACAGACTGCGATAGAAACAGGAGCAAATGGATCACTGCAATTCACAGAAACAACTGGACTCCAGTCAGCAAAAGGTGGATTTGCAGTTATCATTTAGTGTCAATATGCTGAATTTAGCTGTAAAACCATACCCATATATTTTGTATTGTTATATATATATATTAACAACTCATCAATTAAACATGTCTATATTGCTTTTATTTCCCCGGTGTCGAAATCAGGCAAACATAAATGTCAGGCAACACGATTCCTGGCTGCATGTCAATAATATCCATGGATCACGATCTTTAGTAAGTTGTAAGGAACACTATATTGAGTCCAACGTTTAATTTAAATTGATAAAATTGTTCGTTTTAGTCGCAATTTCGCAGTTTCCCCTATTAAATCCAGTCACGCAGCAGATCTTTTGCCACTCGGTCAGGCTGAGAGGGGTTGTTCCGGCAGGAAAGTCACGTGAATGCATTCCCTCTATTAATTGTTTAATTAGTTGTTTAACATTATCCAAGCTGTCCAAAAGGCCTGAATGATGTCAATTGAAAGGAAAGCAAGTTATTATATTAAGATTAAAGATTACGAAGATTTTATTTGGAATAACATGCATGGATGAATTGTGCAGTAGGAAAGTAAAAAAGGTGCAATTTCATCTACATGTTGACATTTGATGTGTACACATTCACTGCTTCCCAATTCACTTTATACTATGGCTTTAAAGTATATAGACATACTACTTAGTCATAATAATTATTTGACAACTGACAGCTCTGTTACTTCAGGTACGTGCATCCCGTCACCGATTTTAAACTGCCTTGTCAATCATTTTGTTGTTAAAATTCTTCACATTTAATTTTAATTTCCTACCATTTTGGAGAGCACAGTTAATCTGCCAGGCAAGTGTCTTTTATGTGGAGAACTCTCCTCATGTGTTTGCATAATGATACATTTAAAAATTGAGAATCACAATGCTATTGTAGATCACATATACACTCTTAGAAGAAAAGGTTCTACATAGAACCTTAAAAGGTTATATCAGCACTACGTATTTGGAACCCCTAAAAGGTTCTATACTGAACCCTTTAGGGTTCTTTGTAACCAGGAAAAAGGTTCTATATGGAACCTTTTGGGTTCATTCATTATCATTTGTTTTGTCCTTTCCGGATTAAATATTTCATATTATTGACAAACATCAAGACCCAAAAATGTATTTATGAATGCATGTGAATGATCACAAAATTCAAGATATGGGGGTTAGAAAATGTATATATGAAGAGTTCAGATGCAAAAGCCTCTAAGTGCCATTTGAAATTTTCTTCTAAAATGATCATTTTTATCAAGCTTGTATTTTTAAGTTCAGTAATTTCACTTAAATGGCAATGAAGATAACCTATTAATTGTCATTTAAGGGAAATTACTGAACTTAAATACACAAGCTTGATAAAAATAGTCATTTTAGAAGAAAATTTCAAATGGCATTTAGAGGCTTTTGCATCTGAACTCTTCATATTTATATAACTTTATGTAGTTAATCAATATCACACAGAAGAGTGCCACTTCAGTTTTTCTCCTCCAAAAATCAGCATGATTAAAATGTGATATAAAGTTACTACAATAGTTTAATAAACAATAATTTAATTACAACTACAAAATGTTGCAGAATAGTGTCATATATGAATGAATAAAAGCCTATAAAGAACCTTTATGCCAAAAGGGTTCTTTCTTTTCATTATAGAGCCTTTTTAGCATAAAAGGTTCTTTGGAGTTGAGTAAAGAACCCTATGCTTCATATGAACCCCAATGAACCCTTTTTCTAAGAGTGATATGGTGGACAACAATGAATAATTATTTTTTCACTAGGTTAGATACTGATTATTAATCGCTCAAATCCTTTTTCTAAATCTCACTACTTAACCGTCGGACTTGCACATTCGCCACATTTGTAGTTTTTAACACTTTTTTTATTCGTGTTTGTAGTTCTAATCGAATCGTCGTTATAATACACATTGGGTTGTGGGCAATATGAGCCATTAGAGTGTGCATGGATCTGCACTTTGAATTCTAACTGGAAAAAGTAGACCATTCAGGTATCTTTGGGATACTCTTACTACGATTTTGGACTATAATACTATTTAGGATGGATAGAATGTGAATTAAGATGCAGAAACTCAGCTTTTGAGCCAAATGTTGCATTTCCTGTGTGTGTTTGAGGTTGTAGTATGTGACATTAACCTAATTTGGTTCAGCTTTTAGTCTCAGTTGTAGGTCAGATTTAACTTTTGAGGGTGGATGGACATAATTTTCCACGTCAGTTGGTCGGAAAATAGGTTAAAAGTAGAGCAGGTTTACAACAGTATTTCTGAAATGTCAAAGCACACATATATAAGCTTTAGCTTGTTCATGTTTTGTTGTGAAATCCTGAGTGACAAGTCTTGTATTCCTTTGATGTATCCAGTGGATTAAATTTCTTCCATACAGAAAGTGTTGAGATCACACCCACAGGCAGCACAACCGAGCTGGCGTTAACAACACTGGTGGCAGGTGATGCTTCAGTTTCTTCTTTTTCAAAAGAGAAAATTCATGAAAAAAAGAAAAAGTCATGATTTCTGTCAATAAAACCTTCTCTGTTCATTTTTGTTTCAACCGCAGTGGCAGTAACAGAGCAGAGCAGTGGAGTTTCAGCAGCAGCGATTGCCTGCATCATCTTATCTATTGTTTTACTTATGTTTATTATTATAAATGCTGCTGTATGTGTGCATTTCAAAAGAGCAAAGGGCAAGTACATTATAATCACTTTTTATATTCAAAAGCATTCATCACAAAATTATTTGTTCCTTTAGATGACAAAATATCAAAGTGGTATTGGAAAGAAAATAACTAACAAGTTTGCTTAAAACTCTATGAAATAGATTTTCTAACTTGAAGAACATCTCTGAGTAGTAGAACAACACCTTAGTTTTTAAACATTTGTATTGTTATAAACTTCAAATTAACTCACTCACTCATTTCTTGGCCAATTTCTGTGTGCATTTAGTGCATTCCATCCAAATATCAGGAAATGCTTTTTCATAGAATATGCAAAGAGTCAAAAGTTTTGACATTAATTACTACAGCAATAGAAAAAGCTTAAGGCTGAGGCTTAGTGCTGCATGGGGAAGTTAAAGTAATTCTTTTTCATCCTCTTTGCCAACAGCATGTGTGATACATCAAGATCACAGTAATTCCCGCACAAGCCTGCAGGACCAGTCCAATGTACAGATAGCAGTCTATAACTCACAAATTGTCTCGGCTGTCAGTGGGGAGCAGTACGGTTTGTATTACAATATATTTTATTTCTACATCCTCAGGTTATTTCTTTTTGTAGTATTTAGTTGCCTACATATCGTTCTGTCGATTTTAATCGATTCTCATTTACAGTTTTATTACGAAATTCAATCAATAAATACAGATTTGGCGCACTTTAATGTGACATGACAGATGCCTTTTTTTACATAAATCAGTTCATTTTAATCTTTAAAGGTATAGTATTGTACCAACTAACAGGGTTCTTTGATTAGTTTACAGCATTTGAGATATTTTTTTCCCTTGAGAAAATTTGCCATATTCTGTACATGATATGTAAATTAATCAAAATCAACTTAAATCGGAATTAGATTAAATCACAAGTTTGTTAATCGAAATTGAAGCGTGAAATTTGTCATCAATACCTAGGCCAACCCATATTTTATGATTTTTCAAATTTATTTCACAAAATATAGGTTAAACCATATTAGATCTGTAATGATATATATACAGTATATATATATATATATATATATATATATATATATATATATATATATATGTATATATATATATATATATATATATATATATGTATATATATATATATATATATATATATATGTATATATATATATATATATATATATATATATATATATATATATATATATATATATGTATGTATATATATATATATATATATATATATATATATACTGTATATATAAAATTAACTGCCTTAAACATGAAATGTTATGTAATTTCTGTAATGGTCAAACTTTAAATTTGATGTTAATGTGCACTTTCTGTTTTTCATTCCTCAGAAAGTCTTGGCCCGAGAATGAGCTCAAACTATGGCCTTAAATTAAACAAGAGATTTAATCAACCCACTCACAACTCTGACACTGATTCAGACTATGAACATCAGAACAGCATTCGACCGCAAAGACTTCATCTAAACAACTCACCAAGTATGGCACTTTAGCAGACAACACTTCTACTGCAAATGACCACCAATATATAATCAGTCCTTATTTAAAATGACGTCGCAACAGAGAATCAGTCAACAGATACTACTGCTATAAGCCATTTTTACATGTAAAAAAAAGGTGTGTTCAGGTCAGTGGAGAATTTTTTTCCCTCTGTACTTTAGTTCACATTAAACTAAACCACTACCGGTGCAACTACTGAGCTCTTCTGCTCCAGCTTCTGACATCTCCCTTAATGAAACAAGTCAAAGTATGTTTTGTTATGTGAGCAGATGTACAAAGTGCTATCAACAGCCTTTCTGTATTGCGGGTTTTCAATTTAAGTTCCAAGTGGTTGGGCCTCGATATTTCAGTCCCAGCAGAGGTAATACTTTTTTTGATTAGTTTTACATTTCCATCTGGCCAGTAGTACTTTGTTAAAGAAAAAAAATCCTAAATAGTCATCAAAGATTATATTATATAGATTATATCAAAGTACATTGGGCCCTCAGAGTCAAAGCAGTGGAGTGGAGTGAGAATTTCTCCACCCAACCCCCCCCCCCCAAAAAAAAAAAAACCTCATCAGCTGAGATTATGTTTTTTTTAAATATCCATTTGCATGTGTGAATATTAAAATGTAGAATCTGATGTTTTATTAGGGTATTATTATCTTTACATTTAGATGTATGGCAGAAGGTCATGTGACAGAAAATACACTGTATGCGGGTTCAGGAGTTTCCTCTTGAAGTCTGGCCCATTTTTATATTTTGCTTAAAGTACCTATTAAAAACTGACAAATCAAATGTACATCAATGTTCACTTAAAAAAAAAACTTTTGCTGATAATTTACTCACCCCCATGTCATCCAAGATATCCATGTTATTCTTTCTTCAGTCAAAAAGAAATTAAGGTTTTTGATGAAAAGGTCCAAAAGACAGTTTCAGTGCAAACTGCAAACTGTTCAAAGGGCTTTATACGAATTCCAGACGATGAATAAGTGTCTTATTGAGCGAAAACGACCGCTCATTTAAAAAACAAAAATAACAAAGTTTAAGTTTTATAAGCTCAAATGGTCGCCTTGCTCTGTTCTGTGATGCACGTTCGTGACTCTCCTGTTCGAACTCGTTCATCAAAATGAACGTATCTTTTCCAGAGTCTACTCTTTTTCGTGTCATTTGGTTCATTCAAGGAATCATTCGGTTCGGACCATTTGGTTCATTCATTCAAGCTTATAAAACTTAAACTGTGTTATTTTTTAAATGAGCGATCGTTTTGTTTGATAAGACCCTTATTCATCGTCTGGATTTGTTTAAAGCCCTATGAACAGTTTGCACTGAAACTGTCTTTTGGACCTTGAACCGCTTGGTTCCCATTGAAGTCCATTATATGGAGAAAAATCCTGGAATGTTTTCATCAAAAACCTTAATTTCTTTTCGACTGAAGAAAGGAAGATGTGGATATCTTGGATGACATGGGGGTGAGTAAATTATCAGCAAAAGTTTTTTAAAAGTGAACTACTCCTTTAAAAGTTTGGCATTTCAAAATAGTTTGCTAGTTTTTCTGTTTTAGCATTGTGAACATACCACATATTCTTGTTAAAGTCAAAGGCTCTGCAGTAAAGGATAAGCAGTGACTTGTGGAGAACCACATTTACAATGTATGAATTCTCTTCACTGTTTTGCAGGAGATATGAATGATGTAGACAGTTCATGGTATGGAGAACGATATGCACACGACGTGGAAATCAACATGGATGCCGTCAAGTCAGGTATAAACAAATAAATCAATTGGATTCATGGGATATTTTACTCTTACCAAAAATGACCTATATTTTATAGTTTCTTTGTTTTGAAGGTGATAAACCCGCACTGACACCTCTGTTTTTTGGTGTCCCTGACACCCACAGTCAAGGTCTAATGTCACCATATTTATACAACTTTTCAGTAAGAAATATACATTTAGAAAAGTATCATTTTATTTTTGCTCTATACTCAGATGTGAATGATTCAAGCAGTACATCTTCTGGAGAAGACATCTTCTATCAAAACACCCAAACTGAAGAGGACAACATTCTTAAGTCACGTATGCACAAATAAATCATATTTCAGGTTCATTTGATATTTTGATGCACCTTCATTTGATTAATCCAGAGAGAACATGTCTAGATTTATGTATCATACTAATAATTAAATAGAATGATTATTTGTATTGCTGTGAATATTCATAAAATACTAACAATCAATTGTTTTTCCTTTATGAAGGTGCGGAAACACCGTCACTTCATGAAAAGTCACCATTGACACAACCGTCTTATGATGACCATAACTCACCAGGAACTGAGTGTCACGGTAAAGCCTCGGATTTCAAATATTTCCCCTCTGAGGAGTTCCATTTTTTAGTAGGGAAATACATTTCAAATTTATGAACCCTGTTTTGTCTCTAGGAGGAGATGTGAATGATTCAAGCAGTACATCATCTGGAGAGTTCTATCAAAACACAAAGGCCGACACAGACAACAATTCACGTATGCAAAAATAAATCATATGTTAGGTCAATTTGAGTCATTTAATCCAGAGGGATAGTATGCGTTCACTAATATTTCTAATATCATTTCCCCCTCATGAAGGTGAGGACGTGGCATCGTTGCATGAAAATTCACAGTTTGCACCCCTGTCTTATGGTGACACTGTGTTATTAGCAGACACTGACAGTCAAGGTAAAGCTTCTGATTATCACTCTGATTTTAAATATTTCTCTCGCCTTTAAGGGTAAACAGTATCTTGTAGTTGGGAAATACATATCAGATTGATGAATTCTCTGTCTTCAGCTGTAGATGGGAATGATTCAGACAGTACATCTTCATTCGAGTGCTATCAAAACACAGAGACGTATATGGACAAGAATCTGCACTGTGGTAGGCTCATATAAAGCAATTTAAAGGGATAGTTCACCCAAAAATGAAAATTCATAATTTTCTCACCCTCAAGTTGTTCCAAACCTGTATGAATTTCACTTCTTCTGCTGAACACAAAGAAAAATATTTTGAAGAATGCTTGTAACCAGACCTGAAGGAGCCCATTAACTTCCATAGTAGGAAACAAATACTATGGAAGTCAATGAGGTCCATTATCTGTTTGGTTACCGACATGCTTCAAAATATGTTCTTTTGTGTTCAGCAGAAGCTGAGTAAATGATGACACAATTTTCTTTTTAAAATGAACTATTCCTTTAAAATGAAGTTGGATGGTTATTGTCAATGAGCATTCTGAGGATTCATTTCGTCAGCTGAAAACCTCAGGGATCTGTCTTCTGCAGAAGACGAGGAAAGCCCATCACTTCTTGAGAAGTCACTACAGACACCCCACAGCACTCAGATGACAGGAAACACTGCCAGGTTACAGCGGCTGTCATGTTCCTCGTGCCCACAGTCGAGGTACCTTTTTGTTTTTACAATACAACAATATTGACAACAGTGTATTTTGACAAGGAAGTGTGTGAATTCTTCTGTGCTTTGCAGATGAGAATGATTCAGACAGTACTTCATCAGAAGAGTGCTACCAGAATGTAGACGTTGAAGAAAACGCCTGTCTCAGTTACGGTATGAATGAACCATCTCAATAAATACTGTAAACATCTTAGACCACAAGCAAATAAATTCCTTTGGTTTTAGATTTTTCTTATTTAATATAAATCTCCTTATAATTCATTATAAATAATGAATTTAATTATTATTTATAAGGAATTATATTAGGGCTGTGCAAAAGTTAATTGCGATTAATTCGCATCCAAAATAAAAGTCTGTGCTTACATAATATATTTGTGTGTGCTGTATATAATTATTTTGTATATATAAATACCTATGCATGCATGTATATATTTAAGAATTATTTGCGCTTAAATTCTGTATATATATATATATATATATATATATATATATATATATATATATATATATATAAAATAATCTATATTATATAAATATAAATATTTTATGTATGAATAACACATTTTCTTAAATATATACATGCATGTGTGTGTATTTATATATACAAAATAATTATATACAGCACACACAAATATATTATGTAAACACAGACTTTTATTTTGGATGCAATTTATGAACGATTAATTTTGCACAGCTCTAAATTATATATAATGAAACACATCATTATTGAATTATAAGTAATCATTATAATTGTATTGTCAGCAAAATACTTTGAGAGAAATGTTGAGAGAAATTCAAAACTTGAAATCAGACATTTTTAATATGACAAATTCTATTTTGTCATGTTTCTTTGTTTTAAAAAACATTGGTAACACTTTATAATAACTACACGCTAATAATCATTAGTTAAGTATGAGTAAACCATTAATTCATCATTCATAAAGCATTAATAGACATTAATAAGCAGTTTATAAATACAGCTATAAATGCTTTCTTCTTGATTTAAAAGCGTATCTATAATTTGCTTAATAATTGTATTTTCATCCTTTATTAATGATCAATTTATCATTTCTAAATTAAGAATTGCATTTTTATGAACCAGATATTTGAGAGTTGTCAGTGGTTCATAAGATTACTTAGAGCGTGTAAGTAAATGATTAATAAACTATTTAAATGTACATTCATACATCTTATTATTCAGACATATAGTGATGGTTACTTAGTGTGTTAATAAATGCTTTATTAACATGTATTAATGCTGTAATTCAGGGTTAATTTGGGTAGTTATAAAGCATTTAGTAGTGGTCAGTTAACTATGTTCGTGAGCTCATCTAAAGTGAGGACTATTCATGCCTTGTAAAGCATTTTTAAAAGCTGTTAAATATTTCGGTAACACTTTACAAGAAGGTTCATTTATTAAACATTCATGCATTAACTAACATGAACTAACCATTTGTTACTGTATTTGTTATTCTTTGTTAACGTTAGTTAATACAAATCTAGCTGTTCATTGTTTGTTCATGTTAGTTCACAGTGCATTAACTAATGTTAACAAGATTTTAATAAAGTATTAGTAAATGTTGAAATTAACATTACCAAAGATTAACAAATGCTGAAGAAGTATTGTTCATTCTTTGTTAATGTTAACTAATGTAGTAACTAATGAACCTTATTGTAAAGTGTTACCAGAAGATTGACAAGTCTTTAAATCGCCTTTATAAATGCTTTACAAAGCATGAATAGTCCTCACTTTAGATTAGCTCACAAACATAGTTAACTAACCACTACTAAATGCTTTATAACTACCTGTATTTACTACATTTACTTACACTTTCTAAGTGATCTTATGAATGACTGACAACTCTTAAATAACTGGTGTGTAAATAATGCTATACTTCATTTAGAAATTATTATTTGATCATTAACAAAGTATGAAAATACAATTATTAAACGCATTATAGATATGCTTATAAATCAAGGAAAAATCATTTATAGCTATATTTTAAACTGCTTATTAATGTCTATTAATGTTTTATAAATGATAAATTAACTGTTTACTCATGCTTAACTAATGATTAATAGCGTGCAGTTATTATAAAGTGTTACCAAAACGATTACAAATATCCAAAAACCTTATTCCCAGTTTAAATTACACTACTTTTCTATTTTTTTTTATTATTGTTTCCACAAAAATGTTAAACAACACAACTATTTTCAACATTAAAGGAGTAGTTCACTTTTGAAAAAAAACTTTTGCTGATAATTTACTCACCCTTGTCATCCAAGATGTCCATGTCTTTCTATCTTCAGTCGAAAAGGAATTAAGGTTTTTGATGAAAACATTCCAGGATTTTTCTCCATATAATGGACTTCAATGGGAACCAAACGGTTCAAGGTCCAAATGAGAGTTTCAGTGCAAACTGCAAACTTTAAGCAATTTCCACGAATGAATAAGTGTTTGATCAAGCCAAACGATCACTCATTTAATAAATAAATAACAAAGTTTAAGTTTTATAAGCTCAAATGCTCGCCTTGCTCTGTTCTGTGATGCACGTTCGAGACTCCCGTTCGAAGTTGAGTCATTTGGTTCATTCAACAAATGAATTGACTCTGAAAAAGATTCTTTCATCAAACATGCTTTGATGAGACTTTCAAAAACATGTAACCCCCAACTTTTGTTTCAATATATTTAAAAAAATCTTTTTAATTTATAATTTGGTTTCAGATCTATAAACCATTGTCTTTTTGACTTATCTGCATAATGCTAGTCACACCTTTAAACAGCTTGATAGTCAAAAACAGTTACTACAATTGGTCTCTCTTGTTTTTGGAAGGTGAGGAAAGCCCATCACTTCCTGAGATGTCTTTTCAGAATCCCCACATTGCACAGACGACAGAAAGTACCAGACGGCTATGACAGAACAGCATATAACTACAAACCTCAGTCAAGGTACCGCTTGTGACGCTATTTCTTTGCACAGAGAGCTTCCTTTCTGAAATCACATAGCTCGTTTGAACCTGGGTCTTTTGTACAGCAACCTTGAACCTTAAAGCAAGCAGGATCAATTTGAAGGTAAAAAAAACACTGGCACTGACTTTTTTTAAATTCATTTCAGAAACAGATAATAGTAGTACAACATCAGAGGCATCGATACGTGAATGTACCATCTATAAAAGAGAGGGAGGACAATTCTGTTGCATCTTCAGATGGCGACTACACTGAAATTGAAACCTGGTGAAATCAGCACAAGTGCTAGAGATTTTTCTCAGCAGGTAAGGTATAAAAAAAAAGTAGAAAAGCACTCATCATTATTTTTATTTTTTATTCTCTTTATTCTGTGGACAATGTTTTGCATTTAATATTTTGGACAGATGATTCACAACACATCCCTGAAAACCGTGGAATGTAAAGCAGATGGGCCCTTGCAATATCCTGAGTGTTTCTTCTTATAACGGAAGAACAGAAAAACAAATCAACATTGTTCATCTATATTACAATAAACATTCTAAACCATCATCAAGCATCCTATTATTTGTTAATTGTCAAAATGTCTTAAAAATGTAGCATGTGTATTTACAAATTATGTCCTTAACAAAAGTCTATAATATAGTGTAGGATAATGTAGTATAGTATAGACTCACAATTACTTCACACACAAAACAAAAAAAAACTACACTCAAAGAAGAAAACAGAAAATAATTCTTTGCTATCTAGCCGTGCAAATTGCACAAAATATACACTCACCGGCCACTTTATTAGGTACACCTGTCCAACTGCTCGTTAACACTTAATTTCTAAGCAGCCAATCACATGGAGGCAACTCAGTGCATTTAGGCATGTAAACATGGTCAAGACAATCTCCTGCAGTTCAGAACCGAGCATCAGTATGGGAAGAAAGATGATTTGAGTGACTTTGAACGTGGCATGATTGTTGGTGCCAGAAGGGCTGGTCTGAGTATTTCAGAAACTGCTAATCTACTGGGATTTTCATGCACAACCATCTCTAGGGTTTACAGAGAATGGTCCGAAAAAGAAAAACATCCAGTGAGCGGCAGTTCTGTGGGCGGAAATGCCTTGTTGATGCCAGAGGTCAGAGGAGAATGGCCAGACTGGTTCAAGCTGATAGAAGGGCAACAGTGACTCAAATAACCACCCGTTACAACCAAGGTGGGCAGAAGAGCATCTCTGAACGCACAGTACGTCGAACTTTGAGGCAGATGGGCTACAGCAGCAGAAGACCACACCGGGTGCCACTCCTTTCAGCTAAGAACAGGAAACTGAGGCTACAATTTGCACAAGCTCATCGAAATTGGACAATAGAAGATTGGAAAAACGTTGCCTGGTCTGATGAGTCTTCGATTTCTGCTGCGACATTCAGATGGTAGGGTCAGAATTTGGCGTCTACAACATGAAAGCGTGGATCCTTCCTGCCTTGTATCAACGGTTCAGGCTGGTGGTGGTGGTGTCATGGTGTGGGGAATATTTTCTTGGCACTCTTTGGGCCCCTTGGTACCAATTGAGCATCGTTGCAATGCCACAGCCTACCTGACTATTGTTGCTGACCATGTCCATCCCTTTATGACCACAATGTACCCAACTTCTGATGGCTACTTTCAGCAGGATAATGCGCCATGTCATAAAGCTGGAATCATCTCAGACTGGTTTCTTGAACATGACAATGAGTTCGCTGTACTCAAATGGCCTCCACAGTCACCAGATCTCAATCCAATAGAGCATCTTTGGGATGTGGTGGAACGGGAGATTCGCATCATCGAGTGTGCAGCCGACAAATCTGCGGCAACTGTGTTATGCCATCATGTCAATATGGACCAAACTCCCTGAGGAATGCTTCCAGCACCTTGTTGAATCTATGCCACGAAGAATTGAGGCAGTTCTGAAGGCAAAAGGGTGTCCAACCCGTTACTAGCATGGGGTACCTAATAAAGTGGCCGGTGAGTGTATATATTTTTTGAAAATGGCCTGCATTCTCTTTAGTGAGGAGGGGAGCACACAACCTTTGCTGGCGAACACAGATGAGATTTCAGAGGGAGAACTGTTGCATGTTCAAGTTCCTGCTTTGTGTTTGCCGCAAACCCACTTCAGCTGCTGTTGCTCCCTCAGGTCTGAGAGGGACAGGGCCGAGTGCCAGCTACACTGGCAGGCATACGCACGCACACCCTTCTCCTCCTCAGTTTGGCTTTTAGTTTGTTATAATCTGGCATGTTGTTCCTAAAGAAAGGGAAGAGAGCAGAATCTTTGTGAGGATTTCAATATATTTTTGTGTAGTTGTAGTTCACAAATCTCCAGTTTCAGACCAGAGCGCTCAGTTACACAATTTAGCTTATCTTTGGAAATTTATTACTGACTGCAATCAAACTTTTAAGAACTAATATCTTGCATCTGCTTCATCGCTTCAAATTGGGGCTTGGCTGTTTTGAATAAGAGCAAAAAATCTGGAAAGTCAAGTGGTTACCCTAAACTTTTTGTCCAGGTCGCATTAACATAATGAAACATCAAAATCAAAAGCAATATTATATATAAAAATGTCATTAAAGCCAAAAAAGTTTTTATTATTTATTGCACAAAAAAAGGAAGGTTTTATGCGACACTAGTGGCACCTAGCAGAATTACAAAAATGAAGCATATCCGTTTTCCGGCAATAAAAATGTGGCTCATAGATCTTAAAAATATTGCACTGTTAGAATGCACAACAGTGAGAATTAATAAATGCCAAACCAAAAACATTTCCGGCATGGGCAGAATTTATTGGGTAGTTCCCCTAAATAATATTCAAGGAAGGAGCAGTTGGAATCCTAGATCTGTTCGGTTGAAAAAACCTTGGTTGTGTACATAGTTAATTTGTGTTATACATGTTGACCATGTTACTGTTTTGACATGTTCATGACCTGCATAATCTTCTGAAAGTTTAAATGCAGCAAATTTTAGCTGATATTTTTCGACAGTACTGAACCCTGACCTTCATGCAATAAGCTGCAATTGGACACAATCCCGCCTGCAATCTATTGAATGGGGATTTGGGTAGTGATTTTTTTTTGGACATTTTAATTAATGTCAAAAAGTCAAAATTTTCGAGTTTCTCTGATCTTCTTGAAACTCTGGATTCTGATTGAGGGCCATGGGACTTAGACCTGAGTGCAAAAATGGAGGCTCTAGATCCTTCCAAAGCTGAGATATGGACATCCCACGTAGCATTTATGCCATTATAAAAATAGTGGGCAAGAAGATGGAATTTTGGGACGGTGGAATTTTGTCAATATCTCAGCTCTGGAAGGGTCTAGAGCCTCAATTTCTGCACTCAGGTCTTAACTCCCACTGGCCCTCTATCAGAATCCAGATTTTCAAGAAGATTGGAGAAACGTATTTTTCGCACCCAAAAAAACCAAACATAAGAAAACACTGTCGTTTTTTTTTTTGAGGGTCAAAATTGTAAGTTTCTCTGATCTTCTTGAAACTCTGGGATTCTGATAGAGGGCCATGGGACTTAGACCTGAGTGCAAAAATGGAGGCTCTAGACCCTTCCAGAGCTGAGATATGGACATCCAACGTAGCATTTATGCCATTATAAAAAATAGCTGAGGGCTGGAGACGGTGGAATTTTCTCAATATCTCAGCTCTGGAAGGGTCTAGAGCCTCCATTTTGCACTCAGGTCTAAGTCCATTGGCCCTCTATCAGAATCCAGATTTTCAAGAAGATTGGAGAAACTTATTTTTCACACCCAAAAAAAAAAACATAAGGGGTACCACTGTCGTTTTTTTCGGGTCAAAATTTTGAGTTTCTCTGATCTTCTGAAACTCTGGATTCTGATAGAGGGCCATGGGACTTAGACTCTGAGTGCAAAAATGGAGGCTCTAGACCCTTCCAGAGCTGAGATATGGACATCCCACATAGCATTTATGCCATTATAAAAATACGTGGGCAAGACGGTGGACTCTGTGGGACAGTGGAATTTCGTCAATATCTC
This sequence comes from Hybognathus amarus, assembly GCA_030378365.1. Taxonomy (NCBI): domain Eukaryota; kingdom Metazoa; phylum Chordata; class Actinopteri; order Cypriniformes; family Leuciscidae; genus Hybognathus; species Hybognathus amarus. Next base: position 348,736 of record JAQIUQ010007164.1, read on the forward strand.
AGCTCTGGAAGGGTCTAGAGCCTCAATTTTTGCACTCAGGTCTAAGTCCCATGGCCCTCTATCAGAATCCATAGATTCAAGAAGATTGGAGAACGCACTTTTTCGCACTAAAAAAAAAACATAAGGGGTACCACTGTCGTTTTTTTTTTGGGTCAAAATTTTGAGTTTCTATGATCTTCTTAAAACTCTGGATTCTGATAGAGGGCCATGGGACTTACACCTGAGTGCAAAAATGCAGGCTCTAGACCCTTCCAGAGCTGAGATATGGACATCCCACGTAGCATTTATGCCATTATAAAAATAGTGGGCGAGATGGTGGAATTTTGGGACGGTGGAATTTTGTCAATATCTCAGCTCTGGAAGGGTCTAGAGCCTCAATTTTTGCACTCAGGTCTAAGTCCCATGGCCCTCTATCAGAATCCAGAATTTCAAGAAGATTGGAGAAACTTATTTTTCGCACCCAAAAAAAAAAAACATAAGGGGTACCACTGTTGTTTTTTTGGGGGTCAAAATTTTGAGTTTCTCTGATCTTCTTGAAACTCTGGATTCGATAGAGGGCCATGGGACTTAGACCTGAGTGCCAAAATGGAGGCTCTAGACCCTTCCAGAGCTGAGATATGGACATCCCACGTAGGATAAAAAACAAAAGGGGTACCACTGTTGTTTTTTTTTGGGTCAAAATTTTGAGTTTCTCTGATCTTCTTGAAACTCTGGAATTCGGATAGAGGGCCATGGGACTTAGACCTGAGTGCAAAAATGGAGGCTCTAGACCCTTCCAGAACTGAGATATTGAGATCTCACGTAGCATTTATGCCATTGTAAATATCTCAATATCTCAGCTCTGTATGCCATTATAAATATCTCAATATCTCAGCTCTGGAAGGGTCTAGAGCCTCCATTTCTGCACTCAGGTCTAAGTCCCATGGCCCTCTATCAGAATCCAGAGTTTCAAGAAGATTGGAGAAACTTATTTTTTCGACACAAAAAAAAAAACATAAAGGAGTACCACTGTCGTTTTTTTTCGGGTCAAAATTTTGATTTTCTTGAAACTCTGGGATTCTGATAGAGGGCCATGGGACTTAGACCTGAGTGCAAAAATGGAGGCTCTCAGACCCTTCCAGAGCTGAGATATTGAGATCTCACGTAGCATTTATGCCATTGTAAATATCTCAATATCTCAGCTCTGTATGCCATTATAAATATCTAAATATCTCAGCTCTGGAAGGGTCTAGAGCCTCCATTTTTGCACTCAGGTCTAAGTCCCATGGCCCTTTATCAGAATCCAGAGTTTCAAGAAGATTGGAGAAACTTATTTTTTCGCACAAAAAAAAAAACATAAGGGGTACCACTGTCGTTTTTTTTTCGGGTCAAAATTTTGATTTTCTTGAAACTCTGGATTCTGATAGAGGGCCATGGGACTTAACCTGAGTGCAAAAATGGAGGCTCTAACCCTTCCAGAGCTGAGATATTGAGATCTCACGTAGCATTTATGCCATTGTAAATATCTCAATATCTCAGCTCTGTATGCCATTATAAATATCTCAATATCTCAGCTCTGGAAGGGTCTAGAGCCTCCATTTTTGCACTCAGGTCTAAGTCCATTGACCCTCTATCAGAATCCAGAGTTTCAAGAAGATTGGAGAAACTTATTTTTTCGCACAAAAAAAAAAAACATAAGGGGTACCACTGTCGTTTTTTTTTTTCGGGTCAAAATTTTGATTTTCTTGAAACTCTGGATTCTGATAGAGGGCCATGGGACTTAGATCTGAGTGCAAAAATGGAGGCTCTAGACCCTTCCAGAGCTGAGATATTGAGATCTCACGTAGCATTTATGCCATTGTAAATATCTCAATATCTCAGCTCTGTATGCCATTATAAATATCTCAATATCTCAGCTCTGGAAGGGTCTAGAGCCTCCATTTTTGCACTCAGGTCTAAGTCCCATTGACCCTCTATCAGAATCCAGAGTTTCAAGAAGATTGGAGAAACTTATTTTTTCGCACAAAAAAAAAACATAAGGGGTACCACTGTCGTTTTTTTTTTTTGGGTCAAAATTTTGATTTTCTTGAAACTCTGGATTCTGATAGAGGGCCATGGGACTTAGATCTGAGTGCAAAAATGGAGGCTCTAGACCCTTCCAGAGCTGAGATATTGAGATCTCACGTAGCATTTATGCCATTGTAAATATCTCAATATCTCAGCTCTGTATGCCATTATAAATATCTAAATATCTCAGCTCTGGAAGGGTCTAGAGCCTCCATTTTTGCACTCAGGTCTAAGTCCCATGGCCCTCTATCAGAATCCAGAGTTTCAAGAAGATTGGAGAAACTTATTTTTTCGCACACAAAAAAAAAACATAAGGGGTACCACTGTCGTTTTTTTTTAGGGTCAAAATTTTGATTTTCTTGAAACTCTGGATTCTGATAGAGGGCCATGGGACTTAGATCTGAGTGCAAAAATGGAGGCTCTAGACCCTTCCAGAGCTGAGATATTGAGATCTCACGTAGCATTTATGCCATTGTAAATATCTCAATATCTCAGCTCTGTATGCCATTATAAATATCTAAATATCTCAGCTCTGGAAGGGTCTAGAGCCTCCATTTTTGCACTCAGGTCTAAGTCCCATGGCCCTCTATCAGAATCCAGAGTTTCAAGAAGATTGGAGAAACTTATTTTTTCGCACAAAAAAAAAACATAAGGGGTACCACTGTCGTTTTTTTTTTCGGGTCAAAATTTTGATTTTCTTGAAACTCTGGATTCTGATAGAGGGCCATGGGACTTAGATCTGAGTGCAAAAATGGAGGCTCTAGACCCTTCCAGAGCTGAGATATTGAGATCTCACGTAGCATTTATGCCATTGTAAATATCTCAATATCTCAGCTCTGTATGCCATTATAAATATCTAAATATCTCAGCTCTGGAAGGGTCTAGAGCCTCCATTTTTGCACTCAGGTCTAAGTCCCATGGCCCTCTATCAGAATCCAGAGTTTCAAGAAGATTGGAGAAACTTATTTTTTCACACAAAAAAAAAAACATAAGGGGTACCACTGTCGTTTTTTTTTCGGGTCAAAATTTTGATTTTCTTGAAACTCTGGATTCTGATAGAGGGCCATGGGACTTAGATCTGAGTGCAAAAATGGAGGCTCTAGACCCTTCCAGAGCTGAGATATTGAGATCTCACGTAGCATTTATGCCATTGTAAATATCTCAATATCTCAGCTCTGTATGCCATTATAAATATCTAAATATCTCAGCTCTGGAAGGGTCTAGAGCCTCCATTTTTGCACTCAGGTCTAAGTCCCATGGCCCTCTATCAGAATCCAGAGTTTCAAGAAGATTGGAGAAACTTATTTTTTCGCACACAAAAAAAAAACATAAGGGGTACCACTGTCGTTTTTTTTTTTCGGGTCAAAATTTTGATTTTCTTGAAACTCTGGATTCTGATAGAGGGCCATGGGACTTAGATCTGAGTGCAAAAATGGAGGCTCTAGACCCTTCCAGAGCTGAGATATTGAGATCTCACGTAGCATTTATGCCATTGTAAATATCTCAATATCTCAGCTCTGTATGCCATTATAAATATCTCAATATCTCAGCTCTGGAAGGGTCTAGAGCCTCCATTTTTGCACTCAGGTCTAAGTCCATTGACCCTCTATCAGAATCCAGAGTTTCAAGAAGATTGGAGAAACTTATTTTTTCGCACAAAAAAAAAACATAAGGGGTACCACTGTCGTTTTTTTTTCGGGTCAAAATTTTGATTTTCTTGAAACTCTGGATTCTGATAGAGGGCCATGGGACTTAGATCTGAGTGCAAAAATGGAGGCTCTAGACCCTTCCAGAGCTGAGATATTGAGATCTCACGTAGCATTTATGCCATTGTAAATATCTCAATATCTCAGCTCTGTATGCCATTATAAATATTCTAAATATCTCAGCTCTGGAAGGGTCTAGAGCCTCCATTTTTGCACTCAGGTCTAAGTCCCATGGCCCTCTATCAGAATCCAGAGTTTCAAGAAGATTGGAGAAACTTATTTTTCGCACAAAAAAAAAAAACATAAGGGGTACCACTGTCGTTTTTTTTTTTTAGGGTCAAAATTTTAGATTTTCTTGAAACTCTGGATTCTGATAGAGGGCCATGGGACTTAGATCTGAGTGCAAAAATGGAGGCTCTAGACCCTTCCAGAGCTGAGATATTGAGATCTCACGTAGCATTTATGCCATTGTAAATATCTCAATATGCTGCAGCTCTGTATGCCATTATAAATATTGTAAATATCTCAGCTCTGGAAGGGTCTAGAGCCTCCATTTTTGCACTCAGGTCTAAGTCCCATGGCCCTCTATCAGAATCCAGAGTTTCAAGAAGATTGGAGAAACTTATTTTTCGCACACAAAAAAAAAAAACATAAGGGGTACCACTGTCGTTTTTTTTCGAGGTCAAAATTTTGATTTTCTTGAAACTCTGGATTCTGATAGAGGGCCATGGGACTTAGATCTGAGTGCAAAAATGGAGGCTCTAGACCCTTCCAGAGCTGAGATATTGAGATCTCACGTAGCATTTATGCCATTGTAAATATCTCAATATCTCAGCTCTGTATGCCATTATAAATATCTAAATATCTCAGCTCTGGAAGGGTCTAGAGCCTCCATTTTTGCACTCAGGTCTAAGTCCCATGGCCCTCTATCAGAATCCAGAGTTTCAAGAAGATTGGAGAAACTTATTTTTTCACACAAAAAAAAAAGACATAAGGGGTACCACTGTCGTTTTTTTTTTCGGGTCAGAAATTTTGATTTTCTTGAAACTCTGGATTCTGATAGAGGGCCATGGGACTTAGATCTGAGTGCAAAAATGGAGGCTCTAGACCCTTCCAGAGCTGAGATATTGAGATCTCACGTAGCATTTATGCCATTGTAAATATCTTCAATATCTCAGCTCTGTATGCCATTATAAATATCTAAATATCTCAGCTCTGGAAGGGTCTAGAGCCTCCATTTTTGCACTCAGATCTAAGTCCCATGGCCCTCTATCAGAATCCAGAGTTTCAAGAAAATCGGAAAACTTTTTGACCACAAAAAAAAACGTAAGGGGTACCACTGTCGTTTTTTTTTCGGGTCAAAATTTTGATTTTCTTGAAACTCTGGATTCTGATCAAGGGCCATGGGACTTAGATCTGAGTGCAAAAATGGAGGCTCTAGACCCTTCCAGAGCTGAGATATTGAGATCTCACGTAGCATTTATGCCATTGTAAATATCTCAATATCTCAGCTCTGTATGCCATTATAAATATCTAAATATCTCAGCTCTGGAAGGGTCTAGAGCCTCCATTTTTGCACTCAGGTCTAAGTCCCATGGCCCTCTATCAGAATCCATAGATTCAAGAAGATTGGAGAAACGTATTTTTTCGCACAAAAAAAAAACATAAGGGGTACCACTGTCGTTTTTTTTTTGGGTCAAAATTTTGAGTTTCTATGATCTCTTAAAACTCTGGATTCTGATAGAGGGCCATGGGACTTACACCTGAGTGCAAAAATGCAGGCTCTAGACCCTTCCAGAGCTGAGATATGGACATCCCACGTAGCATTTATGCCATTATAAAAATAGTGGGCGAGATGGTGGAATTTTGGGACGGTGGAATTTTGTCAATATCTCAGCTCTGGAAGGGTCTAGAGCCTCAATTTTTGCACTCAGGTCTAAGTCCCATGGCCCTCTATCAGAATCCAGAATTTCAAGAAGATTGGAGAAACTTATTTTTTCGCACCCAAAAAAAAAAAAAACATAAGGGGTACCACTGTTGTTTTTTTTGGGGGGTCAAAATTTTGAGTTTCTCTGATCTTCTTGAAACTCTGGATTCTATGACATGGGACTTAGACCTGAGTGCCAAAATGGAGGCTCTAGACCCTTCCAGAGCTGAGATATGGACATCCCACGTCAGGATAAAAAACAAAAGGGGTACCACTGTTGTTTTTTTTGGGTCAAAATTTTGAGTTTCTCTGATATTCTTGAAACTCTGGGATTTGGATAGAGGGCCATGGGACTTAGACCTGAGTGCAAAAATGCAGGCTCTAGACCCTTTCCAGAACTGCAGATATGGACATCCAACGTGGCATTTATGCCATTATAAAAATAGTGGGCGAGACGGTGGAATTTTCTCAATATCTCAGCTCTTGAAGGGTCTAGAGCCTCATTTTTGCACTCAGGTCTCAAGTCCCATGGCCCTCTTCTAGAATCCAGAGTTTCAAGAAGATTGAAGAAACTTATTTTTCACACAAAAAAAAAACATAAGGAGTACCACTGTCGTTTTTTTTGAGATAAAAATTTTGATTTTCTTGAAACTCTGGATTCTGATAGAGGGCCATGGGACTTAGATCTGAGTGCAAAAATGGAGGCTCTAGACCCTTCCAGAGCTGAGATATTGAGATCTCACGTAGCATTTATGCCATTGTAAATATCTCACATATCTCAGCTCTGTATGCCATTATAAATATCTTAAATATCTCAGCTCTGGAAGGGTCTAGAGCCTCCATTTTTGCACTCAGATCTAAGTCCCATGGCCCTCTATCAGAATCCAGAGTTTCAAGAAAATCAAAATTTTTGACCCAAAAAAAAAAACGTAAGGGGTACCACTGTCGTTTTTTTTTTCGGGTCAAAATTTTGATTTTCTTGAAACTCTGGATTCTGATAGAGGGCCATGGGACTTAGATCTGAGTGCAAAAATGGAGGCTCTAGACCCTTCCAGAGCTGAGATATTGAGATTTCACGTAGCATTTATGCCATTGTAAATATCTCAATATCTCAGCTCTGTATGCCATTATAAATATCTAAATATTCTCAGCTCTGGAAGGGTCTAGAGCCTCCATTTTTGCACTCAGATCTAAGTCCCATGGCCCTCTATCAGAATCCAGAGTTTCAAGAAAATCAAAATTTTGACACCAAAAAAAAACATAAGCGGGTACCACTGTAGTTTTTTTTTCGGGATCAAAATTTAGATTTTCTTGAAACTCTGGATTCTGATAGAGGGCCATGGGACTTAGATCTGAGTGCAAAAATGGAGGCTCTAGACCCTTCCAGAGCTGAGATATTGAGATCTCACGTAGCATTTATGCCATTGTAAATATCTCAATATCTCAGCTCTGTATGCCATTATAAATATCTCAATATCTCAGGCTCTGGAAGGGTCTAGAGCCTCCATTTTTGCACTCAGGTCTAAGTCCCATGGCCCTCTATCAGAATCCAGAGTTTCAAGAAAATCGAGAAACTATTAGTCCGACACAAAAAAACGTAAGGGGTACCAACTGTCGTTTTTTCGGGTCAAAATTTTGATTTTCTTGAAACTCTGGATTCTGATAGAGGGCCATGGGACTTAGATCTGAGTGCAAAAATGGAGAGCTCTAGACCCTTCCAGAGCTGAGATATTGAGATCTCACGTAGCATTTATGCCATTGTAAATATCTCAATATCTCAGCTCTGTATGCCATTATAAATATCTAAATATCTCAGCTCTGGAAGGGTCTAGAGCCTCCATTTTTGCACTCAGATCTAAGTCCCATTGGCCCTCTATCAGAATCCAGAGTTTTAAGAAAATCAGAAATATTTGTCACCCGAAAAAAAAAACGTAAGGGATTCCACTGTCGTTTTTTTTCGAGGTCAAAATTTTGAATTTCTTGAAACTCTGGATTCTGATCAAGGGCCATGAGACTTAGATCTGAGTGCAAAAATGGAGGCTCTAGACCCTTCCAGAGCTGAGATATTGAGATTTCACGTAGCATTTATGCCATTGTAAATATCTCAATATCTCAGCTCTGTATGCCATTATAAATATCTAAATATCTCAGCTCTGGAAGGGTCTAGAGCCTCCATTTTTGCACTCAGATCTAAGTCCCATGGCCCTCTATCAGAATCCAGAGTTTCAAGAAAATCAAAATTTTGACCCGAAAAAAAAAACGTAAGGGGTACCACTGTCGTTTTTTTTTCGGGTCGAAATTTTGATTTTCTTGAAACTCTGGATTCTGATAGAGGGCCATGGGACTTAGATCTGAGTGCAAAAATGGAGGCTCTAGACCCTTCCCAGAGCTGAGATATTGAGATTTCACGTAGCATTTATGCCATTGTAAATATCTCAATATCTCAGCTCTGTATGCCATTATAAATATCTAAATATCTCAGCTCTGGAAGGGTCTAGAGCCTCCATTTTTGCACTCAGATCTAAGTCACATGGCCTTCTATCAGAATCCAGAGTTTCAAGAAAATCAAAATTTTGACCCGAAAAAAAAAACGTACAGGGGTACCACTGTCGTTTTTTTTTCGAGGTCAAAATTTTGATTTTCTTGAAACTCTGGATTCTGATAGAGGGCCATGGGACTTAGATCTGAGTGCAAAAATGGAGGCTCTAGACCCTTCCAGAGCTGAGAATATTTAGATATTTATAATGGCATACAGAGCTGAGATATTGAGATATTTACAATGGCATAAATGCTACGTGAAATCTCAATATCTCAGCTCTGGAAGGGTCTAGAGCCTCCATTTTTGCACTCAGATCTAAGTCCCATGGCCCTCTATCAGAATCCAGAGTTTCAAGAAAATCAAAATTTTGACCCGAAAAAAAAACGACAGTGGTACCCCTTACGTTTTTTTTTCGGGTCAAAATTTTGATTTTCTTGAAACTCTGGATTCTGATAGAGGGCCATGGGACTTAGATCTGAGTGCAAAAATGGAGGCTCTAGACCCTTTCCAGAGCTGAGATATTTAGATATTTATAATGGCATACAGAGCTGAGATATTGAGATATTTACAATGGCATAAATGCTACGTGAAATCTCAATATCTCAGCTCTGGAAGGGTCTAGAGCCTCCATTTTTGCACTCAGATCTAGTCACATGGCCCTCTATCCAGAATCCACAGTTTTCAATGAAATTAAATTCCCACCCCTCACAAAAATAAGCTGTGGTAAAATCACTGTTCCTTTCGTGGTCAAAATTTTTATTTTCTTGAAACTCTGAGTTCTGGGATAGCAGAGGCCATGGGACTTAAATCTGTAGTCTAAAATGGAGGCTCTGACCCTTCCAGAGCTGAGATGTTGTAGAATATTTATAATGGCATACGGAGCTTTGAGATGTTGAGAGATATTTACAACTGGCATAAGTGCTACGCTAAAAATCTCAAAATCTCAGCTCTGGAAGGGTCTCGAGCCTCCATTTCTTTGCACTCGGGATCCAAGTCGCATGGCCCTCTTATCTATTATCGCAAGAGCTGCGAGAAACCAGAAATTCTAACCGAAAAAAAAAGACGTGAGGGGTACCAATGTGATGTTTTTTTTCTGAGGATCAAACTTTGATTTTCTTGAAACTCTGGATTCTGATAGAGGCCCATGGGACTTAAGATCTGAGTGCAAAAATGGAGGCTCTAGACCCTTCCAGAGCTGAGATATTTAGATATTTATAATGGCATACAGAGCTAGATATTGAGATATTTACAATGGCATAAATGCTACATGAAGTACAATATCTCAGCTGAAGGTGTCAAGAGCCTCCATTTTTGCACTCAGGTCTAAGTCCCATGGCCCTCTATCAATCCAGGGTTTCAAGAAGATTGAGAACTTATTTTTTCACACGAAAAAAAAACTTAAGGGGTACCACTGTCGTTTTCGGGTGTGAAATTTAGATTTTCTTGAAACTCTGGATTCTGAATGAGAGGGCCATGGGACTTAGATCTGAGTGCAAAAATGGAGGCTCTAGACCCTTCCAGAGCTGAGATATTTAGATATTTATAATGGCATACAGAGCTGAGATATTGAGATATTTACAATGGCATAAATGCTACATGAAATACTCAATATCTCAGCTCTGAAAGGTCTAGAGCCTCCATTTTTGCACTCAGATCTAAGTCACATGGCCCTCTATCAGAATCCAGAGTTTCAAGAAAATCAAAATTTTGACCCGAAAAAAAAAACGTACAGTGGTACCACTGTACGTTTTTTTTTCGGGTGGAGATTTTGATTTTCTTGAAACTCTGGATTCTGATAGAGGGCCATGGGACTTAGATCTGAGTGCAAAAATGGAGGCTCTAGACCCTTCCAGAGCTGAGATATTTTAGATATTTATAATGGCATACAGAGCTGAGATATTGAGATATTTACAATGGCATAAATGCTACGTGAAATCTCAATATCTCAGCTCTGGAAGGTCTGAGCCTCCATTTTTGCACTCAGATCTAAGTCACATGGCCCTCTATCAGAATCCAGAGTTTCAAGAAAATCAAAATTTTGACCCGAAAAAAAAAACGACAGTGGTACCCCTTGCGTTTTTTTTTCGGGTCAAAATTTTGATTTTCTTGAAACTCTGGATTCTGATAGAGGGCCATGGGACTTAGATCTGAGTGCAAAAATGGAGGCTCTAGACCCTTCCCAGAGCTGAGATATTTAGATATTTATAATGGCATACAAGCTGAGATATTGAGATATTTACAATGGCATAAATGCTACGTGAAATCTCAATATCTCAGCTCTGGAAGGTCTAGAGCCTCCATTTTTGCACTCAGATCTAAGTCACATGGCCCTCTATCAGAATCCAGAGTTTCAAGAAAATCAAAATTTTGACCCGAAAAAAAAAACGTACAGGGGTACCACTGTACGTTTTTTTTTCGGGATCAAAATTTTGATTTTCTTGAAACTCTGGATTCTGATAGAGGGCCATGGGACTTAGATCTGAGTGCAAAAATGGAGGCTCTAGACCCTTCCAGAGCTGAGATATTTAGATATTTATAATGGCATACAGAGCTGAGATATTGAGATATTTACAATGGCATAAATGCTAAGTGAAATCTCAATATCTCAGCTCTGGAAGGTCTAGAGCCTCCATTTTTGCACTCAGATCTAAGTCACATGGCCCTCTATTAGAATCCAGAGTTTCAAGAAAATCAAAATTTTGACCCGAAAAAAAAACGACAGTGGTACCCCTTGATTTTTTTTCGGGTCAAAATTTTGATTTTCTTGAAACTCTGGATTCTGATAGAGGGCCATGGGACTTAGATCTGAGTGCAAAAATGGAGGCTCTAGACCCTTCCAGAGCTGAGATATTTAGATATTTATAATGGCATACAGAGCTGAGATATTGAGATATTTACAATGGCATAAATGCTACGTGAAATCTCAATATCTCAGCTCTGGAAGGGTCTAGAGCCTCCATTTTTGCACTCAGATCTAAGTCCCATGGCCCTCTATCAGAATCCAGAGTTTCAAGAAAATCAAAATTTTGACCCGAAAAAAAAACGACAGTGGTACCCCTTACGTTTTTTTTTCGGGTCAAAATTTTGATTTTCTTGAAACTCTGGATTCTGATCAAGGGCCATGGGACTTAGATCTGAGTGCAAAAATGGAGGCTCTAGACCCTTCCAGAGCTGAGATATTTAGATATTTATAATGGCATACAGAGCTGAGATATTGAGATATTTACAATGGCATAAATGCTACGTGAAATCTCAATATCTCAGCTCTGGAAGGGTCTAGAGCCTCCATTTTTGCACTCAGATCTAAGTCCCATGGCCCTCTATCAGAATCCAGAGTTTCAAGAAAATCAAAATTTTGACCCGAAAAAAAAACGTACAGTGGTACCCCTTGGTTTTTTTTTCGGGGTGGAAGTTTTGATTTTCTTGAAACTCTGGATTCTGATAGAGGGCCATGGGACTTAGATCTGAGTGCAAAAATGGAGGCTCTAGACCCTTCCAGAGCTGAGATATTTAGATATTTATAATGGCATACAGAGCTGAGATATTGAGATATTTACAATGGCATAAATGCTACGTGAAATCTCAATATCTCAGCTCTGAAGGTGCTGAGAGCCTCCATTTTTGCACTCAGATCTAAGTCACATGGCCCTCTATCAGAATCCAGAGTTTCAAGAAAATCAAAATTTTGACCCGAAAAAAAAACGACAGTGGTACCCCTTACGTTTTTTTTCGGGTCAAAATTTTGATTTTCTTGAAACTCTGGATTCTGATAGAGGGCCATGGGACTTAGATCTGAGTGCAAAAATGGAGGCTCTAGACCCTTCCAGAGCTGAGATATTTAGATATTTATAATGGCATACAGAGCTGAGATATTGAGATATTTACAATGGCATAAATGCTACGTGAAATCTCAATATCTCAGCTCTGGAAGGTCTAGAGCCTCCATTTTTGCACTCAGATCTAAGTCACATGGCCCTCTATCAGAATCCAGAGTTTCAAGAAAATCAAAATTTTGACCCAAAAAAACGACAGTGGTACCCCTTACGTTTTTTTTTCAGGTCAAAATTTTGATTTTCTTGAAACTCTGGATTCTGATAGAGGGCCATGGGACTTAGATCTTTGAGTGCAAAAATGGAGGCTCTAGACCCTTCAGGAGCTGGGATACTGAGATCTCACTTAGCATTTATGCCCATTGTGATTGTCTCAATATGCATTCAGCTCTGGAAGGGTCTGGAGCCTCATTTTGCACTCAGATCTAAGTCCCATGGCCCTTTGTCAGAATCCAGAGCTCGAGAATTGAATTTTGAGTTACAAAGAGAGAAAGAGGTAAGGGTACACTCGTTTTTTTTTTCGGGGTGAGAATTTTTGATTTACTTGAAACTCTGGATTCTGATAGAGGGCCATGGGACTTAGATCTGAGTGCAAAAATGGAGGCTCTAGACCCTTTCCAGAGCTGAGATATTTAGATATTTATAATGGCATACAGAGCTGAGATATTGAGATATTTACAATGGCATAAATGCTACAGTGAAATCTCAATATCTCAGCTACTGGAAGGTCTTGAGCCTCCATTTTTGCACTCAGATCTAAGTCACATGGCCCTCTATCAGAATCCAGAGTTTGAGGAAATCAAAATTCTGACCTGAAAAAAAACAAGACATGGTGGTGCCCCTTTGATCGTTTTTCAAGATTGGGAGTTTTGTGAGTTTTTCTTGAAACTCTAGATCCTAATAGAGGGCCAGTGGGGGACTTAGATCTGAGTGCAAGAGTGGAGGCTGCTGAGACCCTTCCGAGCTTGAGATATTCAGATGCTTATCTAATGGCATACAGGAGCTGAGTATTGAGATATTTACAATGGCATAAATGCTACGTGAAATCTCAATATCTAGCTCTGAAGGTATAGAGCCTCCATTTTTGCACTCAGATCTAAGTCACATGGCCCTCTATCAGAATCCAGAGTTTCAAGAAAATCAAAATTTTGACCCGAAAAAAAAAACGTACAGTGGTTGCTACGTTGTTTTTTCGGGTTAAAATTTTGATTTTCTTGAAACTCTGGATTCTGATAGAGGGCCATGGGACTAGATCTGAGTGCAAAAATGGAGGCTCTAGACCCTTCCAGAGCTGAGATATTTAGATATTTATAATGGCATACAGAGCTGAGATATTGAGATATTTACAATGGCATAAATGCTACGTGAAATCTCAATATCTCAGCTCTGGAAGGTCTAGAGCCTCCATTTTTGCACTCAGATCTAAGTCACATGGCCCTCTATCAGAATCCAGAGTTTCAAGAAAATCAAAATTTTGACCCGAAAAAAAAAACGACAGTGGTACCCCTTACGTTTTTTTTCGGGTCAAAATTTTGATTTTCTTGAAACTCTGGATTCTGATAGAGGGCCATGGGACTTAGATCTGAGTGCAAAAATGGAGGCTCTAGACCCTTCCAGAGCTGAGATATTTTAGATATTTATAATGGCATACAGAGCTGAGATATTGAGATATTTACAATGGCATAAATGCTACGTGAAATCTCAATATCTCAGCTCTGGAAGGTCTAGAGCCTCCATTTTTGCACTCAGATCTAGTCACATGGCCCTCTATCAGAATCCAGAGTTTCAAGAAAATCAAAATTTTGACCCGAAAAAAGAACGACAGTGGTACCCCTTACGTTTTTTTTTCGGGTCAAAATTTTGATTTTCTTGAAACTCTGGATTCTGATAGAGGGCCATGGGACTTAGATCTGAGTGCAAAAATGGAGGCTCTAGACCCTTCCAGAGCTGAGATATTTAGATATTTATAATGGCATACAGAGCTGAGATATTGAGATATTTACAATGGCATAAATGCTACGTGAAATCTCAATATCTCAGCTCTGGAAGGTCTAGAGCCTCCATTTTTGCACTCAGATCTAAGTCACATGGCCCTCTATCAGAATCCAGAGTTTCAAGAAAATCAAAATTTTGACCCAAAAAAAAAACGTACAGTGGTACCACTGTGATTTTTCGGGTCAAAATTTTGATTTTCTTGAAACTCTGGATTCTGATCAGAGGGCCATGGGACTTAGATCTGAGTGCAAAAATGGAGGCTCTAGACCCTTCCAGAGCTGAGATATTTAGATATTTATAATGGCATACAGAGCTGAGATATTGAGATATTTACAATGGCATAAATGCTACGTGAAATCTCAATATCTCAGCTCTGAAGGTGTAGAGCCTCCATTTTTGCACTCAGATCTAAGTCACATGGCCCTCTATCAGAATCCAGAGTTTCAAGAAAATCAAAATTTTGACCCGAAAAAAAACGACAGTGGTACCACTTACGTTTTTTTTCGGGTCAAAATTTTGATTTTCTTGAAACTCTGGATTCTGATAGAGGGCCATGGGACTTAGATCTGAGTGCAAAAATGGAGGCTCTAGACCCTTTCCAGAGCTGAGATATTTAGATATTTATAATGGCATACAGAGCTGAGATATTGAGATATTTACAATGGCATAAATGCTACGTGAAATCTCAATATCTCAGCTCTGGAAGGTGTTAGAGCCTCCATTTTTGCACTCAGATCTAAGTCCCATGGCCCTCTATCAGAATCCAGAGTTTCAAGAAAATCAAAATTTTGACCCGAAAAAAAAACGTACAGTGGTACCCCTTACGTTTTTTTTTCGGGTCAAAATTTTGATTTTCTTGAAACTCTGGATTCTGATAGAGGGCCATGGGACTTAGATCTGAGTGCAAAAATGGAGGCTCTAGACCCTTCCCAGAGCTGAGATATTTAGATATTTATAATGGCATACAGAGCTGAGATATTGAGATATTTACAATGGCATAAATGCTACGTGAAATCTCAATATCTCAGCTCTGGAAGGGTCTAGAGCCTCCATTTTTGCACTCAGATCTAAGTCACATGGCCCTCTATCAGAATCCAGAGTTTCAAGAAAATCAAAATTTTGACCCGAAAAAAAACGACAGTGGTACCCCTTACGTTTTTTTTTCGGGTCAAAATTTTGATTTTCTTGAAACTCTGGATTCTGATAGAGGGCCATGGGACTTAGATCTGAGTGCAAAAATGGAGGCTCTAGACCCTTCCAGAGCTGAGATATTTAGATATTTATAATGGCATACAGAGCTGAGATATTGAGATATTTACAATGGCATAAATGCTACGTGAAATCTCAATATCTCAGCTCTGGAAGGTATAGAGCCTCCATTTTTGCACTCAGATCTAAGTCACATGGCCCTCTATGCAGAATCCAGAGTTTCAAGAAATCAAAATTTTGACCCGAAAAGAAAACGACAGTGGTACCCCTTACGCTGTTTTTTTCGGGTCAAAATTTTTGATTTTCTTGAAACTCTGGATTCTGATAGAGGGCCATGGGACTTAGATCTGAGTGCAAAAATGGAGGCTCTAGACCCTTCCAGAGCTGAGATATTTAGATATTTATAATGGCATACAGAGCTGAGATATTGAGATATTTACAATGGCATAAATGCTACGTGAGATCTCAATATCTCAGCTCTGGAAGGTGTTGAGCCTCCATTTTTGCACTCAGATCTAAGTCCCATGGCCCTCTATCAGAATCCAGAGTTTCAAGAAAATCAAAATTTTGACCCGAAAAAAAAAACGACAGTGGTACCCCTTCGTTTTTTTTTCGGGTGGAAATTTTGATTTTCTTGAAACTCTGGATTCTGATAGAGGGCCATGGGACTTAGATCTGAGTGCAAAAATGGAGGCTCTAGACCCTT
Organism: Hybognathus amarus; assembly: GCA_030378365.1. Classification (NCBI taxonomy): domain Eukaryota; kingdom Metazoa; phylum Chordata; class Actinopteri; order Cypriniformes; family Leuciscidae; genus Hybognathus; species Hybognathus amarus. The sequence continues at coordinate 364,694 of JAQIUQ010007164.1, forward strand.
CCAGAGCTGAGATATTTAGATATTTATAATGGCATACAGAGCTGAGATATTGAGATATTTACAATGGCATAAATGCTACGTGAAATCTCAATATCTCAGCTCTGGAAGGTGCTAGAGCCTCCATTTTTGCACTCAGATCTAAGTCACATGGCCCTCTATCAGAATCCAGAGTTTCAAGAAAATCAAAATTTTGACCCGAAAAAAAAAAACGTACAGTGGTACCCCTGTACGTTTTTTTTTCGGGTCAAAATTTTTGATTTTCTTGAAACTCTGGATTCTGATAGAGGGCCATGGGACTTAGATCTGAGTGCAAAAATGGAGGCTCTAGACCCTTCCAGAGCTGAGATATTTAGATATTTATAATGGCATACAGAGCTGAGATATTGAGATATTTACAATGGCATAAATGCTACGTGAAATCTCAATATCTCAGCTCTGGAAGGGTCTAGAGCCTCCATTTTTTGCACTCAGATCTAAGTCACATGGCCCTCTATCAGAATCCAGAGTTTCAAGAAAATCAAAATTTTGACCCGAAAAAAAAACGACAGTGGTACCCCTTACGTTTTTTTTTCGGGTCAAAATTTTTGATTTTCTTGAAACTCTGGATTCTGATAGAGGGCCATGGGACTTAGATCTGAGTGCAAAAATGGAGGCTCTAGACCCTTCCAGAGCTGAGATATTTAGATATTTATAATGGCATACAGAGCTGAGATATTGAGATATTTACAATGGCATAAATGCTACGTGAAATCTCAATATCTCAGCTCTGGAAGGTATTGAGCCTCCATTTTTGCACTCAGATCTAAGTCACATGGCCCTCTATCAGAATCCAGAGTTTCAAGAAAATCAAAATTTTGACCCGAAAAAAAAACGTACAGTGGTACCCCTTGCGTTTTTTTTCGGGGTCAAAATTTTGATTTTCTTGAAACTCTGGATTCTGATAGAGGGCCATGGGACTTAGATCTGAGTGCAAAAATGGAGGCTCTAGACCCTTCCAGAGCTGAGATATTTAGATATTTATAATGGCATACAGAGCTGAGATATTGAGATATTTACAATGGCATAAATGCTACGTGAAATCTCAATATCTCAGCTCTGGAAGGTCTGAGCCTCCATTTTTGCACTCAGATCTAAGTCACATGGCCCTCTATCAGAATCCAGAGTTTCAAGAAAATCAAAATTTTGACCCGAAAAAAAACGAGCAGTGGTACCCCTGTCGTTTTTTCGGGTCAAAATTTTGATTTTCTTGAAACTCTGGATTCTGATCAGAGGGCCATGGGACTTAGATCTGAGTGCAAAAATGGAGGCTCTAGACCCTTCCAGAGCTGAGATATTTAGATATTTATAATGGCATACAGAGCTGAGATATTGAGATATTTACAATGGCATAAATGCTACGTGAAATCTCAATATCTCAGCTCTGGAAGGTCTAGAGCCTCCATTTTTGCACTCAGATCTAAGTCACATGGCCCTCTATCAGAATCCAGAGTTTCAAGAAAATCAAAATTTTGACCCGAAAAAAAAACGACAGTGGTACCCCTTACGTTTTTTTTTCGGGTCAAAATTTTGATTTTCTTGAAACTCTGGATTCTGATAGAGGGCCATGGGACTTAGATCTGAGTGCAAAAATGGAGGCTCTAGACCCTTCCCAGAGCTGAGATATTTAGATATTTATAATGGCATACAGAGCTGAGATATTGAGATATTTACAATGGCATAAATGCTACGTGAAATCTCAATATCTCAGCTCTGGAAGGTCTAGAGCCTCCATTTTTGCACTCAGATCTAAGTCCCATGGCCCTCTATCAGAAATCCAGAGTTTCAAGAAAATCAAAATTTTGACCCGAAAAAAAAACGACAGTGGTACCCCTTGCCGTTTTTTTTTTCGGGTCAAAATTTTGATTTTCTTGAAACTCTGGATTCTGATAGAGGGCCATGGGACTTAGATCTGAGTGCAAAAATGGAGGCTCTAGACCCTTCCAGAGCTGAGATATTTAGATATTTATAATGGCATACAGAGCTGAGATATTGAGATATTTACAATGGCATAAATGCTGACGTGAAATCTGAATATCTCAGCTCTGAAGGTGTAGAGCCTCCATTTTTGCACTCAGATCTTAAGTCCCATGGCCCTCTATCAGAATCCAGAGTTTCAAGAAAATCAAAATTTTGACCCGGAAAAAAACGTAAGGGGTACCAGCTGTTCGTTTTTTAGAGTCGATTCATAATTTACTGATTCTATTTCTGGATTCTGAGAGATCGGGCCATGAGGAGAGGCTTGAGATCTGAGTGCAAAAATGGAGGCTCTAGACCCTTCCCAGAAGACTGAGATATTTAGATCTTGTATTAATGGCATACAGAGCTGAGATATTGAGATATTTGCAATGGCATAAATGCTAATGAAATCTTCAATATCTTCAGCTCTGGAAGGTATTGAGCCTCCATTTTTGCACTCAGATCTAAGTCCCATGGCCCTCTATCAGAATCCCAGAGTTTCAAGAAAATCAAAATTTTGACCCAAAAAAAAAACGACAGTGGTACCCCTTACGTTTTTTTTTTGGGTCAAAATTTTGATTTTCTTGAAACTCTGGATTCTGATAAAGGGCCATGGGACTTAGATCTGAGTGCAAAAATGGAGGCTCTAGACCCTTTCCAGAGCTGAGATATTTAGATATTTATAATGGCATACAGAGCTGAGATATTGAGATATTTACAATGGCATAAATGCTACGTGAGATCTCAATATCTCAGCTCTGGAAGGGTCTAGAGCCTCCATTTTTTGCACTCAGATCTAAGTCAGATGGCCCTCTCAGGAATCCAGAGTTTTCAAGAAAATCCAAAATTTTGACCCGAAAAAAAGCGTAAGGGGTACCCGCTGTCGTTTTTTTTCGGGGTCGGAGTTGATTTTCTTGAAGCTCTGGATTCTGATAGAGGGAGCTAATCTACAGTGCAAAATGAAAGCTCTAAGCCCTTCAGAGCTGAGATATTTTAGATATTTATAATGGCATACAGAGCTGAGATATTGAGATATTTACAATGGCATAAATGCTACGTGAAATCTCAATATCTCAGCTCTGGAAGGGTCTAGAGCCTCCATTTTTGCACTCAGATCTAGTCACATGGCCCTCTATCAGAATCCAGAGTTTCAAGAAAATCAAAATTTTGACCCGAAAAAAAACGACAGTGGTACCCTTACGGTTTTTTTTTCGGGTCAAAATTTTGATTTTCTTGAAACTCTGGATTCTGATAGAGGGCCATGGGACTTAGATCTGAGTGCAAAAATGGAGGCTCTAGACCCTTCCAGAGCTGAGATATTTAGATATTTATAATGGCATACAGAGCTGAGATATTGAGATATTTACAATGGCATAAATGCTACGTGAAATCTCAATATCTCAGCTCTGGAAGGGTCTGAGAGCCTCCATTTTTGCACTCAGATCTAAGTCACATGGCCCTCTATCAGAATCCAGAGTTTCAAGAAAATCAAAATTTTGACCCAAAAAAAACGTAAGGGGTATCACTGACTCTTTTTCGGAGTCAAAATTTTGATTTTCTTGAAACTCTGGATTCTGATAGAGGGCCATGGGACTTAATATAAGTGTAAATGAATAACACTTTCAACTCAGATCTTAAATATTCTAATGGCATACAAGCTAAATTGTAAATTTACAAATGGTGCAATGCTAATAAAATATTCAATCTGCTAGGCTGAAAGATCTCGGCCTTCGTGCACTTGGGTGAGGTGCCATGGCCCTCTCTAAAATCAAGTTCAAAATCAAAATTTTGACTCCCAAAAAAAAACCACATGGTACTAGGTTTTGAGGTAAAGTAATCTTCTTGAAACTCTGGATTCTGATAGAGGGCCATGGGACTTAGATCTGAGTGCAAAAATGGAGGCTCTAGACCCTTCCAGAGCTGAGATATTTTAGATATTTATAATGGCATACAGGAGCTGAGATATTGAGATATTTACAATGGCATAAATGCTACGTGAAATCTCAATATCTCAGCTCTGGAAGGGTCTAGAGCCTCCATTTTTGCACTCAGATCTAAGTCACATGGCCCTCTATCAGAATCCAGAGTTTCAAGAAAATCAAAATTTTGACCCGAAAAAAAAACGACAGTGGTACCCCTTACGTTTTTTTTTCGGGTCAAAATTTTGATTTTCTTGAAACTCTGGATTCTGATAGAGGGCCATGGGACTTAGATCTGAGTGCAAAAATGGAGGCTCTAGACCCTTCCAGAGCTGAGATATTTTAGATATTTATAATGGCATACAGAGCTGAGATATTGAGATATTTACAATGGCATAAATGCTACGTGAAATCTCAATATCTCAGCTCTGAAGGGTCTGAGCCTCCATTTTTGCACTCAGATCTAAGTCACATGGCCCTCTATCAGAATCCAGAGTTTCAAGAAAATCAAAATTTTGACCCGAAAAAAAAACGACAGTGGTACCCCTTGATTTTTTTTCGGGGTCAAAATTTTGATTTTCTTGAAACTCTGGATTCTGATAGAGGGCCATGGGACTTAGATCTGAGTGCAAAAATGGAGGCTCTAGACCCTTCCAGAGCTGAGATATTTAGATATTTATAATGGCATACAGAGCTGAGATATTGAGATATTTACAATGGCATAAATGCTACGTGAAGATCTCAATATCTCAGCTCTGGAAGGTCTGAGCCTCCATTTTTGCACTCAGATCTAAGTCCCATGGCCCTCTATCAGAATCCAGAGTTTCAAGAAAATCCAAAAATTTGACCCGAAAAAAAAAAACGTAAGGGGTTCACTTAAGTTTTCGGGTGGAGCTGGTTTCTTGGAAACCTGGGATTCTGATAGAGGCATGAGACTTAGATCTGAGTGCAAAAAATGAAGGCTCTGACTTACTTGCAACTGAGATATTTAGATATTTATAATGATACAGAGCTGCAATCTGAGACATTTAAGGAATGCATTAAATGCTCATGAAATATTCAATATATTCAGCTGAAAGTATTGAGCCTCCATTTTGCACTTCAATTTAGTCCCATGGCCTACTATCAGGAATCCAGAGTTTAGGAATCAAAATTTAACCCCAAAAAAAAAAGGACAGTGAGCCCTTCAGTTTTTTTTTTCAGAGAGTAAAATTTAATTTTCTTGAAACTCTGGTATAAATGACACATAAACTTTTAACTAATTAAAAATGAAGCTCAAGCACTTTGCAGAGTTTGAGATATTTAGATATTTATAATGAGCATACAGAGCTGAGATATTGAGAATATTTACAATGGCATAAATGCTACGTGAAATCTCAATATCTCAGCTAAAAGGTGTTAGAGCCTCCATTTTTGCACTCAGATCTAGTCACATGGCCCTCTATCAGAATCCAAGTTTCAAGAGAAAATCAAAATTTTGACCCAAAAAAAAACGACAGTGGTACCCCTTCGCTTTTTTCGAGGTCAGAAGTTTAGATTTTCTTGAAACTCTGGATTCTGATAGAGGGCCATGGGACTTAGATCTGAGTGCAAAAATGGAGGCTCTAGACCCTTCCAGAGCTGAGATATTTAGATATTTATAATGGCATACAGAGCTGAGATATTGAGATATTTACAATGGCATAAATGCTACGTGAAATCTCAATATCTCAGCTCTGGAAGGTCTAGAGCCTCCATTTTGCACTCAGATCTAAGTCCCATGGCCCTCTATCAGAATCCAGAGTTTCAAGAAAATCAAAATTTTGACCCAAAAAAAACGTAAGGGGTACCACTGTCGTTTTTTTTCGGGTGAAAATTTTGATTTTCTTGAAACTCTGAATTCTGATAGAGGGCCATGGGACTTAGATCTGAGTGCAAAAATGGAGGCTCTAGACCCTTCCAGAGCTGAGATATTTAGATATTTATAATGGCATACAGAGCTGAGATATTGAGATATTTACAATGGCATAAATGCTACGTGAGATCTCAATATCTCAGCTCTGGAAGGTCTAGAGCCTCCATTTTTGCACTCAGATCTAAGTCCCATGGCCCTCTATCAGAATCCAGAGTTTCAAGAAAATCAAAATTTTGACCCGAAAAAAAAACGACAGTGGTACCCCTACGTTTTTTTTTTCGGGTCAAAATTTTGATTTTCTTGAAACTCTGGATTCTGATAGAGGGCCATGGGACTTAATCTGAGTGCAAAAATGGAGGCTCTAGACCCTTCCAGAGCTGAGATATTTAGATATTTATAATGGCATACAGAGCTGAGATATTGAGATATTTACAATGGCATAAATGCTACGTGAAATCTCAATATCTCAGCTCTGGAAGGTCTGAGCCTCCATTTTTGCACTCAGATCTAAGTCACCATGGCCCTCTATCAGAATCCAGAGTTTCAAGAAAATCAAAATTTTGACCCGAAAAAAAAAAAAACGTGAAGGGTTCCACCTCGGTTTTTTTTTTCGGGATCAAAATTTTGATTTTCTCGAAACTCTGGATTCTGATAGAGGGCCATGGGACTTGAATCTGAGTGCAAAGTGGAGGCTCTAGACCCTTCCAGAGCTGAGTATTTAGATATTTATAATGGCATACAGAGCTGAGATATTGAGATATTTACAATGGCATAAATGCTACGTGAAATCTCAATATCTCAGCTCTGGAAGGGTCTAGAGCCTCCATTTTTGCACTCAGATCTAAGTCACATGGCCCTCTATCAGAATCCAGAGTTTCAAGAAAATCAAAATTTTGACCCGAAAAAAAAAACGACAGTGGTACCCCTTACGATTTTTTTTCGGGTCAAAATTTTGATTTTCTTGAAACTCTGGATTCTGATCAGAGGGCCATGGGACTTAGATCTGAGTGCAAAAATGGAGGCTCTAGACCCTTCCAGAGCTGAGATATTTAGATATTTATAATGGCATACAGAGCTGAGTATTGAGATATTTACAATGGCATAAATGCTACGTGAAATCTCAATATCTCAGCTCTGGAAGGTATTAGAGCCTCCATTTTTGCACTCAGATGTAAGTCCCATGGCCCTCTATCAGAATCCAGAGTTTCAAGAAAATCAAAATTTTGAGCCCGAAAAAAAAACGGACAGTGGTACCCCTTACGTTTTTTGGGGTCAAAATTTTGATTTTCTTGAAACTCTGGATTCTGATAGAGGGCCATGGGACTTAGATCTGAGTGCAAAAATGGAGGCTCTAGACCCTTCCAGAGCTGAGATATTTAGATATTTATAATGGCATACAGAGCTGAGATATTGAGATATTTACAATGGCATAAATGCTACGTGAAATCTCAATATCTCAGCTCTGGAAGGGTCTCGAGCCTCCATTTTTGCACTCAGATCTAAGTCACATGGCCCTCTATCAGAATCCAGAGTTTCAAGAAAATCAAAATTTTGACCCGAAAAAAAAACGTACAGGGGTACCACTGTCGTTTTTTTTCGAGGTCAAAATTTTGATTTTCTTGAAACTCTGGATTCTGATAGAGGGCCATGGACTTAGATCTGAGTGCAAAATGAAGGCTCTAGACCCTTCCAGAGCTGAGTATTTAGATATTTATTAATGGCATACAGAGCTGAGATATTGAGATATTTACAATGGCATAAATGCTACGTGAAATCTCAATATCTCAGCTCTGGAAGGTCTAGAGCCTCCATTTTTGCACTCAGATCTAAGTCCCATGGCCCTCTATCAGAATCCAGAGTTTCAAGAAAATCAAAATTTTGACCCGAAAAAAAAAACGACAGTGGGTACCCCTTACGTTTTTTTTCGGTAGAAATTTTAATTTTCTTGAAATTCTGAATTAAATCAGAGGCCATGGACTTTAGATCTGAGTGCAAAAATGAAGCTAACTTCTTGCAACTAATATTGAGAATTTCCAATTAGCATTTATGCCATTGTGAATATCTCAATATATCTCAGCTCTGTATGCCTTTATAAATCTCTAAATACTCAGCTCTGGAAGGGTGTAGAGCCTCCATTTTGCACTAGATCTAAGTCCCATGGCCCTCTACTGTCAGAAATCCAGAGTTTCAAGAAATCAAAATTTTGACCCAAAAACGACAGTGGGTTACCCTTCATTTTCAAGGGTCGATTTTCTGATTTTCTTGAAACTCTGGATTCTGATCAGAGGGCCACGTGACTTCAGATCTGAGTGCAAAAAAGTGGAGGCTCTAGACCCTTCCAGAGCTGAGATATTGAGATTTCGCGTAGCTACGTTTTGCTGCCATTGTAAATATCTCAGTATCTCAGCTCTGTATGCCATTATAAATATCTTGATATCTCAGCTCTGGAAGGGTCTGAGCCTCCATTTTTGCACTCAGATCTAAGTCCCATGGCCCTCTATCAGAATCCAGAGTTTCAAGAAAATCAAAATTTTGACCCGAAAAAAAAAACGTAAGGGGTACCACTGTCGTTTTTTTCGGGTAAAATTTTGATTTTCTTGAAACTCTGGATTCTGATAGAGGGCCATGTGACTTAGATCTGAGTGCAAAAATGGAGGCTCTAGACCCTTCCAGAGCTGAGATATTGAGATTTCACGTAGCATTTATGCCATTGTAAATATCTCAATATCTCAGCTATATGCCATTATAAATATCTAAATATCTCAGCTCTGGAAGGGTCTAGAGCCTCCATTTTTGCACTCAGATCTAAGTCCCATGGCCCTCTATCAGAATCCAGAGTTTCAAGAAAATCAAAATTTTGACCCGAAAAAAAAAACGTACAGTGGTACCACTTACGTTTTTTTTCGGGTCAAAATTTTTGATTTTCTTGAAACTCTGGATTCTGATAGAGGGCCATGTGACTTAGATCTGAGTGCAAAAATGGAGGCTCTAGACCCTTCCAGAGCTGAGATATTGAGATTTCACGTAGCATTTATGCCATTGTAAATATCTCAATATCTCAGCTCTGTATGCCATTATAAATATCTAAATATCTCAGCTCTGGAAGGGTCTAGAGCCTCCATTTTTGCACTCAGATCTAAGTCCCATGGCCCTCTATCAGAATCCAGAGTTTCAAGAAAATCAAAATTTTGACCCGAAAAAAAAACGTAAGGGGTACCACTGTCGTTTTTTTTTTGGGTCAAAATTTTGATTTTCTTGAAACTCTGGATTCTGATAGAGGGCCATGGGACTTAGATCTGAGTGCAAAAATGGAGGCTCTAGACCCTTCCAGAGCTGAGATATTGAGATTCTCACGTAGCATTTATGCCATTGTAAATATCTCAATATCTCAGCTCTGTATGCCATTATAAATATCTAAATATCTCAGCTCTGGAAGGGTCTAGAGCCTCCATTTTTGCACTCAGATCTAAGTCCCATGGCCCTCTATCAGAATCCAGAGTTTCAAGAAAATCAAAATTTTGACCCGAAAAAAAAACGTAAGGGGTACCACTGTCGTTTTTTTTTCGGGGTCAGAGTTTGATTTTCTTGAAACTCTGGATTCTGATAGAGGGCCATGTGACTTAGATCTGAGTGCAAAAATGGAGGCTCTAGACCCTTCCAGAGCTGAGATATTGAGATCTCACGTAGCATTTATGCCATTGTAAATATCTCAATATCTCAGCTCTGTATGCCATTATAAATATCTAAATATCTCAGCTCTGGAAGGGTCTAGAGCCTCCATTTTTGCACTCAGATCTAAGTCCCATGGCCCTCTATCAGAATCCAGAGTTTCAAGAAAATCAAAATTTTGACCCGAAAAAAAAAACGACAGTGGTACCCCTGTCGTTTTTTTTCGGGTCAAAATTTTGATTTTCTTGAAACTCTGGATTCTGATAGAGGGCCATGTGACTTAGATCTGAGTGCAAAAATGGAGGCTCTAGACCCTTCCAGAGCTGAGATATTGAGATTTCACGTAGCATTTATGCCATTGTAAATATCTCAATATCTCAGCTCTGTATGCCATTATAAATATCTAAATATCTCAGCTCTGGAAGGGTCTAGAGCCTTCCATTTTTGCACTCAGATCTAAGTCCCATGGCCCTCTATCAGAATCCAGAGTTTCAAGAAAATCAAAATTTTGACCCAAAAAAAAAAACGTAAGGGGTACCACTGTCGTTTTTTTTTCGAGGTCAAAATTTTGATTTTCTTGAAACTCTGGATTCTGATAGAGGGCCAGTGGGACTTAGATCTGAGTGCAAAAATGGAGGCTCTAGACCCTTCCAGAGCTGAGTATTGAGATTTCACGTAGCATTTATGCCATTGTAAATATCTCAATATCTCAGCTCTGTATGCCATTATAAATATCTAAATATCTCAGCTCTGGAAGGGTCTAGAGCCTCCATTTTTGCACTCAGATCTAAGTCCCATGGCCCTCTATCAGAATCCAGAGTTTTCAAGAAAATCAAAATTTTGACCCGAAAAAAAAACGTAAGGGGTACCACTGTCGTTTTTTTTTCGAGGTCAGAATTTTGATTTTCTTGAAACTCTGAATTCTGATAGAGGCCATGTGACTTAGATCTGAGTGCAAAAATGGAGGCTCTAGACCCTTCCAGAGCTGAGATATTGAGATTTCACGTAGCATTTATGCCATTGTAAATATCTCAATATCTCAGCTCTGTATGCCATTATAAATATCTAAATATCTCAGCTCTGGAAGGGTCTAGAGCCTCCATTTTTGCACTCAGATCTAAGTCCCATGGCCCTCTATCAGAATCCAGAGTTTCAAGAAAATCAAAATTTTGACCCGAAAAAAAAACGTAAGGGGTACCACTGTCGTTTTTTTTTCGAGGTCAAAGTTTTGATTTTCTTGAAACTCTGGATTCTGATAGAGGGCCATGTGACTTAGATCTGAGTGCAAAAATGGAGGCTCTAGACCCTTCCAGAGCTGAGATATTGAGAATTTCACGTAGCATTTATGCCATTGTAAATATCTCAATATCTCAGCTCTGTATGCCATTATAAATATCTAAATATCTCAGCTCTGGAAGGGTCTAGAGCCTCCATTTTTGCACTCAGATCTAAGTCCCATGGCCCTCTATCAGAATCCAGAGTTTCAAGAAAATCAAAATTTTGACCCGAAAAAAAAACGTAAGGGGTACCACTGTCGTTTTTTTTTTCGAGGTCGGAGTTTTGATTTTCTTGAAACTCTGGATTCTGATAGAGGGCCATGTGACTTAGATCTGAGTGCAAAAATGGAGGCTCTAGACCCTTCCAGAGCTGAGATATTGAGATTTCACGTAGCATTTTTATGCCATTGTAAATATCTCAATATCTCAGCTCTGTATGCCATTATAAATATCTAAATATCTCAGCTCTGGAAGGGTCTAGAGCCTCCATTTTGCACTCAGATCTAAGTCCCATGGCCCTCTATCAGAATCCAGAGTTTCAAGAAAATCAAAATTTTGACCCGAAAAAAAACGTACAGTGGTACCCCTTACGTTTTTTTTCGGGGTCAAAATTTTGATTTTCTTGAAACTCTGGATTCTGATAGAGGGCCATGGGACTTAGATCTGAGTGCAAAAATGGAGGCTCTAGACCCTTCCAGAGCTGAGATATTGAGATCTCACGTAGCATTTATGCCATTGTAAATATCTCAATATCTCAGCTCTGTATGCCATTATAAATATCTAAATATCTCAGCTCTGGAAGGGTCTAGAGCCTCCATTTTTGCACTCAGATCTAAGTCCCATGGCCCTCTATCAGAATCCAGAGTTTCAAGAAAATCAAAATTTTGACCCGAAAAAAAAACGTAAGGGGTACCACTGTCGTTTTTTTTCAGGGTCGAAATTTTGATTTTCTTGAAACTCTGGATTCTGATAGAGGGCCATGTGACTTAGATCTGAGTGCAAAAATGGAGGCTCTAGACCCTTCCAGAGCTGAGATATTGAGATTTCACGTAGCATTTATGCCATTGTAAATATCTCAATATCTCAGCTCTGTATGCCATTATAAATATCTAAATATCTCAGCTCTGGAAGGGTCTAGAGCCTCCATTTTTGCACTCAGATCTAAGTCCCATGGCCCTCTATCAGAATCCCAGAGTTTCAAGAAAATCAAAATTTTGACCCGAAAAAAAAAACGTAAGGGGTACCACTGTCGTTTTTTTTTCGGGTCAGAGTTTGATTTTCTTGAAACTCTGGATTCTGATAGAGGCCATGTGACTTAGATCTGAGTGCAAAAATGGAGGCTCTAGACCCTTCCAGAGCTGAGATATTGAGATTTCACGTAGCATTTATGCCATTGTAAATATCTCAATATCTCAGCTCTGTATGCCATTATAAATATCTAAATATCTCAGCTCTGGAAGGGTCTAGAGCCTCCATTTTTGCACTCAGATCTAAGTCCCATGGCCCTCTATCAGAATCCAGAGTTTCAAGAAAATCAAAATTTTGACCCGAAAAAAAAACGTAAGGGGTACCACTGTCGTTTTTTTTTCGAGGTAAATTTTGATTTCTTGAAACTCTGGATTCTGATAGAGGGCCATGTGACTTAGATCTGAGTGCAAAAGTGGAGGCTCTAGACCCTCTTCCAGAGCTGAGTATTGAGATCTCACGTAGCATTTATGCCATTGTAAATATCTCAATATCTCAGCTCTGTATGCCATTATAAATATCTAAATATCTCAGCTCTGGAAGGGTCTAGAGCCTCCATTTTTGCACTCAGATCTAAGTCCCATGGCCCTCTATCAGAATCCAGAGTTTCAAGAAAATCAAAATTTTGACCCGAAAAAAAAAACGTAAGGGGTACCACTGTCGTTTTTTTTCGAGAGTCAGAATTTTGATTTTCTTGAAACTCTGGATTCTGATAGAGGGCCATGTGACTTAGATCTGAGTGCAAAAATGGAGGCTCTGACCCTTCCAGAGCTGAGATATTGAGATTTCACGTAGCATTTATGCCATTGTAAATATCTCAATATCTCAGCTCTGTATGCCATTATAAATATCTAAATATCTCAGCTCTGGAAGGGTCTAGAGCCTCCATTTTTGCACTCAGATCTAAGTCCCATGGCCCTCTATCAGAATCCAGAGTTTCAAGAAAATCAAAATTTTGACCCGAAAAAAAAACGTAAGGGGTACCACTGTCGTTTTTTTTTCGAGGTCAAGATTTTGATTTTCTTGAAACTCTGGATTCTGATAGAGGGCCATGGGACTTAGATCTGAGTGCAAAAATGGAGGCTCTGACCCTTCCAGAGCTGAGATATTGAGATTTCACGTAGCATTTATGCCATTGTAAATATCTCAATATCTCAGCTCTGTATGCCATTATAAATATCTAAATATCTCAGCTCTGGAAGGGTCTAGAGCCTCCATTTTTGCACTCAGATCTAAGTCCCATGGCCCTCTATCAGAATCCAGAGTTTCAAGAAAATCAAAATTTTGACCCAAAAAAAAACGTAAGGGGTACCACTGTCGTTTTTTTTCGAGGTCAAAATTTTGATTTTCTTGAAACTCTGGATTCTGATAGAGGGCCATGTGACTTAGATCTGAGTGCAAAAATGGAGGCTCTAGACCCTTCCAGAGCTGAGATATTGAGATTTCACGTAGCATTTATGCCATTGTAAATATCTCAATATCTCAGCTCTGTATGCCATTATAAATATCTAAATATCTCAGCTCTGGAAGGGTCTAAGAGCCTCCATTTTTGCACTCAGATCTAAGTCCCATGGCCCTCTATCAGAATCCAGAGTTTCAAGAAAATCAAAATTTTGACCCAAAAAAAAAACGTAAGGGGTACCACTGTCGTTTTTTTTCGAGATCAAAATTTTGATTTTCTTGAAACTCTGGATTCTGATAGAGGGCCATGGGACTTAGATCTGAGTGCAAAAATGGAGGCTCTAGACCCTTCCAGAGCTGAGATATTGAGATCTCACGTAGCATTTATGCCATTGTAAATATCTCAATATCTCAGCTCTGTATGCCATTATAAATATCTAAATATCTCAGCTCTGGAAGGGTCTAGAGCCTCCATTTTTGCACTCAGATCTAAGTCCCATGGCCCTCTATCAGAATCCAGAGTTTCAAGAAAATCAAAATTTTGACCCGAAAAAAAAACGTACAGTGGTACCCCTGTACGTTTTTTTTGAGGGTCAGAAGTTTTGATTTTCTTGAAACTCTGGATTCTGATAGAGGGCCATGGGACTTAGATCTGAGTGCAAAAATGGAGGCTCTAGACCCTTCCAGAGCTGAGATATTGAGATTTCACGTAGCATTTATGCCATTGTAAATATCTCAATATCTTCAGCTCTGTATGCCATTATAAATATCTAAATATCTCAGCTCTGGAAGGGTCTAGAGCCTCCATTTTTGCACTCAGATCTAAGTCCCATGGCCCTCTATCAGAATCCAGAGTTTCAAGAAAATCAAAATTTTGACCCAAAAAAAACGTAAGGGGTACCACTGTCGTTTTTTTTTCGAGGTCAAAGTTTTGATTTTCTTGAAACTCTGGATTCTGATAGAGGGCCATGGGACTTAGATCTGAGTGCAAAAATGGAGGCTCTAGACCCTTCCAGAGCTGAGTATTGAGAATCTCACGTAGCATTTATGCCATTGTAAATATCTCAATATCTCAGCTCTGTATGCCATTATAAATATCTAAATATCTCAGCTCTGGAAGGGTCTAGAGCCTCCATTTTTGCACTCAGATCTAAGTCCCATGGCCCTCTATCAGAATCCAGAGTTTCAAGAAAATCAAAATTTTGACCCGAAAAAAAAAACGTAAGGGGTACCACTGTCGTTTTTTTTTTCAGGGTCAAAATTTTGATTTTCTTGAAACTCTGGATTCTGATAGAGGGCCATGTGACTTAGATCTGAGTGCAAAAATGGAGGCTCTAGACCCTTCCAGAGCTGAGATATTGAGATTTCACGTAGCATTTATGCCATTGTAAATATCTTCAATATCTCAGCTCTGTATGCCATTATAAATATCTAAATATCTCAGCTCTGGAAGGGTCTAGAGCCTCCATTTTTGCACTCAGATCTAAGTCCCATGGCCCTCTATCAGAATCCAGAGTTTCAAGAAAATCAAAATTTTGACCCAAAAAAAAAACGTAAGGGGTACCACTGTCGTTTTTTTTTCGAGGTGAGATTTTGATTTCTTGAAACTCTGGATTCTGATAGAGGGCCATGGGACTTAGATCTGAGTGCAAAAATGGAGGCTCTAGACCCTTCCAGAGCTGAGATATTGAGAATTTCACGTAGCATTTATGCCATTGTAAATATCTCAATATCTCAGCTCTGTATGCCATTATAAATATCTCAATATCTCAGCTCTGGAAGGGTCTAGAGCCTCCATTTTTGCACTCAGATCTAAGTCCCATGGCCCTCTATCAGAATCCAGAGTTTCAAGAAAATCAAAATTTTGACCCGAAAAAAAAACGTAAGGGGTACCACTGTCGTTTTTTTTTCGGGTCGAAATTTTGATTTTCTTGAAACTCTGGATTCTGATAGAGGGCCATGTGACTTTAGATCTGAGTGCAAAAATGGAGGCTCTAGACCCTTCCAAGAGCTGAGATATTGAGATTTCACGTAGCATTTATGCCATTGTAAATATCTCAATATCTCAGCTCTGTATGCCATTATAAATATCTAAATATCTCAGCTCTGGAAGGGTCTAGAGCCTCCATTTTTGCACTCAGATCTAAGTCCCATGGCCTTCTATCAGAATCCAGAGTTTCAGAAAATCAAAATTTTGAGCCCGAAAAAAAAAACGTAAGGGGTACCACTGTCGTTTTTTTTTTCGAGGTCAAAGTTTGATTTCTTGAAACTCTGGATTCTGATAGAGGGCCATGGGACTTAATCTGAGTGCAAAAATGAAGGCTCTAGACCCTTCCAGAGCTGAGATATTGAGATCTCACGTAGCATTTATGCCATTGTAAATATCTCAATATCTCAGCTCTGTATGCCATTATAAATATTCTAAATATCTCAGCTCTGGAAAGGTCTAGAGCCTCCATTTTTGCACTCAGATCTAAGTCCCATGGCCCTCTATCAGAATCCAGAGTTTCAAGAAAATCAAAATTTTGACCCGAAAAAAAAACGTACAGTGGTACCCCTTACGTTTTTTTTTCGGGTCAAAAGTTTGATTTTCTTGAAACTCTGCAATTCTGATAGAGGGCCATGTGACTTAGATCTGAGTGCAAAAATGGAGGCTCTAGACCCTTCCAGAGCTGAGATATTGAGATCTCACGTAGCATTTATGCCATTGTAAATATCTCAATATCTCAGCTCTGTATGCCATTATAAATATCTAAATATCTCAGCTCTGGAAGGGTCTAGAGCCTCCATTTTTGCACTCAGATCTAAGTCCCATGGCCCTCTATCAGAATCCAGAGTTTCAAGAAAATCAAAATTTTTGACCCAAAAAAAAACGTAAGGGGTACCACTGTCGTTTTTTTTTCGGGTCAAAATTTTGATTTTCTTGAAACTCTGGATTCTGATAGAGGGCCATGTGACTTAGATCTGAGTGCAAAAATGGAGGCTCTAGACCCTTCCAGAGCTGAGATATTGAGATTTCACGTAGCATTTATGCCATTGTAAATATCTCAATATCTCAGCTCTGTATGCCATTATAAATATCTAAATATCTCAGCTCTGGAAGGGTCTAGAGCCTCCATTTTTGCACTCAGATCTAAGTCCCATGGCCCTCTATCAGAATCCAGAGTTTCAAGAAAATCAAAATTTTGACCCGAAAAAAAAACGTACAGTGGTACCCCTTACGTTTTTTTTTCGGGTCAAAATTTTGATTTTCTTGAAACTCTGGATTCTGATAGAGGGCCATGTGACTTAGATCTGAGTGCAAAAATGGAGGCTCTAGACCCTTGCAGAGCTGAGATATTGAGATTTCACGTAGCATTTATGCCATTGTAAATATCTCAATATCTCAGCTATCTATGCCATTATAAATATCTAAATATCTCAGCTCTGGAAGGGTCTAGAGCCTCCATTTTTGCACTCAGATCTAAGTCCCATGGCCCTCTATCAGAATCCAGAGTTTCAAGAAAATCAAAATTTTGACCCAAAAAAAAACGTAAGGGGTACCACTTGTCGTTTTTTTTTTCGGGTCAAAATTTTGATTTTCTTGAAACTCTGGATTCTGATAGAGGGCCATGTGACTTAGATCTGAGTGCAAAAATGGAGGCTCTAGACCCTTCCAGAGCTGAGATATTGAGATCTCACGTAGCATTTATGCCATTGTAAATATCTCAATATCTCAGCTCTGTATGCCATTATAAATATCTAAATATCTCAGCTCTGGAAGGGTCTAGAGCCTCCATTTTTGCACTCAGATCTAAGTCCCATGGCCCTCTATCAGAATCCAGAGTTTCAAGAAAATCAAAATTTTGACCCAAAAAAAAAACGACAGTGGTACCCCTTACGTTTTTTTTTTCGGGTCAAAATTTTTGATTTTCTTGAAACTCTGGATTCTGATAGAGGGCCATGTGACTTAGATCTGAGTGCAAAAATGGAGGCTCTAGACCCTTCCAGAGCTGAGATATTGAGATCTCACGTAGCATTTATGCCATTGTAAATATCTCAATATCTCAGCTCTGTATGCCATTATAAATATCTAAATATCTCAGCTCTGGAAGGGTCTAGAGCCTCCATTTTTGCACTCAGATCTAAGTCCCATGGCCCTCTATCAGAATCCAGAGTTTCAAGAAAATCAAAATTTTGACCCGAAAAAAAAACGTAAGGGGTACCACTGTCGTTTTTTTTTCGAGGTCGAAATTTTGATTTTCTTGAAACTCTGGATTCTGATAGAGGGCCATGTGACTTAGATCTGAGTGCAAAAATGGAGGCTCTAGACCCTTCCAGAGCTGAGATATTGAGATTTCACGTAGCATTTATGCCATTGTAAATATCTCAATATCTCAGCTCTGTATGCCATTATAAATATCTAAATATCTCAGCTCTGGAAGGGTCTAGAGCCTCCATTTTTGCACTCAGATCTAAGTCCCATGGCCCTCTATCAGAATCCAGAGTTTCAAGAAAATCAAAATTTTGACCCGAAAAAAAAACGTAAGGGGTACCACTGTCGTTTTTTTTTTCGGGTCAAAATTTTGATTTTCTTGAAACTCTGGATTCTGATAGAGGGCCATGGGACTTAGATCTGAGTGCAAAAATGGAGGCTCTAGACCCTTCCAGAGCTGAGATATTGAGATTTCACGTAGCATTTATGCCATTGTAAATATCTCAATATCTCAGCTCTGTATGCCATTATAAATATCTAAATATCTCAGCTCTGGAAGGGTCTAGAGCCTCCATTTTTGCACTCAGATCTAAGTCCCATGGCCCTCTATCAGAATCCAGAGTTTCAAGAAAATCAAAATTTTGACCCGAAAAAAAAACGTAAGGGGTACCACTGTCGTTTTTTTTCGGGTCAAAATTTTGATTTTCTTGAAACTCTGGATTCTGATAGAGGGCCATGTGACTTAGATCTGAGTGCAAAAATGGAGGCTCTAGACCCTTCCAGAGCTGAGATATTGAGATTTCACGTAGCATTTATGCCATTGTAAATATCTCAATATCTCAGCTCTGTATGCCATTATAAATATCTAAATATCTCAGCTCTGGAAGGGTCTAGAGCCTCCATTTTTGCACTCAGATCTAAGTCCCATGGCCCTCTATCAGGAATCCAGAGTTTCAAGAAAATCAAAATTTTGACCCGAAAAAAAAAACGTAAGGGGTACCACTGTCGTTTTTTTTTCGGGTCAAAATTTTGATTTTCTTGAAACTCTGGATTCTGATAGAGGGCCATGTGACTTAGATCTGAGTGCAAAAATGGAGGCTCTAGACCCTTCCAGAGCTGAGATATTGAGAATTTCACGTAGCATTTATGCCATTGTAAATATCTCAATATCTCAGCTCTGTATGCCATTATAAATATCTAAATATCTCAGCTCTGGAAGGGTCTAGAGCCTCCATTTTTGCACTCAGATCTAAGTCCCATGGCCCTCTATCAGAATCCAGAGTTTCAAGAAAATCAAAATTTTGACCCGAAAAAAAAACGTAAGGGGTACCACTGTCGTTTTTTTTTTCGTAGGGTCAAAATTTTGATTTTCTTGAAACTCTGGATTCTGATAGAGGGCCATGGGACTTAGATCTGAGTGCAAAAATGGAGGCTCTAGACCCTTCCAGAGCTGAGATATTGAGATTTCACGTAGCATTTATGCCATTGTAAATATCTCAATATCTCAGCTCTGTATGCCATTATAAATATCTAAATATCTCAGCTCTGGAAGGGTCTAGAGCCTCCATTTTTGCACTCAGATCTAAGTCCCATGGCCCTCTATCAGAATCCAGAGTTTCAAGAAAATCAAAATTTTGACCCGAAAAAAAAAACGTACAGGGGTACCACTGTCGTTTTTTTTCGGGTGAAAATTTTGATTTTCTTGAAACTCTGGATTCTGATAGAGGGCCATGGGACTTAGATCTGAGTGCAAAAATGGAGGCTCTAGACCCTTCCAGAGCTGAGATATTGAGATTTCACGTAGCATTTATGCCATTGTAAATATCTCAATATCTCAGCTCTGTATGCCATTATAAATATCTAAATATCTCAGCTCTGGAAGGGTCTAGAGCCTCCATTTTTGCACTCAGATCTAAGTCCCATGGCCCTCTATCAGAATCCAGAGTTTCAAGAAAATCAAAATTTTGACCCGAAAAAAAAACGTAAGGGGTACCACTGTCGTTTTTTTTTTTCGGGATCAAAATTTTGATTTTCTTGAAACTCTGGATTCTGATAGAGGGCCATGGGACTTAGATCTGAGTGCAAAAATGGAGGCTCTAGACCCTTCCAGAGCTGAGATATTGAGATTTCACGTAGCATTTATGCCATTGTAAATATCTCAATATCTCAGCTCTGTATGCCATTATAAATATCTAAATATCTCAGCTCTGGAAGGGTCTAGAGCCTCCATTTTTGCACTCAGATCTAAGTCCCATGGCCCTCTATCAGAATCCAGAGTTTCAAGAAAATCAAAATTTTAACCCGAAAAAAAAAACGTAAGGGGTACCACTGTCGTTTTTTTTTCGGGTCAGAATTTTGATTTTCTTGAAACTCTGGATTCTGATAGAGGGCCATGTGACTTAGATCTGAGTGCAAAAATGGAGGCTCTAGACCCTTCCAGAGCTGAGATATTGAGATTTCACGTAGCATTTATGCCATTGTAAATATCTCAATATCTCAGCTCTGTATGCCATTATAAATATCTAAATATCTCAGCTCTGGAAGGGTCTAGAGCCTCCATTTTTGCACTCAGATCTAAGTCCCATGGCCCTCTATCAGGAATCCAGAGTTTCAAGAAAATCAAAATTTTGACCCGAAAAAAAAAACGTAAGGGGTACCACTGTCGTTTTTTTTTTCGAGGTCAAAATTTTGATTTTCTTGAAACTCTGGATTCTGATAGAGGGCCATGTGACTTAGATCTGAGTGCAAAAATGGAGGCTCTAGACCCTTCCAGAGCTGAGATATTGAGATTTCACGTAGCATTTATGCCATTGTAAATATCTCAATATCTCAGCTCTGTATGCCATTATAAATATCTAAATATCTCAGCTCTGGAAGGGTCTAGAGCCTCCATTTTTGCACTCAGATCTAAGTCCCATGGCCCTCTATCAGAATCCAGAGTTTCAAGAAAATCAAAATTTTGACCCAAAAAAAACGTAAGGGGTACCACTGTCGTTTTTTTTTCGGGTCGAAATTTTGATTTTCTTGAAACTCTGGATTCTGATAGAGGGCCATGGGACTTAGATCTGAGTGCAAAAATGGAGGCTCTAGACCCTTCCAGAGCTGAGATATTGAGATTTCACGTAGCATTTATGCCATTGTAAATATCTCAATATCTCAGCTCTGTATGCCATTATAAATATCTAAATATCTCAGCTCTGGAAGGGTCTAGAGCCTCCATTTTGCACTCAGATCTAAGTCCCATGGCCCTCTATCAGAATCCAGAGTTTCAAGAAAATCAAAATTTTGACCCAAAAAAAAAACGTACAGGGGTACCACTGTCGTTTTTTTTCGGGGTCAGAATTTTGATTTTCTTGAAACTCTGGATTCTGATAGAGGGCCATGGGACTTAGATCTGAGTGCAAAAATGGAGGCTCTAGACCCTTCCAGAGCTGAGATATTGAGATTTCACGTAGCATTTATGCCATTGTAAATATCTCAATATCTCAGCTCTGTATGCCATTATAAATATCTAAATATCTCAGCTCTGGAAGGGTCTAGAGCCTCCATTTTTGCACTCAGATCTAAGTCCCATGGCCCTCTATCAGAATCCAGAGTTTCAAGAAAATCAAAATTTTGACCCAAAAAAAAACGTAAGGGGTACCACTGTCGTTTTTTTTTCGAGGTCAGAGTTTGATTTTCTTGAAACTCTGGATTCTGATAGAGGGCCATGTGACTTAGATCTGAGTGCAAAAATGGAGGCTCTAGACCCTTCCAGAGCTGAGATATTGAGAATTTCACGTAGCATTTATGCCATTGTAAATATCTCAATATCTCAGCTCTGTATGCCATTATAAATATCTAAATATCTCAGCTCTGGAAGGGTCTAGAGCCTCCATTTTTGCACTCAGATCTAAGTCCCATGGCCCTCTATCAGAATCCAGAGTTTTCAAGAAAATCAAAATTTTGACCCGAAAAAAAAACGTACAGTGGGTACCACTTACGTTTTTTTTTCGGGTCAAAATTTTGATTTTCTTGAAACTCTGAATTCTGATAGAGGGCCATGTGACTTAGATCTGAGTGCAAAAATGGAGGCTCTAGACCCTTCCAGAGCTGAGATATTGAGATTTCACGTAGCATTTATGCCATTGTAAATATCTCAATATCTCAGCTCTGTATGCCATTATAAATATCTAAATATCTCAGCTCTGGAAGGGTCTAGAGCCTCCATTTTTGCACTCAGATCTAAGTCCCATGGCCCTCTATCAGAATCCAGAGTTTCAAGAAAATCAAAATTTTGACCCAAAAAAAAAACGTACAGGGGTACCCCTGTACGTTTTTTTTTTCGGGTAGAAATTTTGATTTTCTTGAAACTCTGGATTCTGATAGAGGGCCATGTGACTTAGATCTGAGTGCAAAAATGGAGGCTCTAGACCCTTCCAGAGCTGAGTATTGAGATTTCACGTAGCATTTATGCCATTGTAAATATCTTCAATATCTCAGCTCTGTATGCCATTATAAATATCTAAATATCTCAGCTCTGGAAGGGTCTAGAGCCTCCATTTTTGCACTCAGATCTAAGTCCCATGGCCCTCTATCAGAATCCAGAGTTTCAAGAAAATCAAAATTTTGACCCGAAAAAAAAACGTAAGGGGTACCACTGTCGTTTTTTTTTTCGAGGTCGAAGTTTTGATTTTCTTGAAACTCTGGATTCTGATAGAGGGCCATGGGACTTAGATCTGAGTGCAAAAATGAAGGCTCTAGACCCTTCCAGAGCTGAGATATTGAGATTTCACGTAGCATTTATGCCATTGTAAATATCTCAATATCTCAGCTCTGTATGCCATTATAAATATCTAAATATCTCAGCTCTGGAAGGGTCTAGAGCCTCCATTTTTGCACTCAGATCTAAGTCCCATGGCCCTCTATCAGAATCCAGAGTTTCAAGAAAATCAAAATTTTGACCCGAAAAAAAACGACAGTGGTACCCCTTACGTTTTTTTTTTCGGAGTCAAAGTTTTGATTTTCTTGAAACTCTGGATTCTGGATAGAGGCCATGGGACTTAGATCTGAGTGCAAAAATGGAGGCTCTAGACCCTTCCAGAGCTGAGATATTGAGATTTCACGTAGCATTTATGCCATTGTAAATATCTCAATATCTCAGCTCTGTATGCCATTATAAATATCTAAATATCTCAGCTCTGGAAGGGTCTAGAGCCTCCATTTTTGCACTCAGATCTAAGTCCCATGGCCCTCTATCAGGAATCCAGAGTTTCAAGAAAATCAAAATTTTGACCCGAAAAAAAAACGTACAGTGGTACCCCTGTACGTTTTTTTTTTCGGGGTCAGAATTTTGATTTTCTTGAAACTCTGGATTCTGATAGAGGGCCATGGGACTTAGATCTGAGTGCAAAAATGAAGGCTCTAGACCCTTCCAGAGCTGAGATATTGAGAATTTCACGTAGCATTTATGCCATTGTAAATATCTCAATATCTCAGCTCTGTATGCCATTATAAATATCTAAATATCTCAGCTCTGGAAGGGTCTGAGCCTCCATTTTTGCACTCAGATCTAAGTCCCATGGCCCTCTATCAGAATCCAGAGTTTCAAGAAAATCAAAATTTTGACCCAAAAAAAAAAGTAAGGGGTACCCCTTGCTTTTTTTTTTTGGGTTGAGAGTTTGATTTTCTTGAAACTCTGGATTCTGATAGAGGGCCATGGGACTTAGATCTGAGTGCAAAGATGGAGGCTCTAGACCCTTCCAGAGCTGAGATATTGAGATTTCAGCGTAGCATTTATGCCATTGTAAATATCTCAATATCTCAGCTCTGTATGCCATTATAAATATTCTAAATATCTCAGCTCTGGAAGGGTCTAGAGCCTCCATTTTTGCACTCAGATCTAAGTCCCATGGCCCTCTATCAGGAATCCAGAGTTTCAGGAAAATCAAAATTTTGACCCAAAAAAAAACGTAAGGGGTACCACTGTAGTTTTTTTTTCAGGGTAAAAATTTTGATTTTCTTGAAACTCTGGATTCTGATAGAGGGCCATGTGGACTTTAGATCTGAGTGCAAAAATGGAGGCTCTAGACCCTTCCAGAGCTGAGATATTGAGATCTCACGTAGCATTTATGCCATTGTAAATATCTCAATATCTCTAGCTCTGTATGCCATTATAAATATCTAAATATCTCAGCTCTGGAAGGGTCTAGAGCCTCCATTTTTGCACTCAGATCTAAGTCCCATGGCCCTCTATCAGAATCCAGAGTTTCAAGAAAATCAAAATTTTGACCCGAAAAAAAAAACGACAGTGGTACCCCTTAGTTTTTTTTTTCGGGATGAAAAGTTTTGATTTTCTTGAAACTCTGGATTCTGATAGAGGGCCATGGGACTTAGATCTGAGTGCAAAAATGGAGGCTCTAGACCCTTCCAGAGCTGAGATATTTAGATATTTATAATGGCATACAGAGCTGAGATATTGAGATATTTACAATGGCATAAATGCTACGTGAATCTCAATATCTCAGCTCTGGAAGGGTCTAGAGCCTCCATTTTTTTGCACTCAGATCTAAGTCCCATGGCCCTCTATCAGAATCCAGAGTTTCAAGAAAATCAAAATTTTGACCCGAAAAAAAAAACGACAGTGGTACCCCTTATGTTTTTTTTTGTGCGAAAAAAATAAGTTTCTCCAATCTTCTTGAAACTCTGGATTCTGATAGAGGGCCATGGGACTTAGACCTGAGTGCAAAAATGGAGGCTCTAGACCCTTCCAGAGCTGAGATATTTAGATATTTATAATGGCATACAGAGCTGAGATATTGAGATATTTACAATGGCATAAATGCTACATGAGATCTCAATATCTCAGCTCTGGAAGGTGTCTAGAGCCTCCATTTTTGCACTCAGATCTAAGTCCCATGGCCCTCTATCAGAATCCAGAGTTTCAAGAAAATCAAAATTTTGACCCGGAAAAAAAAAAACGACAGTGGTACCCCTTATGTTTTTTTTTTGTGCGAAAAAATAAGTTTCTCCAGATTTTCTTGAAACTCTGGATTCTGATAGAGGGCCATGGGACTTAGACCTGAGTGCAAAAATGGAGGCTCTAGACCCTTCCAGAGCTGAGATATTTAGATATTTATAATGGCATACAGAGCTGAGATATTGAGATATTTACAATGGCATAAATGCTACGTGAGATCTCAATATCTCAGCTCTGGAAAGGTCTAGAGCCTCCATTTTTGCACTCAGATCTAAGTCCCATGGCCCTCTATCAGAATCCAGAGTTTCAAGAAAATCAAAATTTTGACCCGAAAAAAAAAAACGACAGTGGTACCCCTTATGTTTTTTTTTTTGTGCGAAAAAATAGTTTCTCCAATCTTCTTGAAACTCTGGATTCTGATAGAGGGCCATGGGACTTAGACCTGAGTGCAAAAATGGAGGCTCTAGACCCTTCCAGAGCTGAGATATTTAGATATTTATAATGGCATACAGAGCTGAGATATTGAGATATTTACAATGGCATAAATGCTACATGAAATCTCAATATCTCAGCTCTGGAAGGGTCTGAGCCTCCATTTTTGCACTCAGATCTAAGTCCCATGGCCCTCTATCAGAATCCAGAGTTTCAAGAAAATCAAAATTTTGACCCGAAAAAAAAACGACAGTGGTACCCCTTATGTTTTTTTTTTGTGCGAAAAAAATAAGTTTCTCCAATCTTCTTGAAACTCTGGATTCTGATAGAGGGCCATGGGACTTAGACCTGAGTGCAAAAATGGAGGCTCTAGACCCTTCCAGAGCTGAGATATTTAGATATTTGTAATGGCATACAGAGCTGAGATATTGAGATATTTACAATGGCATAAATGCTACGTGAGATCTCAATATCTCAGCTCTGGAAGGTCTAGAGCCTCCATTTTTGCACTCAGATCTAAGTCCCATGGCCCTCTATCAGAATCCAGAGTTTCAAGAAAATCAAAATTTTGACCCGAAAAAAAAACGACAGTGGTACCCCTTATGTTTTTTTTTTGTGCGAAAAAATAAGTTTCTCCAATCTTCTTGAAACTCTGGATTCTGATAGAGGGCCATGGGACTTAGACCTAAGTGCAAAAATGGAGGCTCTAGACCCTTCCAGAGCTGAGATATTTAGATATTTATAATGGCATACAGAGCTGAGATATTGAGATATTTACAATGGCATAAATGCTACGTGAGATCTCAATATCTCAGCTCTGGAAGGGTCTAGAGCCTCCATTTTTGCACTCAGATCTAAGTCCCATGGCCCTCTATCAGAATCCAGAGTTTCAAGAAAATCAAAATTTTGACCCGAAAAAAAAAACGACAGTGGTACCCCTTATGTTTTTTTTTTGTGTGCAGAAAAAATAAGTTTCTCCAATCTTCTTGAAACTCTGGATTCTGATAGAGGGCCATGGGACTTAGACCTGAGTGCAAAAATGGAGGCTCTAGACCCTTCCAGAGCTGAGAATATTGAGAAAATTATAATGGCATACAGCGCTGAGATATTGAGATATTTATAATGGCATAAATGCTACGTTGAGATGTCAATATCTCAGCTCTGAAGGTTCTGAGAGCCTCCATTTTTGCTACTCAGGTCTAAGTACCATGGCCCTCTATAGGAATCCAGAGAGTTTCAGGAGTACAGAGAGAGCTCAAAATTTTGACCACAAAAAAAACGAGAGGGGTTGCCTCTCTTTTGTTCTGGGATTTATGCCATCCGTGGGATGTCTCAATATCTCAGCTCTGGAAGGGTCTAGAGCCTCCATTTTTGCACTCAGATCTAAGTCCCATGGCCCTCATCAGAATCCAGAGTTTCAAGAAAATCAAAATTTTGACCCCCCAAAAAAACGACAGTGGTACCCCTTATGGTTTTTTTTTATCCGTGCGAAAAAAATAGTTTCTCCAAATCTTCTTGAAACTCTGGATTCTGATAGGAGGGCCAGTGGGACTTAAACCTGAGTGCAAAATAGGTCTAGGCCCTGCAGAGCTGAGAGTGTTGAGAATATTTATCACATGGCATACAGAGCTGAGATATTGAGATATTTACAATGGCATAAATGCTACGTGAGATCTCAATATCTCAGCTCTGAAGGTGCTGAGCCTACCATTTTGCACTCAGATCTAAGTCCCATGGCCCTCTATCAGAATCCAGAGTTTCAAGAAAATCAAAATTTTGACCCGAAAAAAAGAAACGACAGTGGTACCCCTTATGTTTTTTTTGTCCGAGAAAAATAGTTTCTCCAATCTTCTTGAAACTCTGGATTCTGATAGAGGGCCATGGGACTTAGACCTGAGTGCAAAAATGGAGGCTCTAGAGCCCTTCCAGAGCTGAGATATTTAGATATTTATAATGGCATACAGAGCTTGAGAATATTGAGATATTTACAATGGCATAAATGCTACGTGAGATCTCAATATCTCAGCTCTGGAAGGGTCGAGAGCCTCCATTTTTGCACTCAGATCTAAGTCCCATGGCCCTCTATCAGAATCCAGAGTTTCAAGAAAATCAAAATTTTGACCCGAAAAAAAAAACGACAGTGGTACCCCTTATGTTTTTTTTTTGTGGAAAAAATAAGTTTCTCCAATCTTCTTGAAACTCTGGATTCTGATAGAGGGTCAATGGGACTTAGACCTGAGTGCAAAAATGGAGGCTCTAGACCCTTCCAGAGCTGAGATATTGAGATATTTATAATGGCATACAGAGCTGAGATATTGAGATATTTACAATGGCATAAATGCTACGTGAGATCTCAATATCTCAGCTCTGGAAGGGTCTGAGCCTCCATTTTTGCACTCAGATCTAAGTCCCATGGCCCTCTATCAGAATCCAGAGTTTCAAGAAAAATCAGAAATTTTGACCCGAAAAAAAACGACAGTGGTACCCCTTATGTTTTTTTTTTGTGTGCGAAAAAATAAGTTTCTCGAATCTTCTTGAAACTCTGGATTCTGATAGAGGGCCATGGGACTTAGACCTCAGAGTGCAAAAATGGAGGCTCTAGACCCTTCCAGAGCTGAGATATTTAGATATTTATAATGGCATACAGAGCTGAGATATTGAGATATTTACAATGGCATAAATGCTACGTGAGATCTCAATATCTCAGCTCTGGAAGGATCTAGAGCCTCCATTTTTGCACTCAGATCTAAGTCCCATGGCCCTCTATCAGAATCCAGAGTTTCAAGAAAATCAAAATTTTGACCCGAAAAAAAACGACAGTGGTACCCCTTATGTTTTTTTTTTGTGCGAAAAAAATAGTTTCTCCAATCTTCTTGAAACTCTGGATTCTGATAGAGGGCCATGGGACTTAGACCTGAGTGCAAAAATGGAGGCTCTAGACCCTTCCAGAGCTGAGATATTTAGATATTTATAATGGCATACAGAGCTGAGATATTGAGATATTTACAATGGCATAAATGCTACGTGAGATCTCAATATCTCAGCTCTGGAAGGGTCTAGAGCCTCCATTTTTGCACTCAGATCTAAGTCCCATGGCCCTCTATCAGAATCCAGAGTTTCAAGAAAATCAAAATTTTGACCCAAAAAAAAAACGACAGTGGTACCCCTTATGTTTTTTTTTTATGTGAGAAAAATAAGTTTCTCCAATCTTCTTGAAACTCTGGATTCTGATAGAGGGCCATGGGACTTAGACCTGAGTGCAAAAATGGAGGCTCTAGACCCTTCCAGAGCTGAGAGTATTTAGATATTTATAATGGCATACAGAGCTGAGATATTGAGATATTTACAATGGCATAAATGCTACATGAGATCTCAATATCTCAGCTCTGGAAGGTCTAGAGCCTCCATTTTTGCACTCAGATCTAAGTCCCATGGCCCTCTATCAGAATCCAGAGTTTCAAGAAAATCAAAATTTTGACCCGAAAAAAAAAAAACGACAGTGGTACCCCTTATGTTTTTTTTTTTTGTGCGAAAAAATAAGTTTCTCCAATCTTCTTGAAACTCTGGATTCTGATAGAGGGTCAATGGGACTTAGACCTGAGTGCAAAAATGGAGGCTCTAGACCCTTCCAGAGCTGAGATATTTAGATATTTATAATGGCATACAGAGCTGAGATATTGAGATATTTACAATGGCATAAATGCTACATGAGATCTCAATATCTCAGCTCTGGAAGGGTCTAGAGCCTCCATTTTTGCACTCAGATCTAAGTCCCATGGCCCTCTATCAGAATCCAGAGTTTCAAGAAAATCAAAATTTTGACCCGAAAAAAAAAACGACAGTGGTACCCCTTATGTTTTTTTTTTGTGTGCGAAAAAATAAGTTTCTCCAATCTTCTTGAAACTCTGGATTCTGATAGAGGGCCATGGGACTTAGACCTGAGTGCAAAAATGGAGGCTCTAGACCCTTCCAGAGCTGAGATATTTAGATATTTATAATGGCATACAGAGCTGAGATATTGAGATATTTACAATGGCATAAATGCTACATGAGATCTCAATATCTCAGCTCTGGAAGGTCTAGAGCCTCCATTTTTGCACTCAGATCTAAGTCCCATGGCCCTCTATCAGAATCCAGAGTTTCAAGAAAATCAAAATTTTGACCCGAAAAAAAAAACGACAGTGGTACCCCTTATGTTTTTTTTTTGTGTGCGAAAAAATAAGTTTCTCCAATCTTCTTGAAACTCTGGATTCTGATAGAGGGCCATGGGACTTAGACCTGAGTGCAAAAATGGAGGCTCTAGACCCTTCCAGAGCTGAGATATTTAGATATTTATAATGGCATACAGAGCTGAGATATTGAGATATTTACAATGGCATAAATGCTACGTGAGATCTCAATATCTCAGCTCTGGAAGGTGTCAGAGCCTCCATTTTTGCACTCAGATCTAAGTCCCATGGCCCTCTATCAGAATCCAGAGTTTCAAGAAAATCAAAATTTTTGACCCGAAAAAAAAACGACAGTGGTACCCCTTATGTTTTTTTTTTGTGCGAAAAAATAAGTTTCTCCAATCTTCTTGAAACTCTGGATTCTGATAGAGGGCCATGGGACTTAGACCTGAGTGCAAAAATGGAGGCTCTAGACCCTTCCAGAGCTGAGATATTTAGATATTTATAATGGCATACAGAGCTGAGATATTGAGATATTTACAATGGCATAAATGCTACGTGAGATCTCAATATCTCAGCTCTGGAAGGTCTAGAGCCTCCATTTTTGCACTCAGATCTAAGTCCCATGGCCCTCTATCAGAATCCAGAGTTTCAAGAAAATCAAAATTTTGACCCGAAAAAAAAAACGACAGTGGTACCCCTTATGTTTTTTTTGTGCGAAAAAATAAGTTTCTCCAATCTTCTTGAAACTCTGGATTCTGATAGAGGGTCAATGGGACTTAGACCTGAGTGCAAAAATGGAGGCTCTAGACCCTTCCAGAGCTGAGATATTTAGATATTTATAATGGCATACAGAGCTGAGATATTGAGATATTTACAATGGCATAAATGCTACGTGAGATCTCAATATCTCAGCTCTGGAAGGGTCTAGAGCCTCCATTTTTGCACTCAGATCTAAGTCCCATGGCCCTCTATCAGAATCCAGAGTTTCAAGAAAATCAAAATTTTGACCCGAAAAAAAAAAACGACAGTGGTACCCCTTATGTTTTTTTTTTGTGTGCGAAAAAATAAGTTTCTCCAATCTTCTTGAAACTCTGGATTCTGATAGAGGGCCATGGGACTTAAACCTGAGTGCAAAAATGGAGGCTCTAGACCCTTCCAGAGCTGAGATATTTAGATATTTATAATGGCATACAGAGCTGAGATATTGAGATATTTACAATGGCATAAATGCTACATGAGATCTCAATATCTCAGCTCTGAAGGTCTAGAGCCTCCATTTTTGCACTCAGATCTAAGTCCCATGGCCCTCTATCAGAATCCAGAGTTTCAAGAAAATCAAAATTTTGACCCGAAAAAAAAAAACGACAGTGGTACCCCTTATGTTTTTTTTTTGTGTGCGAAAAAATAAGTTTCTCCAATCTTCTTGAAACTCTGGATTCTGATAGAGGGCCATGGGACTTAGACCTGAGTGCAAAAATGGAGGCTCTAGACCCTTCCAGAGCTGAGATATTTAGATATTTATAATGGCATACAGAGCTGAGATATTGAGATATTTACAATGGCATAAATGCTATGTGAGATCTCAATATCTCAGCTCT